>OY992887.1:89926939-89974439 GCA_963921405.1 Cepaea hortensis
AAGAGAGAGAGGACGAGAGAGATGAAGAGACAGAGGAAGAGAGAAGACAGAGAGAAGATAGAGAGAGAGAGAGGAAGAGAGAGAGTGGGAGAGAGAGAAGGAAAAGTGAAAAGAAAGAACGGAAGAAAGAGAGGATATAGAGGAATGGAGAGAGAGAGAGAAAGAGAGAGGAAGAGAGAGAGAGGACGAGCGAGAGAAAGAGAGAGAGAGGTATGTAGAGAGAGGAAGAGGGAGAGAGGTAGAGAGAGAGAATGGAGTGATGGAGAGGAGAGAAAGAAAGAAAGAGAGAGAGAAGTGAGTGAGAGAGAGAGAGAGAGAGAGAGAGAGAGAGAGAGAGAGAGAGAGAGAGAGAGAGAGAGAGACATAAAGGATATTTTCTAATCTGTCAGATTCTTGCAATCCCTGCAGTGGGAACTCGAAAAGCGAACGAATCTTCTCGAAGCTAGCTAAAAACGAGGATTGAAAAAAAAAAAAAAACACCGCCAAGAGATTCCCGAACAGACAATGGTAATGACCAAAGCACTCCCAAAAATAGCAGAGACGTCCGCGCCATCACCACTTACAGAAGCCATAGAAGTAAGGAACATTGAAAGCCTTTGAGCCTCTTGAGTATATAGGAAAGGAGGGTGAAAAAAACAAGGGATGGCGGAGATGGAGGGGTATATTTTTTTTTCTTGAACTGGCTGTATTCCTGGTAACTATTATAATTGGAAGACATTTTTACTTCCTTGTGCCTTCTTGAGCGATGAATATTCAGAAAGTTGATAACAATTTGAACAGTGATTCTCAAACTAATTCAATCAAGGACCGTTATGTGAATTTCTAAGCGCACACAGTGTACGTTGATAACGCTAAGCTACAAATGACGCCTCCCTGTTTTAAAACAATGTTAGTTAGTTAGTTAGTTAGTTAGTCAGTCAGTCAGTCAGTCAGTCAGTCAGTCAGTTAGTTAGTTAGTTAGTTAGTTAGTTTGTCGACATATCACCCTCATTGCACAAAAAGTCCATAATTTTAAAACAATGTTTTCCTGTAGTGAATTTGAATAACGAAGACACACATAATAGACTGCACAATTTATTGCCTGACACATTTCGCTGTACCGCGCCAGGTACATACTGCAGGAACCACACAGTTAGAGGGTCCAACCCCTACAACCGTCAGACGGACTAAAATGTTAACTTTTCGTACTTGACTTGGGGACTAAATTACAAGTACCTCTGAGGTCGGAGTGGGTTCGCATGATGGCGAGAAACACTGGTAATAGGGAAACCTAACCGACACGCAAAATTCAGTCTAGTACTAGAATTAGTGTGTAAGACTCCTTACGTTCAAAGCAATCGAGCGAAAACAAAGCAATAAGAGAAAGTACGCGACATTGGAATAGAGAGAAAAAGAACAGCGACAGGCAGGTAGACAGAAAGTCACTTAAACGTCGACAGGGTCGACTTCATTGCACCTGGATTTTATCCCATATGGTCCAGTCTCTTTCGACAGTGAACTGCCGAAAACGTCCATAAAGCTCAAGCGACGACCCCTAGGTGTCTCCGAAAAAAAAATGCGCTTGTAAACCGAAGGCAGATAGACCAGATAAGACCAGACCAGACCTTTATAAGGATAGTATACTGAACTCGGGATAAGGAGCGTATACTGCACACACGATAAGGATCGTATACTTCACCCACGATAAGGATCGTATACTGCATCCAAGATTAGGATCGTATACTGCACCCAAGATAAGGATCGTATACTGCACCCAAGGTAAGGATCGTATACTGCACCCATGATAAGGATCGTATACTGCACCCACGATAAGGATCGTATACAGGACTCAGGATAAGGATAGTTTACTGGACTCAGGATAAGGATCGTATCATGCACCCACGATAAGGATCGTATACTGCACCCACGATAAGGATCGAATACTGCACCCATAATAAGGATCGTATACTGCACACACCATAAGGATCGCTTACTGCACCTACGATAAGGATCATACACTGGACTCAGGATAAGGATCGTATACTGCACCCACGAAAAGGATCGTATACTGCACCCAAAGTAAGGATCGTATACTGGACTCAGGATAAGGATCGTTTACTGGACTCAGGATAAGGATCGTATCCTGCACCCACGATAAAGATCGTATACTGCACCCAAGATAAGGATCGTATACTGCACCCACGATAAGGATCGTATACTACACCCACAATAAGGATCGTATTCTGCACCCACGATAAGGATCGTATACTGCACTCAAGATAAGGATCGTATACTGCACCCAAGATAAGGATCGTATACTGCACCCAAGATTAGGATTGTATACTGCACCCAAGATAAGGATCGTATACTGCACCCAAGGTAAGGATCGTATACTGCACCCATGATAAGGATCGTATACTGCACCCACGATAAGGATCGTATACTGGACTCAGGATAAGGATCTTATACAGGACTCAGGATAAGGATAGTTTACTGGACTCAGGATAAGGATCGTATCATGCACCCACGATAAGGATCGTATACTGCACCCACGATAAGGATCGTATACTGCACCCATAATAAGGATCGTATACTGCACACACGATAAGGATCGTTTACTGCACCCACGATAAGGATCGTATACTGGACTCAGGATAAGGATCGTATACTGCACCCATGATAAGGATCGTATACTACACCCACAATAAGGATCGTATACTGCACCCACGATAAGGATCGTATACTGCACCCACGATAAGGATCGTATACTGCACCCAAGATAAGGATCGTATACTGGACTCAGGATAAGGATCGTATACTGCACCCAAGATAAGGATCGTATACTGGACTCAGGATAAGGATCGTATACTGCACCTACAATAAGGATCGTATACTGGACTCAGGATAAGGATCATTTACTGGACTCAGGATAAGGTTCGTATACTGGACTCAGGATAAGGATCGTTTACTGAACCAAAAATATATATCGTATACTGCACCCAAGGTAACGATCGTATACTGCACCCAAGGTAACGATAGTATGCTGCACCCAAGACAAGGATCGTATACTGTACCCAAGACACGGATCGTATACTGCACTCAAGATATGGATCTTATACTGTACCCAAGACAAGGATCGTATACTGCACTAACTATTTTACTTGTTACATACACATATATAAAAAAAAACAACAACAACATTGTGAGACAGGCAGGCAGCCAGGCACACATACACATCACGTGCATAAACATATTCATACACACATGCATACATACATCATTAAAGCAAACTCTAAGAAATCTATTCTAAGACAGACAGACAGACGGACAGACAGACAGACAGACAGACAGACAGACATGCAGACAGACAGACAGACAGGCAGACGGACGGCCGGACGGATGGACGGGCGGGCGGGCGGGCAGGCAGGCAAGCAGGCAGATAGATAGATAGATAGATAGGTAGGTAGGTAGGTATGTAGGAAAGTAGGTAGATAGATAGATAGATAGATAGATAGATAGATGGATAGATAGGTAGGCAGGTAGGTATGTAGGAAAGTAGGTAGGTAGGTAGGTAAATAGATAGATAGATAGATAGATAGATAGATAGATAGATAGATAGATAGATAGATAGATAGATAAATAGATAGGTAGATAGATAGACAAACATAAAGATATCATTCGCTCGCCCTTCCTAGCGACCTCAAGTCTGCCTTATCGTCCCACCGACGCGCTGTCTGTCTGCTGGACTGTCTAATTCTAAACTTGTCTGGCTGCATTTCACTCTAAGTGCAACCTGACAATCCAATTATGCCGATGTAGATTGCATTAGGGCACAATCACCGCTGCCCTTTATTACGAAAGCAAAAATATTATTTATCAATTAACTGAAAATCTTTCTGCATGAATATTTATCTTCACACCAAGTTGCATTTTATGAATAGGTGTCTAATTTTCTCCACGAATTCTTGATTTAATATAACTTTCATAAAACTTTACGAGCATTTGTTCCCTTCCTAAAATGACTTTCCATCATCTCAGTTTGGCAAAAGTAATATGTAAATATGTGCTGTGTTTATAGACTACTCTCGGTAAGTGTCATCATCATCATCAAGTGCCGTGCCGGCTGGCGTAGGCGTTCATGGCTCCCCACAGATCTCGGTCTTTGGTTTTCTGGATCAACTCTGCTGCTGATATTCCTCCGTGCCACCGTCTCAATCCATCCAGTATCACTTCTCTTGGCCTACCTCTGCCTCTCTTCCCCTCGATCTTTCCAGTTGTTACGATGTTCTCCAATGCCTCTCTTCTCATCACATGACCGAAGAAAGATGTTTGTTGCTGTCTTATTGTTGTATATAATGTTCTAGTTTCATTAGCCTGTTTCAGGCAGTCGTCGTTAGTTACTCTGGCAGTCCAAGGAATTAGCAACATTCGTCTCAGGAACCACATCTCTGTTGCTTCTAATTTCTTCTTAATGTGTTCATTTACATTCCAAGATTCACTGCCATACAGCAAAACTGGTTCTACATAGCATTTCAGCACTCTCTTTCTTACATTCAGTGATAGTGACTTATTGCATAAGATACTCTTCATTTTCTGAAATGCGGCTTTTGTCTGCCCTATTCTGCTCCTAACCTCTGTTGTACATCTTCCATCTGATGTTATAAGTGCTCCTAGGTATCTAAAATTATCAACTTAAGGATTTTCCCTTCTATTTCTATGTCACATTTTGGTGTCACCATTTTCTTTGATATTACAATTGTTACTGTTTTCTTGATATTCAAGGAGAGTCCTTTCCTTGCACTCTCTGTTACTACAACGTCTAATAATTGTTGTAGGTCTGTTGAATTATCCGCCACCAATACTGTGTCATCTGCATAGCGTATATTATTTATATTATAACCTCCAACTAGTAAGTGTACTCCGGTAAGTGTAGAATGTCGTAATCAAAAGAGTGGTTCCCAAACTCTGTATACTATAGACCGCTTGCTTTCTTTCCCAAGTCTTGAGTTCCTTAATATCGCACTCCCCCTCTATCTCCCTTCTCTCTCCCTCACACTCTCCTTTCCCCTCTCTCCCTCTCTCCCTCTATCCCTCTCCCCCGCCTCTTTTCTCCCGCCTCTTTCCATCTCCTCCCGCTTCGTTCTCTCCCTCCTATCTCTTTCCTTTTCTCTCCATCCCCCCTCTCTCATTCTCCCTGTCGCTTCTCGTCTCCTCTTTCTCTCTCCCTTCCCTCCCCTCTTCTACTTCCATTCTCCTCCCTCGCTCTTTCTCTCTTCCTAAATCCCCCTCTCTCTTCTTCCTCCTTTCTCCGTTTCCTATTCTTCTAACTCTCTACTTCTGCCTCCTCCCTCCCTCACCCTTTCTCTCTACATATATATATATCTTCCTAATTCTTTCACTCTTCCTCTCTCTCTCTCTCTCTCTCTCTCTCTCTCTCTCTCTCTCTCTCTCTCTCCAAATAACAACAGCGCCACCACCAAAGAACCAAGCGTGGTTCAAGGTACGGTCAACACAAACCTTACACATGGTTCACATGGCTGATGTTCTGGCAGTCTTGAGTAGTAATATAAGAGGTCTACCCCCCCCCCCCCCCCCCCCCCCCCCAAGGAGAAGGATCTGAAGGATCCGATCCTTCAGGATCGGAAGGATCCGCGCAGGTTCCTTCCAGCTGGTTATGTGGTGTCTCTGGAAGGATCCGGTCCTTGTGGTGTGCTAGTGACTCCTCCTAACACCTGCCTAGGTGTGTGATTGGCTTGTTAAGCTCGGTGTTTTTGGCGGGTAATTTAAAAAAAAAATCTACTAAGGATCGGGAGGAGCGGGTCTTCCTATGTGTGTGTGTCTTCGATCAGGGTGGAGCGGAAGGATCCGGCGTAAATAGTAAGCTCAAAGAAGGTGGTGCCGTCCCTCCCCCCCCCCCCATGTAGTGGTCACTTGACCGGTCATCGAGAACTGCCCACTAGTCCGGCCAGGCGGTGTCCAGCGAGTATCTACTCGTACTTTGGTGCCGTGTGGTGTCTGGTAGTGGCGTGGTGCTGGGATGATGTGGTACGGTGGTGGTGGGATGCTGTGGTGCCTGTGGAGTGTGTCTTTGGCTTGTTAAGCTCGTTGTTTTTGGTGGGTAATTTAAAAAAAAAAATCTACTAAGGATCGGTCTCATCATGTGTGTGGCCGGGTGGAGCGGAAGGATCCGGTGTAAATAGTAAGCGCAAAGAAGGTGGTGCCCGGTGGTGCGACGTGTATAGTGACGTCATCGGTCCCTCGTAGTTGTATGTTTGGGCTGTTAAGGTCGAATTTTTGGTGGAAAAGTATGGTCTAAGGGGTAGCGGGGGTATTGGGGTGATGTCTCCGCACCTCCTTGTCGCATCTTTACCATGTTAAGATCGGTGTTTTGGCAGGAAAAGTATGTTGGTTTAATATTTTCAATGGGAAATAAAAGATATTGGTTAATAGTGGTCGTTAGTGGGCGGGGCTTAAAATCTATTATCATACGGTGGCAGCTCAATAAATGAAAAACTTAAAAAAGTAAACATGACCGCTAGTACGTGTTGTAGTTGTATAGCTTAGTGATACGTGATGTTAAGGGGTGGGTGAGTGAAAGGGTATCTCTATAAGTGCTTCCAAACAATATCAGCATACAGTATCAGATCGTTAAAGAAAAACCTTAAAGAAACATGTCAAGATGGCTGTCGCTGTCCTCCGTGGGTGCCAGGTTCGGGTCCCAGTGGGGAGGTCGAGCGGGGTAGAAGAAATATTGATAATGATTTTGTTACTTAGTTGTGATGGCGATAGCTGGTGGTAGTAACCAGGCTATGCGTAGCAAAGGAAATGTGGTGTGTAGGGTGAGGAGTATGTTTAGGTGGTGCCCCAGACGAGATGACAGTCTTGAATCTCGGTGCTGTGCCACTGGTAAGGGTAATAGTCGTCAGAGTGTGTGGGGTGTCTAGTTAGTCATACGGGTTAGGATTAGGAACGGTCTGTCTTTCCGTGTCGCTGTGTCCACAAGTCCAAGGGGAAAACAGGCAGCCGATTTCACCTTTGTACCTATGAGTCACAAAATATAACCTAACTTAAAAATCAGAATATGATTCATAACCTCAACAGGTGTTGCCAAAAATCAATACTCATTTTCATAACGACTAATCCAGGGGCTTATCGTCGTCGTAATGACAAAGATGGGGTATTGATATTACTAATATCTCCCTCGTTGCAACTAGTTCGCGATATTAATAAAGGTTCATATAAAGGCTGGTATGGGATTAAGGGATTAACACCTATTGTCGGGCCATCCACAGAAAATCAATACCATCATGCTAGATTCTTCTCATAATTGCGACCAGTGGCTTATAGATGTAACCGTTATTGCAGATGCAGTTGTGTGCAGACTAATCTACCAGGTCACAGGTCTAGGTCTTATCGACAAAAACGGTAAATAAATACGGTAGAATATTCACTTGATGCAAATTGTTCAAATGCTCAAGATGTAACCTCAATATACGTCCTATACCTAACTTATACCTATACTTAGCCTATATCTGTATATTAAGCGAAGCGCGCAATAAAATTGCGATTTATTAGTTTTAAATTTTAATTAAAATTTAACTTTTTTCATTTGTAACACTGGTTTGTATCTATGTCTCTTAAGACAGAGTTTGTTGTCTTTGCTGTATAGTTAGGGTTAGGGATAGGAGTTAGGGTTAGGGTTAGGGGTTAAAGTTAGGGTTAGGGTTAGTAAGAAAGAGTTTGTTGTGTTTGATGTATATAAAGCTCTATGTTTTGTAGGCTCTTTTAGGCGATCAGCGTTAGTTACTCTGGTAGTCCAAGGATTTCGTCTCAGGAACCCAATCTCTGTTGCTGTTTTCAAGTTCTTCTTAGGGGTACTGGTTGATGACCATATTCGTTGTCTAGAATAGTGCCTAGTATGTTAGGAGGACAGGTGATTTATCTCCATTAGATTGAGAAACCTGCCTAGTCAGCAGAAAATCGGTTGTTCTGTAATCAAAGAGAGTGTTAATGTTATTTGGTATGAAACGTTGAAAGTCGGTTATAAGATCTGGTAGAGGGTATTCAAGGGCTCATTAAGACAGACGTGGTTTTAAGAAAGGTCGACTTCATAACAGACAGTGTTGGTTGCAGACTTGTCGTTATTGCAGCTGTGAAATGACAACGTGTGAAAGAGGTGGACAAAGTAAGAAATATTATGTTAGTTAGACTTCGAGAACACCCTTTGTATTGTTGAAAGATGGAACAATGTAAGGTTAGTGTAGAAGTCATTGTGGTATAGAAAGTTGAAGATGTCAGCCATGGGTAATAGCTCTTTGCTGACGAATACTCAGATGATATGGAAACTATCCCAGGTGGGAGCCACAGATTGCATTGCCATAAATGTTGTTATCACTGTTTCATTGGAGCTCGTGTACAATGGAGGTTTGGAGTTCTTGGTGCTGTGACATGGAAAAGTTGTGAAGACATCTACGAAAGACAGAGATATTTTATGTTAGAAGACAACAACCAAGAGTGTGGCCAGATGCATGAGTAGTCTGTATAACGACATCTTTAGCAGCTACTCTGGACTGGTAAGTTGAAGTTTTCGGTAATGTAAAAAGAGGGAAAATGCTGGCGTTGATTCTCATGGATCAGATATTTATAAGCTTGGATGAAATATTTCTCTACTATGTCAATGTTTTTCCCCTATTTGCTTAACAAGCTCACATACACAAGAACAATACCACAAAACTACAAAACACAAAGACACAAAGACATGAAAACGAGTGTTAAATTAAGAAAAGCATACAAGTTTGTTTCTTGTTATAACTGTTTTACTATGACAGAGAGAAACATATAAAATATAATTAGACTATGCAGCCTTCACAATTGTTCTTGACTTTTTCTCTGCTCCAAGACTTTGATTCTGTGACTGGCCCCTAGAACTGGGGTCAGAATTTGTTCCAACTCTAGAATACACCTTTCAAAATTCTCACGTTCTCTGATTACATGATGCCAGTTACCATTGCGTTCTTCGGTGCCAACTATATGAACTGTAAAGAGGTGAGGGTCTGCTGCAAAATTAACCTTTGGAAGCAAAAATCACATTGAAACTTAAAAGACTTCAATACCTAGTCATTAATGGACAGTGAAAGTTACAAAACCCTGACAGATAATAGCTATTTATAGTGAAAGTTAAATAACTTCAACATATACACCTCACTATGAAAGTGGCAAAATCTTAATCAAACGCAACTGTTTACAGTGAAAAACATAATGACATGCGATTATATTTATCCATAAATAGTGGTATATAAGCCGAGACGCACACGAAATTATGTTAAAAAAAAAAAAAAAAAACCATTTTCCAGTGCTCTCGTTTATTATACTGATTGTGTGGTTTATATAAGAAAGTCGAGAACTTGTGTGGAATTTACAGATCAGTGATTTTATAGAAGACTGCCGAAAATACATTGAACGGATAAATAGTGTAATAAAGACATCGTGGATGAAAACTCACAAAGAGAACAGATAACTTGCATCAAAAGCAGACTGTCGACCTTCTTTGGTCTCGACTTGAGAAAGGGAAAGTTATACTATAGCGTGACTATGATCATGAAAATTACTATTTATACAAACCTTAATCGTTGGGTGTTGTATTTCATCTGTTGAGCCAGAGGAACAACTTCGGAAACCAGCCGTAGGATAGTTTTCATTCCACAATGCATTAATCTTCTTGAGAGACTCAGAGTCTGGGCCATGACTACTAGGCAGAAGGTCAACATTCTCATCTGAAGACATATCATCAAGCAAATCGAATGTTGGTTCTTGTAGATCTACTGCTGCCTGACTACCCGAAGTAGGTTTCTTGCAGAACAAAATGTCGAATGATAGAGCTGGGGTAAAGAAGCAAGAGTCAGAATAAGCTTCAAAACAATTTTCATCTTCTGAATATGATATCAGTCTACCAAAACACGTGTCATTGTGCATGGTGAGTTGAAAGTTTCATGGGCAGTTACAAATTTAGGATTGCAAGGTGATACTGTGGAAGAATATAATTTATTTATCTGCTCGCACACCAATACCATGTTTTGGGAATGAAGCCTTTGCTCTGTGTCACATCCAGTGTGAGTGGGGTCAGGAATGTTTTCGTCTTTCTCTTTGACGTTTCTTTTGTTTTTTGGAGGAAGGACGTCCTTTCTTTACAATTTTTCTGGGCGCTGACAAAACTGATGTCAGGTTTAAACCGGTTTGTAAGGCAAGTTGGGTTGTATTCTCACCCACTGCTGGTTTGGACTCTGCGACTAACTTACAGTTCTGGGAATTAGAACTGTTGTAATTGCTTTCAAGCAAGTAACAATTGTCAACTGACAAGTTTGATAAATATTCACAATGTGAAGACATTCCTACTGGCTGATTGCTTCCCACAGAAACATTTGACTTTGAACCATCTGTAACATTACTTTTTCCAATAGAAGTTGATAATGTAGGTGTTTCTGTGTTATTATCCTGCCTTGCTTCCTTTAAGTCTGCCCAGTTACTTGTATTATCTATTGTGGTCACTGCCAGGCTGATATTTTCTAAGACCGAGGAGTTCACAGGCTGTGGATCAACAGTCTTGACCAACAATCTTTGCTGGATACGACTGCCCCTCTCATTAACAGCTGGAGCACCAAAAGCGGAGAGGCTGAAATTTACTCTCTTTGACCATGGGCATCGTGTGTGTGTGTTAATTCTGTTTTGT
The DNA here is from genome assembly GCA_963921405.1 of Cepaea hortensis. Classification (NCBI taxonomy): domain Eukaryota; kingdom Metazoa; phylum Mollusca; class Gastropoda; order Stylommatophora; family Helicidae; genus Cepaea; species Cepaea hortensis. Next base: position 89,937,645 of record OY992887.1, read on the forward strand.
TTATTGATATTGTTTCTGTTTATTAACCTGTCGGGTGATAGTATTAGCCCATTTGAACAATTTGCATCAAGTATCACGCTACTGACTCAGATTTTTGATGGTTAGTCGTCTTTTTTTGTGTGAGTACGTTAGCTAGCAGTATAATAATGACACAAGCAACGGTGGCTTTGAAACAAGTTCACAACGAGATGGTGAATATGGCGTTGACTATTATTAGTTCCTACAATTCTACAAGGGCAAGTAACTCGACTTTGTCTAATTTAGTAGGTCAAATAGCCAAACAACACGATGTGTTGTTCACGAGACTAGTATCAAACCCGAACACGTTTTCCAAGTCTTTGTTTCAGTTGGTGATGAACTCTTTGGCGATAACGTCATCAACTATGGGAGAATAATTATGCTGTTTGCATTTGCCATGCATCTGGGTAAGCATCTGGTTGATAATTCTTACAATGCAGATGTGAATGTCCAGGTGTTGGAAGAGCGCTTCGCTAAATCTGTAGGCGAATATATGACTGATAAACTAAGTCATTGGATACTTCAGCAACAAGGTGGTTGGGCGAATTTCTACACTTTGACTGTAAACCAAAAAGATAAAAAATGTTGAATAAAAAACCGGCTTAAATTCCTGTGTTTCGTTATTCTTGTGACTGTGAGAGCGCTTGAGTGTGACTATATAATACATATAGTAAACACCCGTGGATATTTTGTGAGAGGCAGTCGACAAGTTGTAATAGCGATTGGGCAAAGTGCGAGAGTCAGTAGGGAATATGTGAGGTTAATTAGTCAAGTTGAAGGTCGAGTCGATAATTTCTGAGAGCAATTTCCTTACTTTGCTATACATTGTTTCTCCTTTTGGCTAATAATGTCCACAAATTGTCTCTGTCTTTCATAGAACCTGCACTTGTGTAGGGTTATGAAGCATGGGCAATGAGCAGACAAGATGAAATACATCAGTGGAGCTGTGTGGAAAATATACATACCATGACCAGATAGAACAACAAATGACCAAGTCCCACAGTAGAATATGAAATACCGTATCCACAATATGCTTTTTTCACTCTTAATGTATAAATTTGAGCGCCTTCTGTAATTTGTAAACTGTGACATGAGGAAATTTGTCCTTAGAGATCGCCTGTATATAGCTTCATATATACATATGACATGAAAACATATTTTTCAGGCGCAAATTTGACTTCACGCATTATATTAATTTTCGTAGGACGCCTTCCCCTGACTAGCGTCGGTGATCACATCTCTCCCCTATGACTATGAGAAAGGCTTAGTCGGACAATGTGATGAATTTTTTACACGCGCCTATGCTGCTTTTCGAGACCGGTTTATGTTATATTGATGTCGGGGTGTTCTTTGGTTTTACTCGATAGCCCCAGGACGACTCGGACATAGAAAAACGAGAGAAGGGAGACATAGCCTAATATGAAATATTAAGACAATGTTTGGTGTTTCCTCATCAGTTATATGCATCTAGTCCTATATATCCCCCTGTATTATACTAGTATTGTTAGGTTAATGGCGTGTCGACATGAAGAAACATAATGAAAATGTGAAAGATTTATCAACATCCAACTTACAAATAGCGACTTGCTACTTGATGAGATATGATTTGGTGTTGTCAAAAAGAGGCCCTTCTGCCTGACACAGGATGGTCGTTTTATACACGATATATGCTGCTGTGGACTCGTAACAAAAGGTTGTCCTGTCTGGTTTCCCCGATCTGATCGGCTGGTAGAGACTGCTTTGTACAGTGAATATTCTACCGTATTTATTCACCGTTTTTGTCGATACGACCTATACCTGTGACCTGGTAGATTAGTCTGCACACAACAGCATCTGCAATAACGGTTACATCTATAAGCCACTGGTCGCAATTATGAGAAGAATCTAGCATGATGGTATTGATTTTCTGTGGATGGCCCGACAATAGGTGTTAATCCCTTAATACCATACCAGCCTTTATATGAACCTTCATTAATATCGCGAACTATTTGCAACGAGGGAGATATTAGTAATATCAATACCCCATCTTTGTCATTACGACGACGATAAGCCCCTGGATTAGTCGTTATGAAAATGAGTATTGATTTTTGGCAACACCTGTTGAGGTTATGAATCATATTCTGATTTTTAAGTTAGGTTATATTTTGTGACTCGTAGGTACAAAGGTGAAATCGGCTGCCTGTTTTCCCCTTGGACTTGTGGACACAGCGACACGGAAAGACAGACCGTCCCTAATCCTAACCCGTATGACTAACTAGGCACCCCACACACTCTGACGACTATTACCCTTACCAGTGGCACAGCACTGAGATTCAAGACTGTCATCTCGTCTGGGGCACCACCTAAACATACTCCTCACCCTGCACACCACATCTCCTTTGCTACGCATAGCCTGGTTACTACCACCAGCTATCGCCATCACAACTAAGTAACAAAATCATTATCAATATTTCTTCTACCCCGCTCGACCTCCCCACTGGGACCCGAACCTGGCACCCACGGAGGACAGCGACAGCCATCTTGACATGTTTCTTTAAGGTTTTTCTTTAACGATCTGATACTGTATGCTGATATTGTTTGGAAGCACTTATAGAGATACCCTTTCACTCACCCACCCCTTAACATCACGTATCACTAAGCTATACAACTACAACACGTACTAGCGGTCATATTTACTTTTTTAAGTTTTTCATTTATTGAGCTGCCACCGTATGATAATAGATTTTAAGCCCCGCCCACTAACGACCACTATTAACCAATATCTTTTATTTCCCATTGAAAATATTAAACCAACATACTTTTCCTGCCAAAAACACCGATCTTAACATGGTTAAGATGCGACAAGGAGGTGCGGAGACATCACCCCTAATACCCCCGCTACCCCTTAGACCATACTTTTCCACCAAAAATTCGACCTTAACAGCCCAAACATACAACTACGAGGGACCGATGACGTCACTATACACGTCGCACCACCGGGCACCACCTTCTTTGCGCTTACTGTTTACACCGGATCCTTCCGCTCCACCCGGCCACACACATGATGAGACCGATCCTTAGTAGATTTTTTTTTTTTAAATTACCCACCAAAAACAACGAGCTTAACAAGCCAAAGACACACTCCACAGGCACCACAGCATCCCACCTCCACCGTACCACATCATCCCAACACCACGCCACTACCAGACACCACACGGCACCAAAGTACGAGTAGATACTCGCTGGACACCGCCTGGCCGGACTAGTGGGCAGTTCTCGATGACCGGTCAAGTGACCACTACATAGGGGGGGGGGACGGCACCACCTTCTTTGAGCTTACTATTTACGCCGGATCCTTCCGCTCCACCCTGACCGAAGACACACACACATAGGAAGACCCGCTCCTCCCGATCCTTAGTAGATTTTTTTTAAAATAACCCGCCAAAAACACCGAGCTTAACAAGCCAATCACACACGTAGGCAGGTGTTAGGAGGAGTCACTAGCACACCACAAGGACCGGATCCTTCCAGAGACACCACACAACCAGCTGGAAGGATCCTGAGCGGATCCTTCCGATCCTTCATGATCGGATCCTTCAGATCCTTCTCCTTGGGGGGGGGGGGGGGGGATAGACCTCTTATATTACTACTGTCTTGTGAAACAACTTAATTCAGCGCCTGAAACCCACGGACACTAAATAACAAAACCAATATTTAGTTACTTACTTGTCCATTCAACGTGTTCCCTAAATAAATGTAAACACAAAAGCCAGGCACAATACGTTGCACGATTAGTATTTGTTTGGGGGAGATGGGTGGTGGGGTTGGGTGGAAGGAGGGAGAGGGGGTGGTGGGGTTGGGTGGAAGGAGGGAGAGGGGGTGGTGGGGTTGGGTGGAAGGAGGGAGAGGGGGTGGTGGGGTTGGGTGGAAGGAGGGAGAGGGGGTGGTGGGGTTGGGTGGAAGGAGGGAGAGGGGGTGGTGGGGTTGGGTGGAAGGAGGGAGAGGGGGTGGTGGGGTTGGGTGGAAGGAGGGAGAGGGGGTGGTGGGGTTGGGTGGAAGGAGGGAGAGGGGGTGGTGGGGGTCTGGTATCCATGACTAGGTTGTAAAACTGCCATCCTTGTGCTCCTGAGGTCAGAACAGCCAAACGGATAAGACCGCTTGTTCTTACATATCTGGTGTGCTGATACCGAGTTGGTGGGTTCAAACCCTACACAGGTCAGTGGGAGTAAAATGTTGACTTCTCGTCCTGGACATGAGGACGTACATTATAGTTTCCTCTGAAGTCGGAGTGATTTTTTGGGCGTGGGTTAACTTTCTCCTTTACCAGTATCCCTCACCACCAGGCGAACCCACTCTGACTTGTGAGGTATTTGTAATTTACATTCCCCAGTCAAGGAAACCCTTATGGCTTGGCCACATGGCGTAGTCGACACAGAAACACGGAGCTGATCCATGACTCTAGTGATCGAGTGAGATGGCAGAACATGACCGCCCACTCTGATCGGCATAGCACATAATGGATGGAGTCAAAGACATATCTTGGGTAAAGAAAAGAACAAATGCATCAATACTTCAAGAGCTGAATATTGAAGAAGGTTGGCTATTAAAGTCGATACAATAAAGAAAATTGAAATATTTTGGTCACTTGAAACGTCACGAAAGTTTGGAGAGATCAATAATGGAGGGGTATATGCCTGGGAAGAGAGGAAGAGGAAGGCCAGAGAGAAGATGGGTGCAGGAAGTGGCGGGTGATCTCCAGATGAGTGTGTCGGACGCGGGACATCTTGCTTATGATCGAGAAGTTTTCCGGAAGGTTGTTATGGGAGCGAGGTTCTGCAAAGGACATGCTACTGAATGAATGAAGTCAAGGACATTTTAGACCAACCGACTCATTTTATTTAGTTTATTCACTAAGGATAAAGCGTCCCGCGTCATGATGACCACACCATTAATCGACTGGTCTATAAACTGGGTTTAGCACCATATAATTAATACGCTTCAACTCGTGTAAAGTGCCTTTTTCTTTTATATTGATATAATCGAAGAGGCCGCGCCGTTTCCTACACACAGAGAATGGGACCGTGAAAGTTATCGTGATCAATCTAAGTAAACCATACACGGAATGGGACAGTAAAAGTTATTGTGATCTCCCTTAATAAACCACACACGAAATGGGACGGTAAATGTTATTGTGACCACCCTAAGTAAACCAGACACGAAATGGGACAGTTAAAGTTATCGCGATCAATCTAAGTAAACCATACACGGAATGGGACAGTAAAAGTTATCATAATCACCCTAATTAAACCACACACGTAATGGGACACACAATGTTATCGTTATAGCGCTAAGCAAACCGAATACGGAATGGGACAGTAACAGTTATCGCGATCACCCTAAGTAAACCACACGCGGAATGGAGCAGTAACAGTTATCGCGATCACCCTAAGTAAACCACACACGGAATGGGGCAGTAACAGTTATCGCGATCACCCTAAGTAAACCACACACGGAAAGGGGCAGTAACAGTTATCGTGATCTTCCTAAGTAAACCACAATCGGAATGGGACAGTGAAAATTATCGAGATCACCCCCCCCCCCAACCACACACACACACAAACCCGTAAACACACACAGATACACACCCGCACACACAGACACACACACTGACACAGTCACAAAGACACACGCAATCCCGCACACACAGACACACACAGACACACCCACACACAGACACACCCGCCCCCTATCCCCCACACACAGACACACCCGCGCCCCCTATCCCCCCCCCCCACACACACACACAGGCACACACATTTGTGAGTATTCAGCTGACTGCAACTTCAAGTTTTCATCTCATCTCTTTTTTGGATTCGTCCAACGAATTTCCAGTGCAAAGTGATCACGTCGGCTGCCACGTGCTCCGATGGTTGTAGGTTCGATTCCTGGCTTCGACGTTCATTTCACAGAGTAATTGTTTTCAGAGACTCCTGGGGGTCGTCACTGGAGCTACGGAGTTCGTGCTTTGTGCGACGCTTTCGGCAGGCCGACCTGCGGAAAGAGACCGACCCATATGGGCTGCAACGAAGTCGATCCTTTTGACTTTTAAGCCCTTTTTCCCCTGGATTCTTCCATTGCGCATTAGGGAACAACACGCCCAGTTTGGGAATCAGTCTATGAAGCTGCTCAAAGATTCATTGTACGGTGTCCGTCTTATTTGTGCGCAATATGGCGTAAACTGAAAGAATTACCTCCTTCAGAAGTCCTTTATATACGCCATTTGTTTATGCCATGCATGCGAAGGTATAGTTGGAAATGAAAATTCCTCAGCTATTGATCTTGAGCCTAAATTTATACCACATGAAAGCTGGCAAATGTGGTGGAGGTTTTGACGATGATTGATACAGACAGCAAAGTTAGTCAATATTTGGCAAGACTTCATAAGAATTTCGTTGAAAGCAAGACTTTATAAGAATGTCATTGATAGCAACACTTCACAAGAATCTCAATTATGTACAACATGGCAAATTATAATATTTTCTGATGTACATTTAATTGGATTGGTTATTCATATCTCAAGCCGGTTCTGTGGTGAAAGAGTTAAGAATGGGACAGGCAATCCCGCATACCGCGTTCGAAACAGAGCTGCGGGGGATTTGAAGCAGACCGCCTTGCGCTTGTTTTCATTCAATGGTATGAGTGCCGGGCGTTCAGAACGCAACGGCAAACTACTGAATGTAATCTTGCCAAGAAATCACGAACAGCCACACAATGATGGAGTTGACTGCGACATCCTGTAAAGGATATGCAACCCCCCCCCCCCCCCCCCCCCCCCCCCCAAAAAAAAAAAAAAAAAAAAAAAACCATATTCGCGTCTATTGAAATCCATGCAATAGGCGGTAGTGTCGTGGCTAGAGGGTCGCCTACCAGCCCGTGGCTATGGGTTTCTTCCACATCCGGCGGATCGATAGAACAAACTTACGCGGACTTTCAGGTCGATCCAGACCAAAATTGGCATTGGGAAATGTCTGGGGAGGTAAAGGCGGCCTGTGTGATACTGACCATGTAACCCATAATTGGTTTATAAATGTATCTGTCTAGCATTATATGTTCATTGCACCCATGACCTTTAGAAGTGTTCTTTACTTCTTTACTTCTTTACTTATTGAATACACAGTGGATATCTGAGTAACCTTCGAGGCCATTGAAATATAATGAGAAATACATATATACCTGCTAATGGATATTAACATAAGAAATAGGAAAGAAGCAGAATCGATATTTCAAAATTAAAAGGTATGGATTCTTCTGTCTTGAACGCGCAGCACCCAAATAACGAAAGCTCCTTGCTAAAAAAACAAACAAAAAAACTACTTCAAGGCACTGCCAGCAAGAAATTCTCCAAGGAGATACGACGTACAGTCACAAATAAGTTGAGTTTAGCCAAAAGCCTGCTCACAGAACTCGGGACATTCCAATTCGAGCTCCGTCCTCATCTTTAACAACTCTGTGTTTTTGTATTGACAATGCCATGTGGTCAAGCCATCCAGAAATAAAGTACCGAAATGCTATCTGGAACCTGTTCTCATGTACAGCAGTAGGTCATACCATGTGAGCGAACAAATTAGGGTATACGGTTTCTGCGACGATGCTGAGAATATCCTGGGCAGTCAGAGTAACTATCAATGATTGACTGGAAGAGGCAAAGGAAAATAGAACATAATAAATAACTATAGCAAAGAGCAAACGTCGTTAGAGCAAACATCGTTAATTTTTACGCAATGAGAAGAGAGGTAGTGGAGATAATTGCGTCAATTGAAAACATCAGCTGGAGAAGAGGCAGAGGAAGATGAAGAGGAATATTGTTTGATCGTCTAAGACGACCTCATCTCATCTCATGATGATCCTATTAAACCTTGCGGTGTCGAGGTGAAGCATAAACAACGGGAGAGTGCCCGCTTATGGGCTTCACATATGGAGATTCCCATGGACTCTTCCCTCTGCCCATCGTTTACATGTGAAATGCCATTAAATACCATTAATGGAATAGATCCCGATCACCAAGGACCGAGATCTGAAAAGTGACACGAAAGCCAAGCCACTCTGAAGGACACATGATGCAGATGATGATGATGATGATACTAACATTTTGATTCTTTTCGGTGTTGCTAAATTCGTGCACGGTGTTGAGAATCTCTGTGAATAAAATATTGATTGAACCTAGAGCGCTTATAGCGGTGTTTGTGTGCAGTCAAGGTTGGTCATTCACAAACCACAACCACAAGGGATTGTTATATCTTAAGACGCATTCAATCGTCTAATAGGCAATTGCGTTTGACCTGACATGGTGGAGGAAAAAAGTCGGCAGTAAAAGGAACATGTCACCCTACACTAATACATCAGAAGATCGTGATCCTGAAATAACATTTACCATTTCGTTCCTATTCCCGTAATGGCGTGGTAACAGTCGCTAATGCACTCACTAGCACATGTGTATCCCATTGTGTGTGTGTGTGTGTTTGTGTGTTACTGAATGGGTGCATAACTGCGAGTTTGTGTAAATGATGTAAGTATGTATGCAGGTATGTATGTATGTATGGGCCTGTGTATGTGTGTCTGGCTACCTGCCTGTCTCATAGCATGGTACTATGCGTTGTTTATGTTCACAACGTTTTATTTGACAATGCATTTTGTGAATGTAATATATCAACAAATAAATAGTAAAGAAGTGCAATGTGGCTAAAGAAGTTTGGATGAATCACATTAATTTTTACTGTCCCATTCTGTGTATGCCGGTCTCCCTGGCCTAGAAGTTAGTGACTTTCTCCGTAATCTCGTATACTCTCGTGAGTAAAGTGACGACGGCGAGAATCGGTAGCGGTTCTGACCGCGTCGGTAACTTAGGGGTATGTGAGCCGGTCGCTCAGAAAGCAATGGCAAACTACTGAGCGTAATCTTGCCAAGAAATCAACAATCAGCTGAAAGATGCTGATGTTGACAGCGATGTCCTGTAAAGGATATCCAAAGATGTTTTTTTTTTAAAATTCTGTGTGTGGTTTACTTAGGGTGACCACATTTCAGTGTATAAATAATAACGTCAGAGACGGTTGTATAATGTCTCCTGATTTGTTCTCATTGTACAATGAACATATAATCAGTATACAGAAAATATGCCAGGGATCCTGGTTGGTGGACATACTACGAGGGTAAGTTAATAAGTAAGTCACAAATGGCTGTAGCCAAATAATTATCTATAATAACAACTTGAAACCAGTTTATTTTCATACATACATTGTCCCTTTATTTCTCAACATGGATGTACTTATCCCATCGTTTTATCAGTCCTCCCAAACCGGCTGCATAGAACTGCGTGCTCTGTTTTCTAAACCACGTTTTCACTTCACATTCAACTTTGGCGTCATTCGCGAAATGTCTCCCGCCAAGGTGGGTTTTTAGTGGACTTAGCCCCTAGCGATTTCCCGTAAAGCGGTGCAAGAGCTGTGTAGAAAACGTCACGAGGGTGAGTCAATAAGTAAGTCACACAGTTCTGTGGGATGGTAGGTAAATGAAAACATGGCACGCATGTCTATGCAGCCGGTTTGGGAGGACTGACAAAACGATGGGATAAGTGCATCAGTGTTGGTGGAAATTATGTTGAGAAATAAAAGGACAATGTATGTATAAAAATAAACTGGTTTCAAGTTCTTATCACAGTTAGTTATTTTTCTAAAGCCATTTGTGACTTACTTATTAACTTACCCTCTTATAAATAACTTACGTTATGCTGATGGCACCGTCCTGATACCAACAAGTCAGAAAGAACTGCAGGAAATTATAGATACAGTGGTTTTTGAAAGTGAAAAATTGATCTTAGCTTGAATAAAGGAAAGACAGACGTCATGGTGATAACAAAAAAAAAATAGATTGTGCCTAAATGTGCAATTAAAGTAAATGACGTTATTTTGGGGCAAGTGCAGCAATTCAGATATCAAGACACATGGATAACATCAGATGGAAGATGCATCACTGACATCAAGAACAGAATAGGACAAGCAAAAAGTGCATTCTATCAAATGAAGAACGTTTTGTGCAATAAGTCATTGTCCTCGAAAGTTAGAAAGCGTGTTCTTGCATGTTACATAGAACTAATCTTAACATACAGCTGCAAATCCAGGACAATTTGTAAACAGGTGAAAAAATCCACGGAAGCCTTGGAGAAGTGGTTTTATAGAAGAATGCTGAACATTAATTGGGCAGCCAAAATGAGCAATTTTGGACATTTTGAGGGAAGCTAAGACGCAAAGACAAGTTATCACAAACATCAGAAAGTGTTCTTTGGCCACGTTATGAGAAGACAAAAACTGGAACAATCGTGACAACCCGAAAGATTTGCGGAATGAGAGATTGGGGAAGATAACGGAAGAATATTCTTGACAGTCTTGTGTCATGGCTCGGAAGGGATCAACACACGAATTGATCCATGCCGTCGGAGATCGCAATTTGTGGAGAAGCATGATCACAACGCCGGTCGGCAAGACACTGGATTATGATGATGATGATGATGATGATGATGATGATGATGAGGATGATGATGAATTTAACATGCACAATAGATAAATGATGTACGAACGATGAGTGATTGAAATGGCCGAATGTAAGATGGGCCTACGTGCCCAATTTGTGACCCTTTGAAAATAAATTTCGTTCGTTTGTCCGTACACTTGTCGTCTCACTGGGTCTTGAGTTCAAATCCTACCCAAGCTGGTTTTTTTTTTCCCATTGCCGTTTTGCTCCGTCGGGAGCCGATGTAGTGCAGATGCTAGCACGCATGCTTGCCGGCGCGTTAGTCTTTTGTTCGAATGCTTATTTAAACAGTGATTTAAAAAACAAATATTTAAATGGGCTCCCAGGTCAAGCCAATCGCAAAAGCTCTGTCGATTAGAATGTGAGTAACCTGGTGATGGATCCAATGATAGACTGTGTTTTCCCGTAATCACCTGGTGATTACGTTATTCAATGTCCCTGCTCAAACTTCATTTCTTCCATTTCTTTATTAATATTTGCTTCTTACTTATTTATTCTATTGGTTTTCTATGGAATATTAAGGATTAAGAGATGTATATCTTTTACTGAGAGAACCGTGGTGGTGCATGTACTTTCCCAAACTTTATGTTTTCCATTTCTTTATTAATATATGCTTCTTACTTATTCATTAAATTGGTTTTCTATGGAAGAATAAGATACTTACATCTTTTACTGAGGGTACCGCGTGTCACGGGATACTGCGAGTTTAGTGATTCCCCGATAACTTACATATAAAATTAATTGCAATATATGAGGATGGAAAATTATGGACCGTGCGTCAGAATAACAATCGAGCCTTCAGTCTTGAGCGAGGGCAAAGTGACGGTTATTGACCGAATTGTATAGAAGAAAAATACAGTTGTGATAAGGGGTCATTGACTGCCGATCTTATCGGACAAGCAACGGAGACGCGGAGACATCGGGTTGTAGAACACACGAAGACGTGGATCAAAAAGTTAAAACTGATTGATGTACGAGAGTTCGGGAAAACGGGGAGTAGCGGAGTAGACGAGACGGAGCGGCAACGAACGAATACGTGATTTCACAGACTTTTGATGTGAAGGAAACGGCAAATTTGATTGTGTATCAAAAGTAACGGAGTATTGGAAACGGAGTATAAATAGTTGTAAACTTGTTTTTGTCATTAGTGTGCTACCAGACTGGACGGAGAATATCTATGTGTCCTTAATTCGAAAAGAAATATAGTCCCTTATTGTTTAAAGGCGATGGGATATTAGTGCAGATGTGCTTGTGTATTTCAATTCATGGACTAACATAGATTATATAAGGTAATCTCAATCAATCAATCATGTGCCATAACGGAAAGCGTGGGCGGTCATGGTTCGCCATTTCACTCGATCACCAGAGTCGTGGATCAGCTCAGTGTTCCTGTCTCGTACATGCCATGTGGCCAAGCCATCCAGGTATTTTCCTCTCGGTCTTCCTCTTGGTCTGTTCCCTTCGATCTTGCCAGCTGTCACTAAGTTCTCCAGTCCATTTCTTCTCATAACATGTCCAATAAATTTGGACTGTCTACGTCTAATTTCTCTAATCAATCTACGATTTTCATTTGTCTCTTGTAGTACTTGGTCATTGGTTTTTCTATCTGTCCATGGTATTCTTTGCATTTTCCTCAGAAACCACATTTCTGCAGCCATCAGATGTTTTTCTGCTTGACTGCACATTGTCCAAGTATCACATCCATACAAAAGAACAGGCTCTATGTATCCCCTCAACACTCTTTTTCTCGTTTCAATTGACATCATTTTATTGGTCAGAATGTTTTTCATCTTGCTAAAGGCTACTTTCGCAATGGCGATTCTTGTTCTAATCTCTTCAAGGCATCTGCCATCAGATGTTATGACTGTTCCGAGATAATTGAACCGATTCACTTGTTGAAGAATATTCCCATTTACTTGTATATTACATTGTGGTACTTCGTTCTTCCTAGTGACGACCATAACCTGTGTCTTCCTACAATTTAATTCCAACCCCAGCTGCTCACTGTGGACAACCACAGCGTCTACTAATTGTTGCAGATCCTGTGCATTGTCTGCAATCAATACTGTATCATCTGCATATCTAATGTTATTTATGTTTCGTCCTCCAATGCTGATTCCATTTAGGTCTTCTACATTTCTGAAAATATTTTCACTGTATAGGGAAAAAAGATCTGGAGACATTACACATCCCTGCCTAACACCTCTCTTAATAGGTAGGTATTGTCCTACTTCATTATCAATCCTTATGGCAGCTTGTTGTTTCCAATATATGTTTTTTTATAAGTCTAATGTCTTTCCCATCAATTTGTAGATCTGCAAGCATATCCACAATGTTGACATGTCTAACTCTATCAAAAGCCTTTGTGTAGTCAATAAAGCAAAGATGTATATCCTTGTTTACTTCTAAAGCACGTTCAATAACTGTTCGCAGCATATACACAGCATTTACTGTACCCTTTCCTTCTACAAAAACCACATTGTGCTTCCCCTATTTCAGGTTGTATTTTCTTCCTCACTCTTTGCATGATAATTCGTAACAAAATCTTTGTGATGTGACTCATTATACTAATTGTTCTATGTTGATCACATTCTAAGGCTCCTGATTTCTTTGGGATTGCAATAAATACAGAATTACATAATTCAGAAGGTATATCTCCAGTATCATATAATGTGTTCAGCAGTCTAGTGACTTGCTCTAGTCCAAATTCTTCTAGAGCTCTTATCATTTCTGTTGTGATGTTATCTGCACCGGGGGCCTTGCCAGCTTTCATATGCTTAAGAACAGTTTGAACGTCCATCTTTAAAATTGCTGGTCCTTCATTATTAAATCTAATAGCATACTGTTTCTCTCTGTTATCATTATACAGGTCTTTCACATAATCTGTCCATACATGTAGAATCTGATCTTTTCTATTATGACTTTGCCATCTTTAGTTTTTAGACAGCCTGTTGATGTACTTGTAATCTAGCCTTAGCTTAATAGTCTAGCATAGGGAACTAGTTGTTTGTGCTTGGCTTTTACCATTTCCTTCTTTTAGCTAATCGTGTAGACTTTAGTGAACTCATCTGTCTTATGTCAGAGTATCTTTCGGAAGCGTCTGAGTACGGCTGGAGAAAGGCTCTCACATAAGAATTAGTCTGAAGCAGACTCATATCACCTGATTAAATATATCTCCCACAGGTTTCACTAAAACTCCTGACATACTCAGAGAAGATAAGAAAGTTACTTCACTTGTGCAGAGATACAGCACCGCACCTTAAGAAATAAGATTATAGAACGGTACTTCACTGGTGCAAAGATAACCAATCACATATAGGAGAACTCTGTAATTCAAAAGTATCCAGGTTAAGAAAGCGAAGTAAAGGACGTTAAGTCTATATCAGCAAAGTGACCTACGCTAAATATAGGTGACTGGTTTACTCATATAAAAGAACCAGGGAGAACTTAAGAACAGTTTCCAGGCCTACCACATTGCCAATTAACTAACTGTAGACAGTGGTGATGTGTTTTCAGTGATGGATTTTACTATCTTCCAAGAAAGGGAAATATGCTGAATTCAAACGTATCATAATCGCATGATTTTATAGTGATCAAGCGGTGAACAGTTTTTTCAATATTGGATTACGTCCAGACTCAAGCGGAACGGAGCATCCAGGGTGAGAGCTGTCCATATATGTGTGATGTCTTGTTGCATGGCCGTATGCAGATGAGAGATGTGATACGGAGCATAGACATTCAGAGTCCTATCTTGCACTCACAATAGAAGACACTACAAATTACATACACACATTCAATACATACCACGGACATAGTTTTTAGCAATAAATATTTTATTAATTGTTGGAGGAAACTGTTGCCAGGGTATGTTATGAAGAAATAAGAGAGAGAGAGAGAGAGAGAGAGAGAGAGAGAGAGAGAAAGAGAGAGAGAGAGAGAGAGAGAATAGAGGACAGAACGGAGGAGTGTAGGCAAAAGTCTGTCAATAATTCCCAAGTATAAGGATCTTAAAGGTGTGCTTGTTTATTCCACGTTCCTCCCGGGACGACAAGCGACATTAAATGGTGGAGCAGAGGGGTAACTTGAAGCGGGGTACCTGCATATTGGTATCTGCATAGGGGTACTGCCTAGCGTGGTACTTGCATAGCAGGATACATGCATAGCGGGGTAACATACCTACATATTGGGATATACATATAAGTATACATATTGATGACTTTTAATGGAAGCATGTCCATGGGATATATGGTGCCATTACATTTATGTTAGAGACATTATATTGATGTTGGGGACCTTACAGTGAGAAAGATCCAGACAGGATGAATGTGGATAGGTGTTAAGACACATTACTTATTTGTGCACACTTTTACACGTATACATAAGTTTTTATCCTAAATCTCCTCTTTTGGTTGAGAGATTGGTTGGGCTGTGCTGTGTGGTGTCGCAGAGATAAACTATATAGATAGATTATATTTCTATAGTGAGTAATTCTTTACTGCCTTAAGGTGTCTTTACTCAATCTGCTGACTTACCTTCTTTAACTATGGCCATCCCTAAATTAACTACAGCAGAACTTAGGGCAAACGGGGAAGAAATTGGTTTATCTGGTTCGGCCCTAACCGATTACGTACAGGAGAGGGAGAGGGAAATTCGCCAAGCAGAAAGGGAAGATCGAAAGGCCGAGTTGGAATTGAAACGAATGGAAATGGAACAGACCAACAAGCGGTTGGACGCGGAAGAGGCCAACAAGAACAGAGAACATGAATACCGCATGCGAGAACTAGAACTCAAAACACAAACAAAGGTAGAAATAGATGGAGCGGAAGGAGGACCATCTTCACATGGTTCAACCAACATGAGTGGACATGGGTACCAGGCAATGAAGTTTCCCTTAGCTGTTTATGAGGAATCTAAAGAACAATTTGACCAATACGCGAATCGCTTTGAAGCCATGTCAGTCGCTATGGGGCTGGATAGAAGCCGATGGTGTCTTAAATTAGCCCAGGGATTACGAGGTTCGGGTTTACGAGGTTTACATACGCCTACCACTAGGACATGAAAATAACTACGAAGAATTAAAAGCCACTTTGATGAAGCATTATGAGATCACCGCACAAACGTATCGGAAGAAGTTTCGATCGGCAAGAAGAGAGCCGGGAGAGCTATTCGCCGCCTAAAGTTTAAGGCTGAAATCATACCTCCAAAAATGGATGGATTTAGCAGAGTTCAAGCGGGACTATGAGAGTCTGGAAGAGCTGATGGTAGTAGACCAGATGCGTCAGCAAATGTCAGAACCATTGAAGACATTTTTAGGAGAACAAGGGGCGGAACGGCTTGATGTTGTGAATAAGCTGGCGGAAAGATTCGTTGAAGTCCATGGGGAAGCTAAAGAAACCAATATACCCACCACAAAAGGTCAGGAGAAACAAGACCGAAAGAAATCTAAAAACTGGGAAGGAGAAAAAGTGGAACCTTATATGAAGACGTCAATGGAGAGTTCAGAGAAGGTGAAGGAAGGAAACCAGAGCACCTCGAATTCTCCAGCAAAGCGACCGTGGTCTGAGAGTGGTGTTCGATCTGCAAGTCGGCCTCTCATAACACAAAAGACTGCAGATCGAAACCGAAAAGCTATCACTTCGCGGCATGCCAAGTGATTCCTAAGAAGGTGATCACAGACAAGGCTGAGGTCGGCGAAGAAGCTCTGACCAAAGAGAGCACACGGAAAACTTGGAAGGGAAAATGGTGCACACACTGCAGGTCGAAAGCACATAATACTGCGGACTGCAGATGCAAGGAAATAGTCGAGGAGGTGGAAGACACTCCGGACCAAGAGAGGCCACCTGTGGTTGAACTGATTGAAGTCAATGGCCAGCAGGTTGCTTGTCTCTACGATTCATGTTTAGATGGGGAAGCTGTGATAGATGCCAGCCTGGTAAGCCCAGAACAACTTACAGGGGAGACCATTGAGATACAGCCGGCAATGAGGAGTGCTGTTACCATGACGCTGCCAATTGCCAAGGTGGAGATTAAGTCAGGTACGTCACGGGCATTATTCCTGCAGCTGTATTAGCTGAATCCCTATTTCCCATGATCATTGGAACGAAATATGTGTTCTTGGGGGTGCCCAAACAGCCCGCCCACAGAGGAGCATTAGCCAGTGGATCGCAAGGGAAGAAAGAAGAGGCAGAGACACTATGCGACAACTCAGTGCTAGGGGAATTGCATACTGCCCAGAGGAAGGATACTACGTTGCGTCCTTGCTACAGGAAGCTGCAAAGAAGTGCTGACTCACCAGAACGGGGACAGTACTTTCTGAGGAATAGGCTGCTTTACAGGAGAGCCGGAAGAGGAGACAACCTGCACGAGCAGTGGGTGGTTCCAGAGACTCACCGTCCTCACATTCTTCAGAGTGGACACACCATAGCCGAGAATCGACATATGGGTGTCAGAGAGACATTGCAGAAAATTTCCGGCCATTATTGCTGGCCAGGAATGACCGGAGATGTACACGGGTTAGTGAAGTCTTGTTCAGAGTGCCAATAAGCACCACCCAACAAGCGGACTAAGAGTAAAATAGCTCTTAAGGTGGAAGACCAAGTGGAAGTATGGGGTCCAGAAGAGACTAATATACTCCAAGTAGGATGGAAAGGACCTTATCCTGTGGAAAAGGTGGTGTCCAAAAACATCTACAAAATCCGGATCGGGGAAGAACTGAAAAATCTCCCTAGGCATCTCATTAAGAAATATGAGGAGAGATCCGAGAGCAAAGCTTCGCACCTTATGGTGATGGGAGCCATTAAGAAAAAGGTTACAGGTCCAGACGAAGACCAGAGATCGCCAGTACTAAATAGGAGGGCATATGGGAAAGTACGTGATAGGTCAAATTTACCCAACGAAGGGAGGAGGGAAATCACACGTCAGGGAAAGGACAAGAATGAAACCGTCACTAGTAACCAAGTTCAGAAAGGGTGGGTAACGTCGGGAAAGGCGAGAAATACCCAGGACTC
Organism: Cepaea hortensis; assembly: GCA_963921405.1. Classification (NCBI taxonomy): domain Eukaryota; kingdom Metazoa; phylum Mollusca; class Gastropoda; order Stylommatophora; family Helicidae; genus Cepaea; species Cepaea hortensis. The sequence goes on from OY992887.1 coordinate 89,955,233, forward strand.
CAACCGAAGATTGGCTGACCAGATCCAATATCGACCGAGATGGTCCTGGAAGCAAAAGTCCAGGAGGTTTGGGGAAGACGATTCTGTCCAACGAGGACGATACCGTAAATCCCAGGATGAACAGTTTGGGGAAACCAAGAGGACATGGAAACAGTGTTACAGTCAGGATGGGACGATCCGTCTGTATTGTGAGCCGTCGCTTACGCCAGTCGAAAGTAGGTCGACCGGACGTATAGGGGCGATGTTCCAACACTAGTGTCTGTCATGAGTAGTATAATAGGCTGTCAGTGAGATCGCCTACTTGATGAGGAGGTGATCCATGTGAGGGTACAGTCAGATCATACACACTTGATGTTCCTAGCTACTTCGCAGAAGCTCAACGCACGGTTGATGCGGTGGTCGTTGTTGCTGCTGCCATACAACTTCACAGTGGAGTACATCCCTGGTAAGGAGAATTTAGGAGCGGATTTCCTATCTAGACATCCAACTCCAGAGGAAGAGGAATAGGTTGGTGGATCATAGGAATCAAAACTACAGTGAGGAAGAGTCGACGCGGTCAACTCTCTTAAGAGGGGGCCTATGTCACGGGATACTGCGAGTTTAGTGATTCCCCGATAACTTACATATAAAATTAATTGCAATATATGAGGATGGAAAATTATGGACCGTGCGTCAGAATAACAATCGAGCCTTCAGTCTTGAGCGAGGACAAAGTGACGGTTATTGACCGAATGGTATAGAAGAAAAATACAATTGTGATAAGGGGTCATTGACTGCCGATCTTAACGGACAAGCAACGGAGACGCGGAGACATCGGGTTGTGGAACACACGAAGACGTGGATCAAAGAGTTAAAACTGATTGATGTACGAGAGTTCGGGAAAACGGGGAGTAGCGGAGAAGACGAGACGGAGCGGCAACGAACGAATACGTGATTTCATAGACTTTTGATGTGATGGAAACGGCAAATTTAATTGTGGATCTAAAGTAACGGAGAATTGGAAACGGAGTATAAATAGTTGTAAACTTGTTTTTGTAGTTAGTGTGCTACCAGACTGGACGGAGAATATCTATGTGTCCTTAATTCGAAAAGAAATATAGTCCCTTATTGTTTAAAGGCGATGGGATATTAGTGCTGATGTGCTTGTGTGTTTCAATTCATGGACTAACATAGATTATATAAGGTAATCTAGCCTTAGCTTAATAGTCTAGCATAGGGAACTAGGTGTTTGTGCTTGGCTTTTACCATTTCCTTCTTTTAGCTAATCGTGTAGACTTTAGTGAACTCATCTGTCTTATGTCAGAGTCTCTTTCGGAAGCGTCTGAGTACGGCTGGAGAAAGGCTCTCACATAAAATTAGTCTGAAGCAGACTCATATCACCTGATTAAATATATCTCCCACAGGTTTCACTAAAACTCCTGACATACTCAGAGAAGATAAGAAAGTTACTTCACTTGTGCAGAGATACAGCACCGCACCTTAAGAAATAAGATTATGGAACGGTACTTCACTGGTGCAAAGATAATCAATCACTTATAGGAGAACTCTGTAATTCAAAAGTATCCAGGTTAAGAAAGCGAAGTAAAGGACGTTAAGTCTATAACGGCAAAGGGACCTACGCTAAATATAGGTGACTGGTTTACTCATATAAAAGAACCAGGGAGAACTTAAGAACAGTTTCCAGGCCTACCAAATTGCCAATTAACTAACTGTAGACAGTGGTGATGTGTTTTCAGTGATGGATTTTACTATCTTCCACGAAAGGGAAATATGCTGAATTCAAACGTATCATAATCGCATGATTTTATAGTGATAAAATAGTGAGCAGTTTTTTCAATATTGGATTACGTCCAGACTCAAGCGGAACGGAGCATCCAGGGTGAGAGCTGTCCATATATGTGTGATGTCTTGTTGCATGGCCGTATGCAGATGAGAGATGTGATACGGAGCATAGACATTCAGAGTCCTATCTTGCACTCACAATAGAAGACACTACAAATTACATACACACATTCAATACATACCACGGACATAGTTTTCAGCAATAAATATTTTATTAATTGTTGGAGGAAACTGTTGCCAGGGTACGTTATGAAGGAATAAGAGAGAGAGAGAGAGAGAGAGAGAGAGAGAGAGAGAGAGAGAGAGAGAGAGAGAGAGAGAGAGAGATAGTGAATAGAGGACAGAACGGAGGAGTGTAGGCAAAAGTCTGTCAATAATTCCCAAGTATAAGGATCTTAAAGGTGTGCTTGTTGATTCCACGTTCCTCCCGGGACGACAAGCGACACCGCGGTGGTGTATGTCGCTACTCAAACTTTTTTTTTATCCAATCCTTAATTAATATTTGCTTCTTACTTATCCATTCTGTTGGTTTTTCTATGGAAGAATAAGATACTTACATCTTTTACTGAAGGTACCGTGGTGGTGTATGTCACTAATCAAACTTTATTTCTTCCATTTCTTTACTAATATTTGCTTCTTACTTATCCATTCTGTTGGTTTTCCATGGAAGAATAAGATACTTACATCTTTTACTGAGGGTACCCTGGTGGTGTATGTCACTAATCAAACTTTATTTCTTCCATTTCTGTACTAATATTTGCTTCTCACTTATTCATTCTATTGGTTTTCTATGGAAGAATAAGACATGAATATGTTTTACTGAAGGTTGCCGTGATGGTGTAGAGACTAGACGCTAGCCAGCCACCTCGGTGGTTCGGGGCCGATATGAACTAATTCAGTGACAAAGGATAATATGTCGCCAAATGTAACCTCCCTTTTGTACAGAAGGATAATATTTCGATATACTAGGGTCATTGTGTTATTTGTTTCGTTTTGTGGTATCTTCCACAATTGTAATGCCCAGTCACTAAAATGTGGCTTAAAGTCATTGCACCGGGTTTTTATTTCTTTTGGTAAAATCAGTAATGCTCAGTGAATGGAAATGCGCATTATAATACTTTTTCATTTGATTGTGTGCCAAGCTAGGTCCAAATCGACTTTTTCGTTTGACGCTGAATCAGTTAAAAAATTTCACCTTTCACAATTTAACTTCTGTGCAGCCTTCCTTGAAACGGAGCAATCGCAAATGGCCTAACAACATTTGCTGCCAATAACTTTTCTGTTTACGTTTTAGTTTCTAAATAAATTGTCAAATTTCATGTTTTTCTTTAGACCTGTTTGTGTTGTTCTTGATGAAGGTCACTACGACCGAAACGTCGATTCGCTGTGTTGTAGTATTACTAATTTTATATTATTTTTACGTTATTATTATCGTTGTTGTTCTTGCACTGTGATTTCCGTTTGCCGGATTTCCGTTCGTTGTAATGTATATCCACTGTGTCTGTATGCATTAAATCTCATATTTTCACCGGAGTCAGAGAAACCTGTGTTTATTTTATATTTAAAATTTAACTTTGCTCCCGGGTCGACCCTTCCCTAACATAGGTACCAGAAAATGTCTTGGAAGGCAAAAGTGGCCAATGTGATACTGACCAGATAAAATTTTGTGTGCCGATTAGTCAGTAAAATATCGATTTAGCACCATATGCTAGATGCACTTAAAGGGCGTGAAAAGGGTCCTTTACTTACCTTACTTATTTTTCTTCTTTATTTACGAGTTAGTTTACTTAATTTATTTACTGTACTCACTTTACTTTACTTTACTTTACTTTACTTTACTTTACTTTACTTTACTTTACTTTACTTTACTTTACTTTACTTACTAACACTTTTTTAAAACTTACTTTACTTACTTTATTTACTTTACTCACTTTACTTGCCAATCTTTAACTGAGTGGTAATGCGTTTGACAGTAATTACTATATCTACTGTTGTTTTCGAATTCCTTCTCGGATTGTTTGGTCCTCGCTACATGTTACTCAACTGGCGCCGTCAACAAGTACGTATATTTTGTTGTGTAGATTATCGTCTGTTATTAATATTTATAGTGTAATGGGATTTTGCCAATGTTATTTATTACATCCCGTCAGACAAAAAGGATAGAAAAGAATTCCGTGACAATAGCCACATTGCGCATAGAGCAAAGAATTGAAACGAATTCGCTACATCATATTGAATTTGCGGATTGTGAAAAGATCGTTAACAGCGTTGATACGAAATCTCTTTGAAAATTGATGAGGCACTGTAGGATTCCACATAAAATAGCTAACGTTTTAAATAAATCACACAAGGACTTGAAATGCAGAGTTATTCATGAGAGGAAACTGGAGGGTTTCGTGTGAAGTAATAAAGGGAGTAGTGATGCCTTTTGTTGCAAGTATTATTTTTGCTGACTATGGACCGCATTGCCGGCTTCGTGGCTTAGAGGTTATGACTTTTCTCCGTAATCTCGTATACTCTCGTCGGTGACGTGATGACGGTGAGAATCAGCAGTGGTTCGAATCGCATCGATAGCTTACGGGGTATGTGAGCCGGCCGCTCAGAAAGCAATGGCAAACTACTGAGCGTAATCTTGCCAAGAAATCAACATACAGCTGAAAGATGCTGGTGTTGACAGCGATGTCCTGTAAAGGATATGCAAAAAAAAAAAAATAATAAATAAATAGACCATTATGGCGACAGGAGAATCCAGTGAAGATAGTGTAGAAGAATTTTATAATGACATAGAGTCTGCCTTAAAGAAATGTAAAAATTCAGAAATAAACATCATAATAGGGGACTTCAATGCAAAAGTAGGAAATCAAGGGGATAGATACACAGTAGGAAACTGTGGTTTAGGTGAGAGAAATGAAAGAGTATACAGACTCGTAAAGTGGGCAAAAGAACAGGAAATGATTGTAGGAAACACCTGGTTCAAGCAACACCCTAGAAGATTATGGACATGGAGGAGTCCTGATAGCAGGATTAGAAACCAGATTGACTACATTCTGATTAGCAGAAGATTTAGAAACGCATTAACACTAGCAAAAACAGTTCCCATTGCTGATTGTTATAGTGACCACAGATTACTCACAGGAACATTGAGGATAAAGTTGAAGAAAGTCAAGTATATAACAGGAAACACTAAATATGATTTGTGTACATTGAGTAATGACAAGGAATTACAAAACAAATTCTACATAGAAGTACAGAACAGATTTGAAATTTTGTCTGATCTAGAGATCCTATTCCAGGATGTGGATGATCAATGGGAAACGTTGAAGAATTCAATCAATGTGGCTGCAGAAACAACTATTCCAAAATTAAAGAAGGTGGGTCGGAAGAAATGGATGACTGAAGAAATTTTACACCTCATGGAAATAAGAAGACTCAACAAAAATAATTCTGTCAAATATGAAGAAATTCACAGACAAGTCAGAATATTATGTAAGGAGGCAAAAGAAGCATGGCTTGAGAAAAAGTGCTTAGAAATTGAAAACCAACACAACAGTCAAAATACCAAATTAGTGCATACAAGAATTCAGGAACTTACTAATAAAAGAAAAAGTACATCAACAGGGTGTCTAAAAACTGAAGATGGCAAAATCATAATAGAAAAAGACCAGATTCTACATGTATGGACAGATTATGTGAAACACCTTTATGATGATAACAGAGACGAACAGTATGCTATTAGATTTAATAATGAAGGACCGCCAATTTTGGAGATGGAGGTTCGAAATGTTCTTAAGCATATGAAAGCTGGCAAGGCCCCCGGTGCAGATAACATCACAACAGAAATGATTAAAGCTTTAGAAGAACTTGGACTAGAGCAAGTCACCAGACTGCTGAACACATTATATGATACTGGAGATATACCTCCTGAATTATGTAACTCTGTATTTATTGCAATCCCAAAGAAATCAGGAACCTTGGAATGTGATCAACATAGAACAATTAGTATAATGAGTCACATCACAAAGATTTTGCTAAGAATTATCATGCAAAGGGTGAGGAAGAAGATACAACCTGAAATAGGGGAAGAACAATGCGGGTTTGCAGAAGGAAAGGGTACAGTAAATGCTGTGTATATGCTGTGAACAGTTATTGAACGTGCTATAGAAGTAAACACGGATATACATCTTTGCTTTATTGACTATACAAAGGCTTTTGATAGAGTTAGACATGTCAGCATGGTGGATATGCTTGCAGATCTACAAATTGATGGGAAAGACATTAGACTTATAAAAAACATATATTGGAAACAACAAGCTGCAATAAGGATTGATAATGAAGTGGGACAGTATCAGCCAATTAAGAGAGGTGTTAGGCAGGGATGTGTGATGTCTCCAGATCTTTTTTCCCTATACAGTGAAAGTATTTTCAGAAATGTAGAGGATATAAATGGAATCAGCATTGGAGGACGAAACATCAATAACATTAGATATGCAGATGATACAGTATTAATTGCAGACAATGCGCAGGACCTGCAACAATTAGTAGATGCGGTTGTTGTACACAGTGAGCAACTGGGGTTAGAATTAAATTGTAAAAAGACTCAGGTTATGGTCGTCACAAGGAAGGAAGAAGTGCCACAATGTAATATACAAGTAAATGGAAATATTCTTCAACAAGTGAATCGGTACAATTATCTTGGAACAGTCATAACATCTGATGGGAGATGCCTTGAAGAGATTAGAACAAGAATCGCCATGGCGAAAGTAGCCTTTAGCAAGATGAAAACCATTCTGACCAATAAAAAGATGTCAATTGAAACGAGAAAAAGAGTGTTGAGGGGATACATAGAGCCTGTTCTTTTGTATGGATGTGAAACTTGGACAATGAGCAGTCAAGCTGAAAAGCATCTGATGGCTGCAGAAATGTGGTTTCTGAGGAAAATGCAAAGAATACCATGGACAGACAGAAAAACCAATGACCAAGTATTACAGGAGACAAATGAACATCGTAAACTGATTAGAGAAATCAAATCAAATCAAATCAACTTATTAGGGTCACAAATTGGGCGCGCAGGCCCGTCTTACATTCGGCCCTTCCAATCACTCGTCTTTCGTTCATCAAGAGCATTATACATTTACATAGGAAGAAACATAAACATTGTGAAATGAATGTTGTAAACATAAACAAGGCAACTTACCATGTTATGAGGCCCATCTCCCACGTACCCATACATCACCCCGCCCACACACACCCCCTACCCACACACACGCACACCAAGGGACACATACATACCCCACCAACCGACCCATCCCCCTCCCGCACATCCCCCACCCACACTCCCCTCACCTGTTCCCCCAACCAAAACACACTCGCCACCCACAAGCATTCCCCCACCAACCCACATATCCCACGCCCACCCACATACACATCCTAACCCACACATCCTCTCCCCATCCACACCTCAAACCACCCATCCCCCAGCCACATCTCCATTGACCACATATTTCCCACCCACGCACACAATCCCCCCTCCCCCCACACACACATCTCCCTAACTACCCATACATCCCCAATCCACTCACACACACACACCCCACCACCCACACATACATCCTCCACCCACCCATACATGCCTTAACCCAATCCCCCACTACACAATCCCCCACCCGCACATCACATACATCCCCTACCACGCAATATTCCCAACCCACGCACCGCACACACACAAATCCCTCACCAACACATCCCACACCCACATACCACCACATATCTCCACCTACACACCACAAACATATCCCCCACCCACATACCACACAATATTCCCACCCACACCCACACAGATACCCTTACCCATCCACCCCACATAACCCCACCCACACACCACAAAAATCCCCCATCCACACACACATACCTCACCCACACAATATCCCTAACCAACACACCACACACCTCTTCCCACCCACACACGAATTCCCTACCCGTCAACCAACACACACTCACTCACGCACACATCCTCCACTACGCACCCACACACCCCCACCCACCCACCCCCAACCAAACATCTCTCGATCACAATACCCCTACCCACACTTATCCTCCACTCACTCACGCATCCCATCCCGACACATGCACATCTCTCACCCACCTACACATCCCTAAGCCACTAACACACCCCCACCCACACATTCCCTTTCCACGCACACATCTCCCAACCACACACGCCCACATACTTCCCCCAACCACCACACATCCCCTACTCACCCACACATATACTCCACCCATACACACATTCCCTGCACCCATCACACACATCCCCCACACCACACACTATCCCCCACCCACACACATATCCTCACCCATATCACCACAACCCCCACCCACACACCATGCACACATCCCCCACCAACACACCGCACACATATCTCAAACCCACACACCATACACTTCTCCCCACCCGCCCTTGCATCCCCAATCCACCCAACACAATCCCCTACCCACACAACCCCACCACCCACACATACTTCCTCAAACCACCCATACATCTCCACCCACATAAACACACACCCCACACCCATCCCATACACATATCCTCCACCCATACACACATCCCCCACATCCATTCCCACACCCCTACTTTCACCCCCACACATCCATCCACACATCCCACCAACACCCACAAATATCACTACCCACAAAAACCCACACACCCCAACCCATCCAAACGCATACCCCCACCCACACATCCTCCACCCACACATATCCCCACACTCACACACATCCTCCACACACACTCACACCTCCTCACATCTAGACACATACAAAAAATCTCACGTTAGCATTGAAACTAGTATGAACAAACTCCCACATTTTACTCACACACATACACTGACAATTGTCATGAGCAGTCTCATAAAAATGTTAAACATGGAGAAAAATGTGTACATAAAAAGTATGTGACGTAAACATAGTGATGCTCCCACACACAGTGATACATACAGAGAAGGCACACACACACACACACACACACACACACACACACACACACACACACACACACATACACACACATTCACTCTCATGCTCACTCATTCTGTCTCTCATTCACACTCACTGACTCTCTCACTCAAACTACAGTAATGTACATAAGTTTATATTATACATGATAAAATCAAATGGTATTTAACTGATAATATGACAGATGAGAATACACAAACATACGGATTCGCGTGTTACATAACATGCGTGTTACATGACATGCATCTGCTCAGCTCTCTCTCTCTCTCTCTCTCTCTCTCTCTCTCTCTCTCTCTCTCTCTCTCTCTGTATTCTTTCATATACACACACTCACACGCATGCGCGCGCTCACACACACACACACTAACACATCAACTCTCGTACTGTCTCACTCACATACACAATCCTTCACACACACACTCACTCTCTCAATCACACTCTCTCACACATACACATACGCATGAACGCATGCACGCACGCACACACTCCCTCACTCACTCTCACACATACACGTACGAATGCATGCACTGACACATTCCTCTACCATTTCTCGCTCAATCACTCTCTCCACACACACGCACGCACACACACATTCACTCTCTCACTCTCTCTGACACCCACTTTCTCTCTCTCTCTCTCTCTCTCTCTCTCTCTCTCTCTCGCTCCCACACGCACACACATATATAGTGAACAATTATCGTTAAACAATTATAATGAACGATTATAATGAACAATTATACCAGAGAAATTCGACGTAGACAGTCAACATTTTTGGACATGTTATGAGAAGAAGTGGATTGGAGAACTTGGTGACAACTGGCAAGATCGAAGGGAACAGACCAAGAGGAAGGCCGAGAGGAAAATACCTGGATGGCTTGGCCACATTGCATGGACGAGACAGGAACACTGAGCTGATCCACGACACTGGTGATCGAGTGAAATGGCGAGTCATGACCGCCCACGCTTTCCGGCATGACACATGATTGATTGATTGATGGCGACAACCGCCAGAAATATGATTCAATGGAATCTGACAGAGCAGCTTGCTGATCTAAACTCCTCTGACGACATTGCGTCGTACACGAAATCAGATGCAAGATAAATCAAATAAACTTGATGAGAGGTCCGGTTTTGCTCCATTCTTTTTCTTCGAATAGTAGGCCAGTCGCAAGTTTCATTCATTCATTCAGTAGCATGTCCTTTGCAGAAACTTGCTTCTATAACAACCTTCCGGAAAACCTCTCAATCATAAGCAAGATGTCCCGCGTCCGATACACCCATCTGGAGATCATCCGCCACATTCTACATCCATCTTCTCTTTGGCCTCCCTCTCTTCCCAGGCATATACTCCTCCAATATTGTTCTCTCCAAACTGTCGTGACGTTTCAAGTAACCAAAATATTTCAATTTCCTTTGTTGTATCGTTTTTAATAGCCAACCTTCTGCAATATTCAGCTCTTGAAGTATGGATGCATTTGTTCTTTTCTTTACCCAAGGTATTCTTAGAGCTCTTCTATAACATTTATATTCAAAGTTTAGGAAAGTTTAGGAAAGGAAAAATCTGACAAGTTTAGGAAACAAGTTTAGGAAAGGAAAATCTGACCAAGTGGTGTCCAGCCCCGCCCCTTCTCAACCCTGGCGAGCCAGAGCCCTGTTGGCCCATGACCTCGCGGTCTTGGTTTTCCAGTCTCCAGCACGGGCTACTAATTTTTGCTCTTCACCATTCACGAAAGAGACTAGCCGATCATAACCCTACTGGTTGCAGAACCAGGCGCAGTCCACGCATTGTGGAATTCTGCTACAGACCAAATAGAACCAGAAGAAGGGGCGGACCATTTAAACCAGTGGTTCTCAACCGGTGGGGAATCTCTCCCCCCCCCCCCCCCAGTTGGGAATTTTTAGGGTTTCCAGGGGAGGGGGGAAATTAAGATTATTTCAAGGTCGCGTTAATACAAGAACCGATTACTTCATATTGTTTTCCTCTCCATACTTTACGGTTCTGAAATTCGGGTTATAATCTAAGTAGGCACGCAAATCACGTTTTATGTAGACCTCTAGACTTGATCTAGTAAGTGTTAGTAAATTTAGCTTCCAATTGTACGTATCCTGTGTAGGGGCCGGAGTGGGGGGGGGAGGAGGGGGATTTATAGGCAGGAAATACGAAAGGGGGAGGGGGAATGACATTCTGAACATATGGTGAAAGGGTGCGTGGACCAAAAAAGGTTGAGAACCACTGATCTAAACGATGGACAGAGGGAATAACAGAGTCCATGGGAATCTCGATAAATGAAGCCCATAGACGGGCACTTTCCAGCTGTTTATGCCTTACCTCGACACTGCAAGTTACAAAAGAAATAAGAGAAATGATGATGATGATGATGATCATAGGTCACAACAATTGTCTCAACATGCACATGAGATGTGAGATATACACCGGATATGAGAATAAATCAAGCAAATGATAACCCGAATTCCCTTGTCGAAACCACACTTAAAGAGGTGGATTCATACACACAGTATAGGCAGAGTTGGGTAACATAGAAGTAAACAATAAGAATAAAGAGAGAAAAAAAGCGTCCATAGCGCTAAGAAATTTATTAAAGTTAAAAACATATTTAGAACCAAACTTAGAATATTCAACACTAAAGTCAAATGAGTACTGTTGTATGGGTCAGAAACACAGAACACGATTAAACAATTACAAATAAGATGCAAACATATATTTATTGATGGCTGTGTAGAGTAGAAGGACTAAGATGGTGTGACCTAACAACAATGTGGAGCTCATGGTGCGAAGAAACCCGCGAGGAAAAGATGCTGTTTCTATGAAGGAAAGTCATTAAGTAACATAAATGTTATTATAACGTGCACGGGAGATTACGCACAAGGGAAAATGTTATTTCAGGACACAAACTGGCTTTTAAGTAATACGCCATATAGGGGTTGTGAGGATCGAATTATTTGCGCTTGCGCAATAGTGACTGCAAAATGGCTGCCCCACTATCGACATGCACCGTGGAAGAACAAGGCGTTATTTGCTATTTCTGGTTAGAGGGTGAGAAACCTTATGAAATATACAGACTAATAATGGTTCAGTATGAAGAGTTGTTTGAGCCAGGGGAGAGTGTATGAATGGATAGGCAAATTTCAAAATGCTAAGGGAAAAAAAAATCACGAAACAGAAATCTGCTGGGAAAGTCATGCGACCATCTTTTGTGACACCAAAGGCCCTATACTGGTGCATTTTAAAAGAAAGTGGTAAAACTGGAACTAGTGCTCGCTACAGTGCCATGCTAGTGAACAAAATGATTCGAACCAGACAATCGAAACTCTAAGGACTTCTCTCTGAAAGAATATTGTTGCTGCACGATAACATATGTCTGCATACGGCTGCGCATACAGTGAATACACTACATGCTCTGAAATATGAGGTCTTGAAACATTCAGCATAGAATCCACACTTGGCGCCATCGAACTTTCACTTGTTTGGACCGTTGAAAGAATATTTGCAGGGTCAGAGGTGTGCACATTACAACGAGTTAACTGAACCACGAGTTTCCGTCCTTGCTCGAGAAGGTTGGACGTGAGATCCACTACCTCAAGAGAAGCGGTTAGTATCCCATACATTTCTTATGATATATCAAGCAGCATTAAAGAAAATGAAAAGTATCTTATGCATTAAGTCACCATCATTGTATGTAAGAAAAAGAGTGCTGAAGCGCTATATAGAACCTGTATTGCTGTATGGCAGTTAATCTTTTAATGTAAGTGAACAAATTAGGAAGAACTTGGAAGCAACAGAGATGTGGTTCCTGAGACGAATGTTTTGAATTCCTTGGACTGCCATAATAACTAACGCCGATTGCCTGAAAGAGGGTAATGAAACTACAACAAGACGGAGGCAACCAGCCAGGAGGCGCACCACAGAAATCAGGATGCCACGCAATTACGCAAAATGGAATATGTCGACTACTGCAAAAAGTTATGGTGCTCGCCCTGCTTTGGACCCCCAGGCAGGTGCAGTGCCGGGCCCTATGTCTAAAAAGGGTCCAACCCCAACTACTGGAGGTCCTTCTCAGATGTCCTGTGGAGCCAGGGGACATGAGAATAGAACGGCTGGCCATACTAAACAAAGACTTAGAATAATGCACTGGATTGCGGAGGGAGTCAGTAACAAAAAAATAGAATTAGAAAACATCCTGGACCAAGAAAAAGTAAGCATATGTTGCTTGCAAGAAACTCACCTCAACGAAAATATAGCCTTCAAAATCAGAGGATACCAGAGTTACCGATCTGGCCGAAAGGACAGGCGAAAAGGTAGGATACTTACCCTTGTAAAAAATAACATCACTGCTTCCCAAATCGAAGTCTACATGGAAGGGACTGAGTTTCAGACACTTAAACTTAAGACAGGCTATACAGACCTACATCTGATCAATTACTACTGTCCAAGTGACCGCACACAGGCACTGGACACACTACCATTAACAGGAAAAATGATTGTGTGTGGCGATTTCAACAGCCACTCGCAGAGTTGGGGCTATGATCACATGGACCAAAGAGGAGAGAGACTGGAAGACTGGCAGGATGAGAATAGATTCATCTTGGTTAACAAGCCGTCCGACCCACATACTTTCTACTCGAGATCATGGCACACTACAACTATACCTGACCTGGCTTTTCATTCACCAGACCTGGATTGGAACATTACACGAATTGTTGGGAAACAACTTGGTGGCAGTGACCATTGGCCAGTCTTTCTAACTGTAGAAAATGAGCTTGTAACTTAAAGCAGCACCCTCTTGAGGTGGACTTACAAGAAAGCAGACTGGGCAATGTACAAGAATCGCACCAGCATATTGGTTAGAAAACTGAACACTGAGAAAGACATAAATAAAGTAGTTGAAGAGTTTGGGAAATGCATACTACAGGCAGCACGAAAAACAGTACCAAGAGGAGCCCGTAAACAATATAAACCCTACTGGAGTAGTGAACTGGAATAGTTGCATAATGATGTGGAAGTGTGTAGAAAGCAAGCAGAGGCCACACCCAGCCAAGAGCGCCACAATAAATTCCAGCACGCAAAAGTCAAATTTCAAAGGGCCAAGCTGCAGGCTAGACGGAAAAGCTGGCAGGAAAAAACAGTCTCTGAACTTTGAAAGAGACACAAGGAAATTGTGGAAGCTAATAAAACAACTTAACGATGAGGGCACAGGGAGAAACTCAAAAATTGCACTACATAAAGATGGAAACATCTTAATAAGAAAGCAAGCAGATGACCATTTTGCGGACTCATTCGCACAAGATAACAATATCAAAATTAGTCCAGAGAAACAACAAGAGATTCGAAAGAAACGGCAACATACAGGACAGAAGGAAATAGTACATGAGGTTCTGGAGGCACCCATCGCAATCAGCGAACTGGAGCTAGCCATATCAAACTGAAAATGAGAAAGTCACCAGGAGCTGATGGTATCTCCAATGAAATGATCAGGAACCTAGGAACAGAGGCCAAAGAAAAGCTGTTGCAGATCTTCAATAACAGTTGGACCTTAGGCAGTGTTCCACAAGCCTGGAGAGAAGCAATCATGATACCCCTCCTAAAATCAGGGAAAGATAGTTCCATTGCCTCTAGCTACAGACCAATTAGCCTCAGCAGCTGTCTCTGCAAAACACTGGAGCGCATCATCATTCACAGACTGCAGTGGTACATTGAAAGTAAAAACATCCTATTGCCACAGCAGACTGGCTTTTGGCAGTGCTACTCTACGGAACATCAGACAACCTACCTCTCTCAAGAAATTGAGGATGCATTCCAAGAGAAGAAGCTGGTGCTTGCGGCATGGATAGATTTGAAGAAAGCCTTTGACAAAGTCTGGAAAGAAGGTCTGATGAATAAACTGAGAAACTGCAAAGTCAATGGAAGAATGTACAAATGGGTGAAAGCATACTTGCACAACAGAAGAGCCCGAGTACAGATAGACGGACTAAAGAGCAAGAAAGTACTACTGCGTCACGGTGTTCCCCAGGGTGGAGTCTTGTCCCCCACACTTTTTCTAATCTTCATCAATGATCTCGTTGCTAATCTACTGCATGGAATTAAAGCGGCAATGTACTCCGATGACCTGGTACTATGGAGCACAAATGAACATGCATCAGTGGCCACCAGATTGTTACAAAGAGCTGTAGATACATTTGTTGCATGGGCAAATAGATGGTGTGTCAGCATAAACACTGACAAGTGCAGCACCACCCTATTTACCCTCTCTCCAAAACAAAAGGCAGGGACCATCCAGATAAATGGAACACCCCTAAGAGAAGATAAAGAACCAACATACCTTGGAGTAACATTTGATGGCAGGCTGACATGGGGAAAGCACATCAACAAAGCAGTAGCAAAAGCCAGAAGGAAAATAGCCATCCTGAGAAAGCTAAGTGGAACCACATGGGGAGCCAGTGGGAAAATACTTAGCAAAGTTTATCAACAGAGCATACGACCACACCTGGAATACGGGTCAACTGCGAGTTGTTCGACATCAAAAACCACACTATAAGAGCTGGACAAAGTGCAAAATCAAGCACTTAGAGTCAGCACAGGAGGGATGAGATCATCCCATGTAGTGGAAATGGAGAAGATGGGGAGGACACAAGCACTGAGAGAGCACAGAGATACGAAAACGCAAATACAAGCAGAAAAGTTCCTCAGCTTGCCAGGCCACCCTATGAAGAACAGATTTGAAAACCTAGCTATCGGGCGGTTGAAAAGAAGTAGTTTTATCCACCAGGCCAAACGACTCTGCAGAGAAACCACCGATCTGCCCACAGTTGGTATCCCCCTAACAACTATGCCAGAGCGAACTCCATGGAAAGATGAACATAGACTATCATTACAAATCTAGACAAAAGTGAGAGGAATATATGACAAGGAAGAACAGAACAGTGTGCAACGCAGAACAGCCACTTTCAGCTTCCTTGATGAAGAATACCCACAGGACCTCTGGATCCGAGTCTACACAGATGGGTCAGCACAAAATGCTGTTCGAAATGGAGGAGCGGGAGTGTACATAGAATACTCAAATAATACTAGAGACACAGCTAGAGTACCGACAGGAAAGTACTGCCATAACTACGATGCTGAAATTGAGGCAATCAAGATAGCAACAGAGAAATTACTAAATACCAGCAATGGTACACAACCTGTGGTGCTATTGACAGATGCAAAATCAGTACTCGAGGCGCTCCTGTTTGGGAAATTGCCAGTACTAAGGACACTACTTTCTGAACTTAGCAGTCAGCATAAGGTCACCATACAGTGGATACCATCCCAGAAACGACAGAGCTGATCAATTGGCTAAGGAAGGAGCCAAAGAAGAACACCCTGATGTGCCCGTTACATACCACTAAAAGAAAAGAATGATCAAATCAGTCAGAAAGCCACCAAAACCTGCTCAAGATGACTACCGCGTTATGGACAGACCAGAACAAGTCATTATTCTGCGCCTCAGAACAGGGCACAATAGATTACGCAACCACATGTATACAAAATTCAAGATTGGTGAAACAGCCATGTGCACATGTGGACATGGCGTCGCAGACAGCAGAGCACATACTCCAAGACTGCCCAAAATATAACATATCTAGGCAAACCTTCTGGCCTAGAGAGACGACAGTGGAAGATAAACTCTATGGACCGCTGTGTGAACTGAAAAAGACAGTTCAATTCATACACGAGAAAGCAATGCAGTTATAGACATATTTCAAGCGAACGAAAGAAGAAGAAGAAGAAATAGATGAACAGATTTCTTTGGTCATATGATGAGAAGAGAGTCAACGAAGAACATCGTGACAACTGGAAAGATCGAGAGGGAAGAGAGGCAAAAGCAACCAAGAGAAATGATGCTGGATGGACTAACATGGTGCCATGGGGGAATATCATCAGCAGAGTTGATCCAGAACACCAATGACCGAGATCTGGCGAGATCTGTGGAGAGATATGTAGTCCTACGCCTATATATACCGATTCATGGTAATTGTTTTCACAGCCCAATAGAGGTGGATTTAACATATAAAAAAAAGAAAAAAAGAATTAAAGGTAGCCTAATTGATACTGGCGTGATCACATTACCGATCGAATGCTGATATTCCTGTAAAAACATGTGTCTAGCACCATATACCTTATACGCATCGTGTGTATCATGGGATAATTTACTTGTTTTATCTTGCATATTTCATCTTGTGTTTGATTGTTTAGGCTGAGGTAGATGCAGCTTGACAACTGCCCGCATCTGTTATTATTTATGTTGATATTAATGATGTTCTTTGTTGAACGAAACATGACTGTTCTTATTAGAGAAATTAGACGTAGACAGTCAACATGTTTTGGACACGTTATGAGAAGAAATAATCTAGAGAACATGGTGGCAGATTTAGGAGAAAAGGACAAGGGGAAGGCAGAGAAGTAAATATATATATGGTTTGGCCACGTGACAAGAACAAGGAGCTGATTCACGACTTGACCGCCCCTGCTTATCGGCATGGGACATGATTATGATGATGAATGATGTCCTACCTGTTCGTATTTTTGATGTGCACTTGTATTCCTATCTTGGACATATAATAACAGATGATGGCAGAAGTGAAATAGAAACCAAACAGAGAATAGGAATGGCCAAAAATGCTTTCAACGGCATGAAATCAGTATTAACATATAGAGCAGTGGTTCTCAACGGGTGGGGAATTCCCCCCCAGGGGGGAATTTTAGGGTTTCCAGGAGGGGGGGGGGGAATGAAGACCATTTCAAGATCGCGTTAATAAAGAACCGATTACTTGATATTGTTTTTCCCTTCATACTTTACAGTTAAGTACGTCTCATCCTTCTAAAATTCATTTTATAAAGTAAGTAGACCCACAAATCACGTTTTATGTGGACGTCTAGACTTATTTTAGTATGTGCTATTAAATTTACCTTACATGTTTACGTATACTTTGTAGGGGTGGGGGGATTTTTAGATAGGAAATATGAAAGGGGGGGGGGGGGGAGAAATGACGTTCTGAAAATACGGTGAAAAGGGGGGGGGGGGGTCACGGGCCAAATTTTTGATAGGAAAGGGGGGGGGGATGACGTTCTGAAAATATTGTGAAGGGGGCACGGGCCAAAAAAAGGTTGAGAAACACTGATCTAGAGAGATGAATAACGCATTAAAAATGAGAATTGTCAAATGCTACGTATACTCAATGCTACTTTATGGTGCCGTAGCCTGGACATTGAACAAGCAACTGGAAAGTCGTGGAGATGTGGATATACAGACAAATATGTCGTATTTCATGGAAACAAAAACAATCAAATGCAGAGGTTCTAGACAAACTGGGAATGAAGTTAGAGAGAGAGAGAGAGAGAGAGAGAGAGAGAGAGAGAGAGAGAGAGAGAGAGAGCGAGAGAGAGAGAGAGAGAGAGAGAGAGAGAGAGAGAGAGAGAGAGTTGGTGAAAGAGACAAAGCGGAGGCAAGTGAAATGTTTTGGCCACGTTAAAAGACATGATACTCTTATTAAAAACCATACTGGAGGGCAATGTTGGGGAAAAGAGAGCAAGAGGTAGACAACGATACAAGTGGGAAGATAACATCAAGAGACTGATGAACATCAGCCTGACAGAATGTACAGTCATGGCGAGAGACAGACAGTGTTGGAGATCCATTGCAGCCAACCTTCATTGTGGAGACGGCACCTGATTGATTGATTGATTGACTTGTATATTGTTCTTTCAAGGAAACCTCGTCAGCGGTTCTCAAGCTTTTCATCTTACATATAGCGGAGGTCAGCATGGCCTATTGGATAAGATGGCTCGTTCTTAAACATCCGGAGTGCTGATGCCCAGGTAGCGAGTTGATCCTACACCGGTCAGTTGGAACAACAATGTTGACGTTTCGTGTGTGTCTTGGGGAGGTAAATTACAAGTATCTCTGAAGTCGGAGTGGATTGGCCTGTTGGAGAGGGACTGTAGTAATAGGAAAAGCTAATCCACAAGCAAAATCAGTCCAGTGCTCAAGAAGTAGTAGCACTTGTATGGACTACGCTTGAGTTCAAAGCGAGCGAACGCAAATGAAAAAAAAACAAACAAACAAACATGTAGCGAGGATTCTATAATGGGAAAGTTCACAGAGGCTAACATTTCACGTTTCTATGACACTAGTGTAAATTTACAACTGGTGCACGCCGACCCGGTGGCCATGTGTTCGAATCTCCTCATATGTAAACAAGGTGGAACCACCCAGCCAATCGGATATCTACTTTAAATGATCGTAATATATTAGCCTCGACAAATCAATCCGATGCTTGTGATATTATTTGACCTTTG
>OY992887.1:89979439-90006939 GCA_963921405.1 Cepaea hortensis
AGTTAGAAAGCAAACATTGTATGTGTGTGCCTCGTGTGTATGTACATGTGTCAGGGCGAGTTTACCCTAATAGGTATGAAGATATCGGCACCCCTCTTCCACAACCCAAGTTAGATACAGCTCGACCAAGGTTGATATCCCTTCATAGCTTACAATTCCTCTATCCTCCTCAGTGGTGAAATACCCGTCATGGCTCTGGTGAGCCACCTGATGATGATAATAATCTGTGTCGCTAGTGCCCCTACCCCTTAAGGGTAGTTAAATTAAAGCTCTATGCAAAAGGAAGACACAGCAGGCTCATCACTAAACTGGCTTGGCCACTAGTTGACAGATCTCACAAGACACTCAAATAGATCAGTACAGCGGGAGAGAACAATTACCTTTTCTGTAGGAATAAATCAGCCACAGAATGTGCTATCCTAGCATCTAGAGAGCCACCACTGTCCGTCTTTATCTGGATCCCCAGACGTTGAAACACTTGACAGTAGACAGGACTTCATTTTGACACTAGAATATGATTCACGGGATCCTTAGGGTAGCTCCCTGCCCTTCAATAGACTGGCCTTGGGTCTTCAGGATGAGGACAATAATCCGCCAACACAAGACATGACCGTTAGTCCATTAGATAACCACGATGAATGCCGTTGCCAGCGTTCTCCGGAAGTGTCGTCAAATTGAATGACGCGATATTCTGGATAGACTAGAATGGATACTACGCAACAAGGGTTAGAGAGTATCTCCCGATATCTTCCTCAGGACAGTGAATTTCACCAAAGCTGGACTACAAGCGTTGCGTGAACCCAAAGATGGTCGAAACTGGTCCTGGATACCAAATAATAGACACACACCCACTATCATACTGTACACCCATGAAAATGGGGTACTGCAGAGTGTGGATTCGGTTGCCCCATCCTGAGGTTCAATTCCGTTTTGTCACATAGGCCGATTCCCAGACCAAAGTACGGTACCACCGAACTATGGTTCCGAATTGTACTCAGATGGGCAACCCCCCTACTCCGTTCCATGTGAAGATATCCCCTATGGGATCATTCTTCTGTTGTACGCCAATCCCTGTGAAAACATGAGATGTGTTATTGGACCTGAAGAATAGACAGTCTCTTACCACTACCTCAAGGATGTGTACTGTCCCTATGGTCTCCCCTCTGCCTTATCGTCTAGGTGATACCTAGGCCTACGGCGTTTCCGTCTATAGTAAGGCCTCCTCGTAGAGGGCTCACTATTCTTGGGCACCTGGGTATGACAAGTGTGCAAGCTCGCACCTTGGCGTTGACAGTCTCTCCTCTGAGGGGTTAGAGTGCTGGAAATATTACCGGGCTGCTGATACGAACATCCTTTGGATCTGGGTGGTTTTTCCCTTGCCACCATGGGCGTGATGGGTTCACCCAGGACCACAAACTTATTTCCCAAAATTAGGGGAAAAAGTGGATCACTCAAGACAGCTGCCTTTATAGTTCCCCGGACATATCTACAATTAATGTCTACTAAGGCTATCGGTACAGATATAGCAACTGAACTTTTTGTCGCCATTTGTATCTCCATCATCTCCCCTGTAAGAGACTCTGGACTAACCAGGTGTTCTGCTATGACGGCTTCCTCAAACAGCCCTGAGTCATATAAACACTCCACTGGTTGTCCATTAACTTTAATAACCTCGACCACAGCTGGTCGGTTATCTTTAGGAGTTTTCTCTTCCTTCGTTTTTCTCCCAGTCCTAGCTATGCAAGCTACGTACTTGGGTTCTGTTGGCTTGCTCCTACAATCCACTGTGTTATGCGTAGTTGTTCTGCAATGTTTGCAGTAAATTTTTGACCACCCGGTTTTGGCAGGTCGTTGTTCCGTGGACTTTCCCGAAGACTTTTCCGGATTATGTGAAAAGGAACCCTCTTTTTGTTTCTTTGCATTTTTATCCTCCGGTGGTTCCGTAGTAACTTTTCCAGGTTTTGGTGGTGTTGGAGCTGGAGTGACAGGGTCCTTGTGTGCTGTCGCATAGCGTTCTGCCAAGGTAACCACGGTCTCCAATCGTTCTGCTCCATTTTCCGCCAAGAAAGTTTGGAGTGGCTTAGCCATTTGGGATTTCATTTGGTCTACAACTACCAACTCTTCAAGACTTTCGTAGTCCTTTTTGAATCCAACCAGAGACATCCATTTTAACAGGTACGACTTAAGGCGTACAGCATAAGCTGAATATAATTCACCGGTCTCTTGTCGGGACGAGTGAAACAACGTCCGATATTTATCTGCGGTCATCTCGAAGTGTTTCAGTAACGCCCTTTCCAACTCTGAAAAATCATTCTCCAGACCTGGAGGTAGTCTGGAATATATTTCGAAGGCGCTGCCGCGGAGTCCCTGGGAGATCTTCAAACACCATTTTCCCCTTTCCAATCCCATTGCAGTAGCGATCGCAGTAAATTTTTGAAGATACTGGTCTATCCTTTCTTTGTCTTCCTCGAAGGGAAGTAAAGGAAATTTCATTGCTTGATAGGCGATGCTTCCGGCAGTTGGTGTACCAGGGAGTGTCGCTTCCCCCATAGCTCCCTCGGTTTCCCTAGCAACTTGTGCCTTAACTTCCAATTCCTTCATCCGGAACTCATGGTCTCTAACCGCTTGTTCGGCCTCGAATTTCTTGGCTTCTCTCTCGTCTTGTCGGAATTCTCTTTCACCTCCTGGACATATTTCCGTAACTCCACCCCTTCCAGACCAATTTCTCGACCTTTAGCCTTCACCTCCTCAAGATTCAGTTGTGGTGAGGCCATTTCTCGTGCTGTTATGCCCCGGAAGTCAAATGCAATCTCTATCAAGGTATATACAACAATGTACCATTCAATAGACAATGACAAGGTGTTGCGGTGTTTGTAAGTGGTGTGTTCGTCCAAGTCAGTCAACAGGATAGTCAGTCGCCGTTTCCCTGACAACCAATAGTTCAGACAGAAAAGGTTATACCGACCTGCACCAGACCAGGGCAGATTATCACAAAAGAAATAATCTAACTAGACTGTACCCGAACCTATAGCACAGATCTTATAGAACAATAATCTTCGATAGGACTAGAATCTATCTAGTCCCCACACTGGCCACCATTTAGTGTCGTGTGACAACACTGGCCCGGATCTCAGTGGTTGTCATGACCTTTGGTTCTTACTTCTGCTACTATTACCTTGTTGACCCCGGGACGGTGCCCGGACGCTGACTTATTTTCCTATCACTATAGACAAACAGATCACCACCTGATGATAAGAGAACACTTTTCAGATAGGTAGAACCCGAGTCTTTAATCAAGATTCAGACTCCACAAAAACAAATGAAGTTCAAGACAAACAGAAACAACACTGAGTATTTGTGCGAGGATTCTGGAGGAGCATATCATCATTCCACCAGTAGTTTGTCAGTCATCAGTAAGTGAGTGATGTAGATACCGGTGGTAGAATATTGTTCACCTGATCTCTCCTTAGGCTGCCTGGAACTCCTCTTCACCTGATTATAGGCATTTAAAGTTCTTTTACAAGACCGCTTCTTCATCAGACTGGAGTTGAGATCCGCTGCCTGAAAACGACTCTTCTCCTCCACGGCACTTCAAGCACGTCCGTAGACACCAGCGTCAATAATAATCACGAGGATAATGAAGATAATGAGGGTTCCTGTAAGCAAGAAGAAGATGCCCGGTGTACATATCCATTTCACCTGTTATTAATACATCACAACCAGATTCAGACTGATACTAGTTATGTGGTCAGTTTCCACCCTCAGACCAATTCCATAGGTCTGACTTCAGACATCTCGCCACTAGATCTGTGTAGAGCAGCTAGGTACTAGACTTCAATGTCCCTGATTAACCTCACTCATGCAAGGATAGCCTCTCTGGAAATACGATCCATTACCATTCGAGAGAGAGAGAGGGGGGATATAAGGTTCAAGACTTCAGGTAGAAATATTTCCCCTATACTGGCCAAGGGTGTTGGTCTACGTTCCAGCTGCGCTGGTAAACCTTTCCTGAAATATTGATTACAGACAGACAAAGAAAGAAGGGTGTCATCTTGGGTCTGTCGCTTTTTTCTCCTCCTCTCCTCGGGCATTTGGAAAGTTTGGAATTTATATGCACTGAACCCCATTGGTTTGGCTTCTCTTGGCAGCCCAACCAAGTGTAACATCATGTGCAGAACATCCTGTTTCCCATTATACAACAGGTAGTATATTCATTAGACACGCATCATAATATTATTATCCTCTGAGCAAAAGAGGTAATATATTAATCAAACTAGAAGTTAGAAAGCAAACATTGTATGTGTGTGCCTCGTGTGTATGTACATGTGTCAGGGCGAGTTTACCCTAATAGGTATGAAGATATCGGTACCCCTCTTCCCACAACCCAAGTTAGATACAGCTCGACCAAGGTTGATATCCCTTCATAGCTTACAATTCCTCTATCCTCCTCAGTGGTGAAATACCCGTCATGGCTCTGGTGAGCCACCTGATGATGATAATAATCTGTGTCGCTAGTGCCCCTACCCCTTAAGGGTAGTTAAATTAAAGCTCTATGCAAAAGGAAGACACAGCAGGCTCATCACTAAACTGGCTTGGCCACTAGTTGACAGATCTCACAAGACACTCAAATAGATCAGTACAGCGGGAGAGAACAATTACCTTTTCTGTAGGAATAAATCAGCCACAGAATGTGCTATCCTAGCATCTAGAGAGCCACCACTGTCCGTCTTTATCTGGATCCCCAGACGTTGAAACACTTGACAGTAGACAGGACTTCATTTTGACACCAGAATAGGATTCACGGGATCCTTAGGGTAGCTCCCTGCCCTTCAATAGACTGGCCTTGGGTCTTCAGGATGAGGACAATAATCCGCCAACACAAGACATGACCGTTAGTCCATTAGATAACCACGATGAATGCCGTTGCCAGCGTTCTCCGGAAGTGTCGTCAAATTGAATGACGCGATATTCTGGATAGACTAGAATGGATACTACGCAACAAGGGTTAGAGAGTATCTCCCGATATCTTCCTCAGGACAGTGAATTTCACCAAAGCTGGACTACAAGCGTTGCGTGAACCCAAAGATGGTCGAAACTGGTCCTGGATACCAAATAATAGACACACACCCACTATCATACTGTACACCCATGAAAATGGGGTACTGCAGAGTGTGGATTCGGTTGCCCCATCCTGAGGTTCAATTCCGTTTTGTCACAGATACGTTAACTGATTCAGTGCCAAACAAAAAAGTAAGTTTGGACCAAACATGGTACACAATCAAATGAACAAGTATTATAAAGTAAATTTCCGTTCACTGAGCAATAAAATTGCGGAAGATACCACGAAACGAAACAAATAATACGATTACTCTAGTACGGCGATGATCGTCCTTCTGTGCAAATGGGAGGTCACACTATTCGATATATTATCCTTTGGCAGTAAATCAGTTAAATATGTCACAGCAATCATTTATCATTGTGTGTTGCCGGGGCCCATAAGGGAAGCAAAGAATAGCAACATTGTAGCCTACCACGCATGTCGTAAGAGGCGACTAAGGAGGCTTGGTGGTTCCGTCGCCCTGCTACTGAGTGAGTGCGTGGCGCGACACTGTGAGCTGTGAGTTTCGTGTGAAGTGCTTTTGAATCTGCCCAAGTTTTTATTTTTGGAATGTGACTGCATGTTCGGAGCGATGGCAGGTGGCTATGTCCCAGAGTTGACCAGTTTTTGCCTTATGCAGAAATGCGTGGCTTCTGGGCTTCTGGTTGACTGCCACTGCCGTCGGTGATGAACTGTATGTTCGCGGACTGTGTAGGTGAACATCTAGGAAACATCCAGATAGGAAAATGACTGCCGATTCCATCAGAGATGAATTGGGTGTTTCGTGGGGGACTGGTGTGTTGACATTCTGGCGGCGGCAATATGCACAGTGTATATGTGCGGGATGTTGTTTGTCGAGACTCCTGTCTTTTCCACTTTTCACACTGGGCAGTGGGGAGCGTTTTGTGTGATATTCACTGGCACAGGAACGGAGCATAATGGGGACGACCCGTTGCTGTGAAGTTGGAACTGCGACTAACTAACTAACTAACTAATCATTTATTTGAGAGAGCAGCCCTTAAATTCAACGCTATGACATTATTTTAAACCATAACAACAAATCCACCGATTTACTTTGAGTGAAACGAATTTACAGGCAGTAAGCATCACATTAAATGTACAGCCAAGTTGGGTGAGTGCAGCTTGAGATATGCATAAGTGGGTATTACAGATCTGTCCTCGAAATAAGTAAGCATTTCTTTTACTTTCACATTCTTATATTCCATTCTTTCATATGGCATTTGAGGTTTATTTATTCATCACCTTGCACACTGATGATTCCCTATTATACCCTTTCTGTCCCAGCTGCTTATATGTCCGTGTCGTTAACGCTTCTCCGACTATGTCTTCTCCATGTCTTACGCTGTCGACGTATCGACCTGTTTTGGAATCGCCTTGTGATATATTCGGTCGCGCTGTCCGAAAACGCGCGTTCTACGTCTGCTGATTTGTCAGGTTTTATCCTTCTATATCTCTTCAAAGTCTGCTTCTCTATACACTGTGATCTGCAGGGCTATGAATCATCATGGTTATTGAGAATTAGAACAGTAAAACGGTAACATTGAAGGCGGCGGAAAGGCGGTGGTCGCTTGTACATCAGGGGAAGCAATCTAGTCAAGTGTCTTAATGGAGGTTAGCATGGCCGAATGGTTCAGAGCAATAGCTTTTAAACTTCCGATGTGCTGTAGTTCAACTCCTACACGGATACATTTCGACTAAGATGTTGACTTCTCGTCCTTGGCCTGGGGAGGGGGGGGGGGGGTGGTGTAAATTACAAGTCCCTCAGAAGTCCTGCGCATTTATGGTGCATTCATGCTGCTTTCTTCAATTCCAGCTTTTGATGTTGTCCACCAGTACATTTTTCTTTGCATATGCTATTTACAAGACATCGCTGTCAACACCAGCACTGCTGTTGTTGATGTCTTGGTAAGTTACGCCCAGTAGTTTGCCATTGCTTTCTGAACGACCGGCACCCATACCATCACATTGAAACCAGCGCGTCACGGTCTGCTGCCAAATCGGTCGCAAATCTGTTTCGAACGCAGATAAGCGGCCTCACGAATAGCGTCCGCAAGACCTTAGCCATGGAGACGGCACCAGTACATTACAGAAGAAAATAAAATCATTTCAGAAAAAGAGTTGCAGAAAAATTATTAACATACATAGGACTAAGAAAAGGAAAAATTCCAGACATTATGCAAGATCTGAGTAACGAAAATAACTAGCGTAAACACATCACATGAGCATGTTTTAGAATGAAGTCCAAATCATTTAGTCACACCTCACTGGCTTAAGAAGAGCGTTAATGGAAAATACGTTTCCTGAAAGACGGGTTGTGGGTCAGGTAGGTTCAGACAGACCAAGAAAGGCATGGTTATGACAATGGAGGCGAGATATGGCTAAATTGGATTCTTTCAGACGGGCTGTTATGCGTCAACGTTCTGCTAGGGATATGCACAAACAAATAAATAATAGTGAAAAATAATATTAAAAATAAGTTGAAATAATGTAAGTAGTCTACGGCTCGCGTATCTTTATATGCTTATTGAAAGCAGGTCAGGTTAGTACAATGAGATGAAGAAGAAAAGGAGGAGGAGGAGGAGGAGGAGAAGCAGCAGAAGAAGAAGAAGAAGAAGAAGAAGAAGAACAAGTAGTATTAGTAGTAGTAGTAGTAGCAGCAGCAGTAATAGTAATAGTAATAGAAGTAGTAGTAGTAGTAGTAATAGTAGTAGTAGTAATAGTAGTAGTAGTAGTAGTACTAGTACTAGTAGTGGTAGTAGTAGTAGTAGTAGTAGTAGTAGTAGTAGTAGTAGTAATAATAATAATAGTAGTAGTAGTAGTAGTAGTAGTAGTAGTAGTCGTAGTAGTAGTAGTAGTAGTAGTAGTAGTAGTAGTAGTAGTAGTATTAGTAGTAGTAGTAGTGGTAGTGGTAGTAGCAGCAGTAGTAGTAGAAGTAGTAGTAGTAGCAGTAGTAGTAGTAGTAGTAGTAGTAGTAGTGGTGGTAGTGGTAGTAGCAGCAGTAGTAGTAGAAGTAGTAGTAGTAGTAGTAGTAGTAGTAGTAGTAGTAGTAGTAGTAGTAGTAGTAGTAGTAGTAGTAGTGGTAGTGGTAGTAGCAGCAGTAGTAGTAGAAGTAGTAGTAGTAGCAGTAGTAGTAGCAGTAGTAGTAGTAGTAGCAGTAGTAGTAGTAGTAGTAGTAGTAGTAGTAGTAGTAGTAGTAGTAGTAGTAGTAGTAGTAGTAGTAGTAGTAGTAGTAGTAGTAGTAGTAGTAGAGAAAGAAGAAGAAGAAGAAGAAGAAGAAGAAGAAGAAGAAGAAGAAGAAGAAGAAGAAGAAGAAGAAGAAGAAGAAGAAGAAGAAGAAGAAGAAGAAGAAGAAGAAGAAGAAGAAGAAGAAGAAGAAGAAGAAGAAGAAGCAGCAGCAGAGCAGCAGCAGCAGCAGCCCAGCAGCAGCACGCATTAATGTAAAAAAAAAAGCAATAATACTTGGATAGAAAACTGAAATATCACAATCATAATTACGTTATCCACACGCTTCAGTCTATAAGTTAGTTCCACATCCTGATGTCGCAGTCAACCTCAGAATTGTTTGTCTGTTTGTAATTTCTTGGCAAGTTTACATTCAGTAGTTTAACATTGCGTTTTGAACATATTGTATAAAAAACCAACACCAACACAAGGCGGTCTGCTGCCAAATCCTACGCAGCTGTGTTTCGAACGCGGTATGCGGGATTACGACTGCGCCCGTAACTCCTTCGCCACAGAACATATACATGAACAAAACCCTAATTCGGGGAGATCAAACATTATTCTGGTTTTCTTCCACATCTTCACTCACGTTTAGAACGGAAATCGTCACACCTTGTTGTATACCTCAAGAGTCGGCGTGTGCAACTGCAGCATAAATTTGGTTACGGTTGACTCCCCTTAGATCAGTAGTTCCCAAGCTTTTCAAGCATAAGGCCATATCTACTGCTTTTGGTAGTTAAGCAGGCCACAACGTTATAACATTATATATATATATATATATATATATATATATATATATATATATATATATATATATACAATATATATATATATATATATATATATATATATATATATATATATATATATATATATATATATATATATACAATAACGAGGTCTCGCGTGCCACTTTCTGACAGCTGGCGGGCTACAAGTGGCCCGCGGGCCGTGGTTTGGGAACCTCTGCTCTAGATAAATTCCATTCAAGGTAATGGGCTTTATCCACCCGTGCGTAGGTCAGCTTTCTTAATTTTACCAGGGTGGAGGCCTTACGGACTGCTCTTTGCGATTTCCAACAACCGTGGGGTCGTTAACGCGAACAAATTGAAAACGGAACCTCCTATTGTGTGCCGCTATCCGGGAAGACTAGGTATCTGATCTCACTACCCAAGAGATCAGGGGGCGTGCGATATTAGATACCAACAGTTTTTGGAAAAACTACCAGCCCTATGCTTTGATTGAACCGGCTACCTTCTGATCCTGAGGCGGTCACGGCAATCTCTCGGTCACGGCCCTCCCTGTATTCGTTGTCTGAAAACGAACCACGACCTTCAAGGAACTAGGCAGATGGGATGGCTTCTTGGTCACGAAGAAGTGCCTTGTAGGAGAAAGACACATGATCATAACGCAGTTGGTACCATCAGCTGGTACCATTCGCTTGCTCCGTGGCGAATAGGTTACGGACGCAGTTCGTAATCCCGCATACCGCGTTCGAAACACAGCTGCAGGCTATTTTGGCATCATACCGCATTGCGTTGGTTTTTTTGGTACGAAATGGTATGGGTGCCGGTCGTTCAGACAGCAATGGCAAACTACTGAACGTAAACTTCCCAAGAGAGCACGAACAGCAAAAGCTGGGGTTGACTGCGACGTCCAGTAAAGGATATGCAACTAACTTAAAACCATTAGCATTGGGACTCTTCACTGGCTCTTGAAGAAGGGAACGGAGCGCATATGGGAATATGCTAAGTGCCGTTAATGTTGGTTTTTGACTCAAGTCCCATACACTAACACAGGATCATGAACAATTAGATCATCGTTGTTTAATCGTTAATATAACATATCCACGCGGTTTAGAACTTGAAACCAAAGTAGGTCTAAACGAGCCAAACATCTCTTCATAGCATAGTGGGAACATGGTTCTATGTCCATATGTTTAGACAAATCGGCTCTCTATAGGCAATGTCATCAGCATCACACCAAGTGTCTTTAACTGATTCACTGCGAAACTAACAGAAAGTCTGGACCAAACATGATACCTAATCCCCCCCCCCCCCCCCCCCCCAAAAAAAAAAACAACAGTATTATCATGCACATTTCCGTTTCACTGAGCACTGAAATTGTGGAAGATACCATGAAACAAAACAAATAACACGATGACACTGGTATGGCGATGTAGCGTCCTTCTTCCAAATGGGAGGTCATATTTGGTGATATACAGGGTGTATTTTTAATGACTGTGCAGTGTTTGAAAATATTGACGGTCCAAGTTTTCTATTTACCTAGTCATGAACTTTACAGAGGGTGAATACAAAACTTGGACCGGCAATATTTGCAAACACTGCACAGTCATTAAAAATACATCCTATATTATCGTTTGGGACTGAATCAGTTATCGTTCCAGAACAATTTCTGGTACCACGTTTTATGTGATTGTATTAACCCCAAATTAGTCGGGAAAATACTATCCCTCCATCAATGAGTATTTAAACACAGGACTACCAGCTCGGCCTGCATATGCACCAGCATCTGCGTTTCCTCGTCTCCCCATTAACGTGTGTAATACAGATACGACTAATTAATAACACCGAAAACGACGTCTTAAAAGCCGCACTGTGCGTGCCCCGGTATGCGACATATACACGAAACGACTGATAATAACAGGAAGAACTGGTCGTTACGAAGAATCAATTCATGATGATTACAGAAAATCCCATCAGAAGATTTATTACACAAGAGAAATGGAGAAGCACACCTCATTAAAGTAATGTAAGTTATTTCAAAGCCAGAACGTGAGTAATCCGTGAGCTGTTATGATATCGAGCCTAGTCTTATCAGTCAAATACATTATAACATGAGAGGTGTTTGCGTGTGTGTCCCCGACTTCCGTTATAGAGACGTACCGTTCGTTATTTGTTCAATGTTCTGGTGAGTTTTTTGAGCCATTATCAAAGCCATTAGTCGAGAATTTATTTTAACAAGCAAACAGTTTGTTTCAACATTGCCCTATCGCGACGATATCCATCTCCTGCACGTAAGAATAAAGATACGTGAATGTTTCTTACCTCGATGCATCTTCTGTTTATATTACATGTATTTATAGTTGTTTATGTCAGGGAACCAGTGGAAACCGATTTCCGAGTTAACTGTCGTTGGAAACGAAATGGATGTTGTCCTAATGTTGCACGTCATCATTATTTGTGTTCTTTACGATTAAAATAACTATTTCAGCATGGTTAATGGGAATATGGTTAAAAAATAAGTCGCGTGTTATTTTCAGGACGTCGCAACAAAACCTAGCATTTCCCCTACACTAGACAGTCGGACTTAAATGTTGGACCCCCCCCCCCCCCCCCCCCGCTACCTTCGTACTTGACTTCGCGACGTAAATTACAAGTATCTCTGAAGTCGCAGTGGATTCGCCTGGTGACAAAGGATGCTATTAATAGGGAAAGCTAATCCACACGCAAAATTCAGTCCAGCACTACTATAAGTAGTATGTATGGACTAAGCTTGAGTTCAAAGGGAGCGAGCGCAAACAACAAACAAAAAAACTCTAGCATTTGTTTTTGGGCTGTTTGTGATATTCTAGACAATTTTATGTTTGGAATGGCAAACTACTGAGCGTAAAATTTCTAAGAAAGTCAACATGGGGTTGGAGTTAATCGTAACTTCCTACAAAGGACATGCAACATGTAATTTTGCTTTTTCTTTCGAAACGACCTGCGCTCATAGAATTGTGAAAATCAACGCAGGGCGATTAAAGCTATGGAGGGCATGGCACGTTAAGGGCACCATGGATTGGAACATGTCGGAGGAAGAAGAACTGGATAAGAATCCAGTCTTTCGGCTAGGCTGCAGTGATGGCGACGTTCTGTTAAGAGCTTGCTACATGATGATGATAATGATAATGATGATGATGATGATAATTATGATGATGATGACGATGATGATTATGATGACAGTGTGACAAGAAACATCCCACGCTGAGGATGTACATTCTCAGGATCACCGGGCCTAGAGTTTAGTGAAGGATCACTGCGCTACCTCAGTTCTAAGCTACATACAAACGTCCCATAAACAAATTCCTAATATAATAATTCGCGCTAATAGAAGAAGCAGAAAGAAATAGAGATCAGAGATCACACTAGACAGAATAAATATTGAAAGCTGCCGTGATTCGAACCCGTTACCTCAAAATGATAACAGCGCCTCGCAGTTTACTTTGACACATAACAAGCTAGACAATGCTAAATAGGATGGCATAATTAGCTAGGTCTGGCATCCACATGAACCCACAACTATGGAAAATGAGCAGAATTTGTATGTAACTGAAATAGCTAAACATGTCTCATAATGTTATATCATTCCAGCACAGGTCAAATAACAAACACACAAACACTTAGTTGAGTTGAGTTGAGATGAGTTGATTCAAGAATCCAACAATACAACACTCGGGACATTCCAGTGCGCGCTCTGTCCTCATCTTCAACAACCAACGAAGAATCCGAGTACTAATGGTACCAGGTGAAGTCTGATTATAATCCAACTGCTCTTTCCTCGGAGAACTGAGTGACTGCTAGATCCTCTGACCAACCCCTGCCGCACCATTCTCTCCATGTGTTGTATCTGTTCATCGACACAACACACGTGATCCCGAATGGCCCTGACCTCATCTATCTTATAGTGTACCAACGCCCCATCCAACCGTGCACATCCATCCAACTTGTCTGCCTGATCATTTCCCAGCTCACCAGCATACCCTGGGGAAAAGACCCAACGAATACTCCCTATCACAAATTAGACCGTATACACGGACGGATTTAGATCGGTAATAGCATCGTGGCCGTGTCAGTGTATTTATTACTAGCACCGACTGCCCTGGTTCACTACACAAGTGAAAGGAGTTTCTTCTGACCGCACCCGCCTGAGTGACTGGTAACAGCTCCTTAAAATGGGAACTGGAGATTATAGGGATACGAAAGATAAGAAAGGGATCTGTTGGATATTATAACATTGCTCTAAGACTAAACGGTCCTGGTTCAATTTCCACTTGAGCAGAGATGGTCATCTGACCGGATGTGACATAAGTCTCGTAAAATGGCGACAGGAGATTTCATAGTGAGGACAGGCGACCTGAAGGAAGCTGGTCAGTTAAGAATACAGGGCATGAGGTCATAAATCATGGCCGAAAATAATTGCAAGCTTTCGTCAAGCTGTGGTGGCACAGTGTATAGAACGCTTCCCTGTCGTCGCAATGGTAATGTGTTCAGATGATCCCCATTCAGTCACAGTTTAACAAATTCTCCCTGGCTCCCATATCAACCCAGCCTGAACAGGGTAGCAGGACGTGCTCTGAGAGGTAAAGACGTCTGGCAGGATATTGACCACTGTCCTCGTGGAGTGCAGATTGGTCTATACAAATATGGGGCAGCACCATATACCTCACTCATCACGGCCTGTAAAAGGGTGGTTTACTGTACTATGCGCTTTACTGGTTAAATGCCAGGGGATAATTCTTCGTCTTAAGCGGCTTCCTGTATCTGCCATGGGCTTATATATCGACGAGATGTTGTCATTGCATTATAATACACCATGTATGCTACCATATTAACAACTTTTAAGCCATAATTGGGACACATCCTAACTTCCCATTTTCCGGCATCCATTTTTGTGTGGGTCAAACATACTTGTTATTTGGATCAGAGTCTGTTAAGGGACGAAAGTATCGAGTCTTTCGTATTGAGAGAGACGATCTGGAAATAACTTGCAGCACGTCGAAGGTGTCGATTCCAGATCCATGTGGTTACAAAACATCCTACCTCTAGGTTTGTGTAGCCACAGGGTCACCCGGCCTGCACGTGAGTAACTTGCGCCGCCAATGCTACAGATCCCTCTAAGCTATATGCCAGCGTCCGATAGGGTATTTCAACTAAAATAGGCAGCAATCCTTATCCAAGTGTTTGCCGACAGTCTCCAGAAATTATGGCTCGTTATAAGAATGTCTGCAGGGATGGTCCGGTAGAAGAGACTGGAATTCACTTGGGAGACAAAGGCAGAAGGTGAAGAACAGTCGTGTATGTAGGAAGACCTAACACGAATGTCTAGTTTATCTGTCGGTGTTCCTTCGTCAATGTGTGGAACCTCATATTTGTGTTGCCCCTACACTCACTCTCTTGCACTCAACGATTTTCTGATGCTTAGCTTGGTTGCTAATCACTACTCACACAACGTACAGACATTAACACATTCAGACAACAAGAAGACACGGAGTCACCTTGGACGATCTGATCCCGTTTAGGGCTAGAGCTGGCTTTCGACCTGATTACGTCCTGGTGTCGACCCTAACTGGTATTCAATGCTCGACTGGTATCAAGGTTTCGTCCCCACTAGTTAGTGGCTCTGCGTTTCGGTAACCGTTCACCAGTTCTTTGGTTTCAGCAGTATTAGCAGTGAGGCTCCCCAGTCTTTGCGCAGAGATTAAGATAAATATTTTTGAGTTCATCTATCAAGGATGAAATGGGATACGGCACATACTGATTTATACCGTGTGGCGTTGGTGATCATGTTTGTGCACAGCTTCCTATCTCGTGTGATGCCATGACTGTCCAGCCTCTTCTCTTTTAGTATCCCACAGCTTGTTTTCTTCTTTAATTTTCTTGTTGCAATGACATATTGCCGGTCTCCATGGCCTAGGTGTTAGCGTCTTTCTCCGAATCCCGTATACTCTCGTAAGTGACGTGATATGCGCGAGAATTGGTAGCGGTTCTCGCCGCGTCGGTAACTTACGGGGTATGTGAGCCGGCCGCTCAGAAAGCAATGGCAAACTACTGAGCGTAATCTTGCCTAGTACATCAACAGCAGCTGAAAATTGCTGGTGTTGACTGCAACGTCCTGTAAGGGATATGCAACAACAACAACAACAACAACAACAACAACAACAACAACAACAACAACAACAACAACAACAAAATGACTTATTCGAGCTTCTGCTTTCTTATTACGTGCGCTTAGAATGCGGACTGTCATTTTCTGATGTGAGTAACCAGTTTTCTTTGTTTTCTTGTTTCAAGATATCTTCGTAGCTTTGTCTATCCGTCCACTGTGTTCTCATGATTCTGCTATAAAACAACATTTCCGCAGCTTTGACATAATTCCTCACTTATCTCTTAATTGTCCATGATTTGCTTCCACACTTCAGGACCGGCTCAACATAGCCCTTTAGAACTCTTGTTCTCTTTAGAACTCCCTTACGTCGATTAACAAAGGTTATTTGCAGAGAATATGGGATAGACATATTAGTGATTTTTCAATGGTTACATAAGACTTATGTCCTTATTCCATAGTTGTGGATTCAGGTGGATGATAGACCTGGCTAATAATGACAAGTTGTTTTATGGGTGTCTAGTTCATGCGTCGAAGTATACGTACTCCTACAACGAGGCAATGTCCTCACTTGAAGGTAACAGCTTCGAATCTCGATATTGCAACAGAAGCTACTCTCTACTTCTTTTTTCTACTTCTCTAAGCGCCAATCAATACTTATGAATTTGTTATGGTATTGAAAGTTAGCAAAACTGAAAGCATGTTGATTTTCAATAAAGTGCACGTTCCATTTTATTTTACATTAAGTAAAGTATGCCCAAGACACATTTTAGTCTTGAAGCCCAAGACTATTAAAAACAAATAAATTCGAAATCGTACAACTGCTGATCGAACCCAAGACCTTCGGGTGTGCAGGCGAGTGTCTAGTCACTACGCTACTGAGGTTCTTAAGCGATCATATAGAAAGTAAGGGAATCTTTTACACGCCCAATATACATTGGACACAAAGCGCAAGACCAGTATTTTTATATACCAATCCGCATTAAGTGTAGTACATTTTGTACTTTTAATGACTGCAATTTTTGAAACTATTACCGTTCCAAGTTTTGTATTCGCCCTCTGTGGAGTTCATGCAACATAATAGGTAAATACAAAAGTTGAAACGGCAATATTTTCAAAAACTGCACAGTCATTAAAAATACACCCAATATATACAACTCTGACCGCCTTTAATTACTAGGACATTTCCTGGTATCAATTTTAGGCTGGTGGACTTGGGATGCGAAGGAAACCAGGCGAGCATCTACTACGCTCCTGAGTTCCCAGTCATATAGTAAAATTGGCAACCATAACCCATCCATAAACGGACACAAGGAACAAGATAAGATGATGAGATGAGATGATGGGCGGGCACTCTCCCACATTTTATGCTTCACCTCGACACCGTACTGTAGAAAAGGAATAAGATGAGATGATGAGATGAGAACCCATCCATAAACTGGCACTCTCCGGCTGTTTATGCTTCACCTCGACACCGCAAGGTGCAGGAGAAACAAGATAAGATGATGAGATGAGATGATGGACGGGCCCTATTTCACTGTTTATGCTTCACCTCGACACCACAAGTACAAGAGGAACATGATGACATGAGAGCCCATTCAGATTTTATAACAAAGTTACATATAAGAGGTCATATGACCAGATTGTACCGCTGTTGACGATGTAAATCGGGCACCTAATCATTCGTTTCTCCGATGTATTCTATCGGCATTGATCGTTCCAGCTTTACGGCTTTTACAGTGTCTGCGGTTAATATTAGTCTCTGTAATGCTTCTATGTCTCGGGATTATCCACAGAATTATATTGACTGTATTCTCTCATTTTCCCTAGCAGACTATTGACTCTGATGTTTTCTCTCTTGTGAGCGAAACCAGCCGAAAACTTTTATGAATTGATCAAATACGTGAAACGCCGCCGTGGCGCTATGGTAAGCATGCTAGCTTGGCGGCCCGGTAGTCGTGTTTGAATCCCAATCGAGATTTTAAAAGTTGACACAGATTTCCAGGTCGACCCAGCCTGTAATGGGCATCATAGAATGTTTTGAATTAACACCCGTGAGCTGAGATGCTTGAGGAGAGCTGCCAACTTTACTATCTGAGACCGAATAAGAAATGATGTTATCAGACAGACAGTGGGATCAACACCCTGTGCCACAGTATACTAAAAGACATGAAGATAAAATGGTTTGACCATCTCATTAGAACGCAACACCGTCAACTACCAACACTGGCGCTACATCAAAGAATATCTGCTACGAGAGCAAAAGGACGCTCTATAAGAAAATGGATTGATGGAATCGAGAACATTGTGCAATCACACGGAATGATACTATCCAGTGCCACCCATTGGGTGCTGGACCACCAACTATTCTTTCCCACGATGCTTGACGGCAAAAGTGGAAGATGATGATACTGATGATGATGATGATGATGATGATGATGATGATGATGATGGTGGTGGTGGCGATGATGATGATGATATAATCTCTTTGTAAGTAAACCTGACCGACGTGATATTGACCACATTACCCATCGAGTGCCGATTGGTAGATAAAAATATCCGTTTAGCACCACGTGTCTAGTAGTCCTGAAAGCGTTTCGTAGATTTAAAAAAACAATATGGATTTAGCACCATGTTATCGAGTATTCCCAAAAGCGACTAAAATGTCTGTAATCTTTTGTCTAAAAATGCGGAGAGAAGACATTTTCTGTGAATTACCTGGGAAGGAAAGCCGTCGGATTCCTGCGTTCTTCATCCGCTAACAGAGGAAAACAATGGCCACCTATTCCTTCATGCATTCAGGCCTACAGGAAGTGGTGGCCCTATCGTATCAAAGACCCACATCAGGTTCTTGCTTCATATAATTTTTGTGTGTGTGGCTTCTATTGTGACATTGCAATATTAATTAATTAATTAATTAATTAATTAATTAATTAATTAATTAATTAACTAATTAATTCAGTAGCATGTCCTTCACAGAACCTCGCTCACTTAACAACCTTCCGAAAATCTTCTCGTCATAAGCGAGATGTCCCGCGTCGATACACCCATCTGGAGATCATCTGCCATATCCTGCAATTATCTTCTCTTTGGCCTCCCTCTTCCTCTCTTCCCCTGCATTATTGTTCTCTCCAAACTTTCATGACGTTTCAAGTGACCAAAACATTTCAATTTCCTTTTAAAATATTAAGCACAACCCACTACTGGCAACGCTGATCGCACTCCGGTATAAACCTAAGGCCTGTCCTCGTCAATGTGGAAGCACTAGACTCGAGCTTCGCTCTCGTTTGAGCTCTTCAGTAGTGCATATCCTTGACAGGACCCGGAAACCAACCCCTGATCCGGTGTGCCGGTCGATCAGAAAGCAACGTCAAACTAATGAGCGTAAACTTGCCAAGAAATCAGAAACCGCTGAAACTGCGACTTCAAGTAAAAGATATGCAACTAAAATTTAACTGGCCCTGCCATCTTTGACAAGTTAATGGTTATTTTTGTTGTCACTTCCACACTTTGCATCTGCTAATTCCTGTGATATCTTCAGCTCTCCATCTTCATAGACGGGTGCATATACGAGGGTAAGATAATAAGTAAGTCACAAATGGCTGTAGAAAAATAACTATATATGTTAACAACTTACATTGTCCCTTTATAACATAATTTCCACCAACATTGATGCACTTATCCCATCGTTTTATCAGTCTTTCCAAACCGGCTGTATAGAACCGCGTGCTCTGTTTTCTAAACCACGTTTTCACTTCACATTCAACTTTGGCGTCACGTGCGAAAGCCAAGGTGGGTTTTCAGTGTTTATGGTGACAAATGTTTATCCCGTAAAGCGGTGCATAGCTGGGTAGAAAAAAGTTACGCGGGGGCGTCAATAAGTAAGTCACACAGTTCTGTGGAACGGCCGGTAAATGAAAACAAATCACGCAGTTCTATGAAGCCGGTTTGGGAGGACTGATAAAAAGATGGGATAAGTGCATCAATGTTGGTGGGAATTATGTTGAGAAATAAAGGGACAATGTATGTATAAAAATAACCTGGTTTCAACTTGTTATCATATTTAGTTATTTTTCTACAGCCATTTGTGACTTACTTATTAACTTACCCTCGTATTTATGCTTAAATGTAATGAATATTTTGTTATTTATTTTTGTGCTTTTATTACACCAACAATATATTATTATTACAACTCCCAACACAAACCCATTTAATTATACCGACATATCCATCATCATCATCCCAAGCCAAGCAGATTGTCGTGTGTTTCTTTTAAAGTGTCGTCCCTAGAGTGAGGGGAATCAACACCCACATTATTTTTAACCCCACATCATTATTCTGGAGAATCCCCCAGATTCCGTCCACCATACTCCCTCAGTCAGTGGATACCTCTTTCTCTCTCTCTCTCTCACCACTTGCTCATGCCCCCTCTCACACTTCCCCCAAAACAACATACTTAACAACTCTAGCTTCAAAAAATTAATAACAGATTAATTTAATAAAGAAAAGTGTATGTATGTGAGAAGTGTATGTGTAGAATGTATGTAGTATACTCTAGTGTATCTATAAAATCAGACCAGCAGATCAAGAGCCAAGTCAGATCATCATAGCAATGGCTACACCACAGCAGGTTAGCTCAGCACACAAAGACCTCACCAAACGATGTGTCTCTCCTGCCAGACGTTGACTTCCTCCGTTAGCTACTTGATAATCCAGATACATAATAATCAGAAATAGATATAGTCTAACCTTGATCATGGGTTGGTCCCACACAGTATAACTAAAGGTCCCTATAGTTCTGATATGTACCAATCCCTGTACCGTGAAAATATGTATCATTGTCACTGGTAACACACTTGTTCCTATCTATTGTTCTAGATTGTCACAATCACAAAGTTACAGAGTACCATTCCACTGGAATCTACTACTCTATGAGAACGCTACGTTCAGTGTTCCTTTTTAATCCCTAGTGTTCATTTGATATGTGGTGTAAAAACAGAACATCACCCAACCTGGGTGAACCCTACCACAAAGGAATCGTTTATATGATTTTGCTCATCCGAGCCAGGTTCTTGTAGACCCTCCTGATTATGGGCCTAGCGTAAACGCTGTTGAATAAACTTTCTTCTCTGAATTTATCCATATTCTTAACACAGTGACTGTTCATCTTGTGTTCTTCCTAACCGGAGTATAACTTTATCATATCCGGTGTGGAACTTCCTCATAACTGGCGGGGAACCTGTTAAAGAGAAAACACACCTGGTGAGAGCAACCGAACACTGACTCCCATCAGATGAGTGTAGGCCTACGGCCTCGCTCAGATATTTATCAGCGAACTAAACTCTGTCATGGGCAGAGGAGCTCATCACCCCGGCCTGAATCAGGGTAAGACAAAGAAAGACCAATATGTAAAGTGCAGAACCCCAGTAGACTCCCACTGGAATATCCCACCATTGGACATTTCCCCTATCCCCCCAACCATCCTCAATCTCTCCAGATACCACCCCACTACACTATTCTCAACCAGCAGAGCTAATTACCATCTCACCCTAGCTAGTTTTAACAATGCGACTGCCTACACTTGCCGACACTCTTAACCTACCTAACCACAACGCAACATACTATGTTCAAGTCCTAACTCTAACTATCACCAGCCTATCTTACACTAATTATACCTAAATGCTATCTATGGATTACCTTATGTAACACTGGCCCTATTCTTGCATTGAATCTACACTTTGCCATGAAAGGCACATGTTCATTAACTTTAATTAATCCCGAACACGGTAGATTCTCTCCGAATTAAACTAGCCAGTTAAACACATCAATCTAGGCCCACTCCCTTGTTCACACTAGCTGCAACCAGTTATGTATTCTGCAGTCAGAGATTGTCCGAGTGACGTCATTCTCCTGTCAACAACAGGTGTGCTCAGGGGCAGACAATCCGTCCCTAACTTCACAGGAATTTTCATCTCCCCTTTCTACAACCAAAGCAACCGTCTGTCCCTTCATCTCGCGAGTTGGGCAATTCAACATGCCGACAATTTTCTGTATGTGTGGGGGAACTCTCAAAGACTGGCAATTTTACTTTGATCCGACTTGAGTTTTTCTGTACTGGTAACAAACAATCGCAGCTGTGAAAATAGGCTGTCTCTGTTAGTTTTATCATCTTATCGTTAACCCACAGTGGTTCCACGACACAGATAAGCGTTGGCAGTCATGATTCGCCAACACACACGATCACCAGACTCTTGAATCTGGTCTATCTTTTTGTCCTGATTATTCCACGAGGCCAAGCTTTCCAGATCTTTATCTCTCTGCCTCCCCCTTGCTCTTTTCGCATATATCTTGCCGTCATGTTACATTTCTGTTTTCATCCTTGATATATTCTGTTGCATGCTTGTGAAAATTCTTTGACATTTTTGGCTACGAAATGTACATTTGTCTCCATTATTTTTGTGTTCATGTAAATACATTTAGATGCATTGATCGGTACTACTAGAAGACATAATTTATAAGTAGAACTTTAAAGAACATACTACACAGCAAACACATTGACAACTATTACAGAGATTTTTGAGTAAATAGTATGTAAACAACCACGGGCAATCACTGAATAAACCAACATATAATGTCGTACGGGGGCACTGAACTGATTCAGTGCAGAAGTATAAAATATCGAAGACACAAACAATAGATTGCACGATATAGATGGCCTCGCACCTGCAATTATTAATGCATATGCAGGTGCGAGGCCATCTACATAGGTAGAACAGAGCGAAAGTTACATTGCAGGGTTTCGGAACACATTCCGAACTGGGTCGACAAGATACTACACACAGACGATGGTAGCCTAGGCAGGCCGACACACCGGAACAGTCCTGCTTCATCGGTAGCGAGATATGTGCTCGAGAGCGGTCACGTGGTTGAAAGAGACAGTGCCTTCCGTGTGTTGTTCAACACACAAAGTAGTCGTTTGTTAAAGTTTGCTGAAGCTATAATAATCAACCTACGTAAGCCGTCCTTGTGCAAGCAGAAAGACACGTTAGTCAGTTTAAAATTACCGTGGTAGACAATCGACATTACTGTGCGAACATGTGTATATTTCAGTTTGAAGGATTTATCTAGTTATTTCCCTTTATGTTGTGTGATTTCTGCAGTATGTACCTGACGAGATGCAGCGAAATATGCCAGGCAATAAATCGTGCAATCTATTGTTTGTGTCTTCGTTATTCAAATTCACCACGGGAAAACATTGTTTTGGATAACATATCGTCAAATGCCACTTCCCATTTGGACATAAGGACGATATATCGCTATACCAGGGTCATCTGGTTATTTGTTTCGTTTCGCGTTATCTACAGCAAATTTTAATGCTCTGTGAATAAAAATCTACATTACAATACTTGCTCATTTGAGTGTGCACCATGTTTGGTTCAAAACTACGTTTTTGTTTGGCACAA
The DNA here is from genome assembly GCA_963921405.1 of Cepaea hortensis. Classification (NCBI taxonomy): domain Eukaryota; kingdom Metazoa; phylum Mollusca; class Gastropoda; order Stylommatophora; family Helicidae; genus Cepaea; species Cepaea hortensis. The sequence goes on from OY992887.1 coordinate 90,002,132, forward strand.
AATCAATTAAAAAAAGAAGTCTAGAAACAGTAGTCTGCTATGGGGCGTTGTATGCAGGGACCATCACATGTGTAGGCCTGATGCCTAGATGTATTTTTTCCTCGCATATCCTTTACAGGACATCGCTGTCAACACCAGCATTTTACCGCTGTCGTTGATTTCTTGGCAAGATTACGCTCAGTAGTTTGCCATTGCTTTTTGAGCGGCCGACTCACTTATCCCGTTAAGTTACCAACGCGGCGAGAACCGCTTCTAATTCTCGCGCGCTGCGTTTTTCTACGTGGATAAACGGGATTATGGAGAAAGTCGGTTAACTCCAGGGAGACCGGCGCATAGATGCATAGGTGGCTCTTATTTAGTGAACGTCGAATTCAGGGGTCGAACCTTCGTCCGATATTGCTTCTGCTGCTCAGACATTTGACACGTGGGAGCAAATTAGAGAATCCTCAGAAACACCAACATCTGCTGAACTCTTGAGGCCACCGAAATAGCATCAGAAATAAATTAATAGTTATTGATGAGGACTCGCAGACGGCACGCTATACAATATACAACATGAAAGCTATTGTTCGCCTATTGCATTCAATATTTATATTGTCTAGTGCGCTCTCTAACCTTTACTTATTTCCGTTTACTTCTATGAGAGTTGATCAATACCTGTTAATTTATTTTCCATCCTAGAGATTCCATAGCATTTTATTCTGCTATTGAAGCGTTCTTTATCATTCGGACAGGCAGTCTATGAGGCAGACATGTTTTCAATATCTCCGCCTGGTTGCCATTGAAACTCACTCGTGACAGCGATGTCAACCTAGTTTATTATAAAGTACAGTGAACTTTATACTGTTTATTTGCTATACTAATTTTAGAATATATAGTTTGTTCTTTATGAAGATCTTTGTTGTGTTGTCTATTCAACTACCTACTTCTATGTGCGTCTGATTGAGTTTCTCAAAGTGCGTTCTTTTATATATATATAAATCGAAATTTGTGATGGTTATGCAACTCTAGAATTTGTTTTGAAACAAGATGTGAACATGACCTAGGGCATTAATGTTAGGTTTCTGTCAAGGTCAAATGTAAGATGGGGGAATGATGTAATTCAGTGTTTCTCAAAGTAAATTCCCCGTTCACTTCTCTGTAATTTGGCTGGAGAATCCAAGTGAGTTGTGGGAGTGTTCAATATATTTAATACAATAGAAGCAGTAAAAGTGACTCATGGTATTGATTTATTATTAAACAAGAAGCGTGAGGATATGCATGCTCTCCCTGATCGTGTGGTAATGATTCGTGCTTATCGAATAAGGGCGAAGAACTAGGACGATCCGTATGTAAGTTGCTCATCTTAGAAATCCACCGACAGCCGAAAATAAACACGACCAAGGTCACATAACTATCACTCTGGAGACACTTCAAATTAGAATATCATTCCAGATAAAGAATATTTATAGAATATGTGATTGTGGTATATAAAACACATTTGAATCCTCGCTGGTGTCACGAAGTTCGTGCACTGTCTTGAGATGCTCCTTGTGTGGGTTGTAAGAGGAGAATGGATCACGTATAGATGTCTTAAATTGAAAGTCTTAAAATTCGAGAGGATCAACTTAATTGCTCCGGGTTTTATCTCATATGGCTCGGTCTCTTTCCGCAAGGTGGCCTGCTGAAAGCATCGCACAAAATACCGAATTCCGTAGCTCCGGTGACGACCCCCAGGAGTCTCCGCGAAAAATGCACCCGTGAAACACAAGTCGTAGCCCGGAATCGAACCCACAAAATTCGGAGCGCGAGGCAAACGGTTTGACCACTTCGCCACGGAGCGCGGAGACCCCTATGTATAGATGTATAAGCATGCAAAGGAAGTGATCATTTACAAACCTGATACAAGTAAAAGAAGGCCGGGCTCTCATTTGGGAGACTCCAAGTTCGAATCCTCGATACTGTAATGAATTTGTTTCTTCTTCTCTAGGGAGCAATATGAAACTTGTACAGTTCGCGGCGACTGCACTAGCCACTCAGCCTTAAACCATCGGACTCAACACCCCCTTACCCGGACTGCAAGGTACTATAGGCAGTAATGACAGCATTTAGTTGGTTTTTGAAATACAAGTAAAACGTGGAGTGTCTGTATGCGTGTTTGTATTTATAAGGGAGTTAGGGAAGTAGGAGGGAAAAAAGGGGCACAAGCTCGGACATGTTTGAGAATCACTGATGTAGTGTGATGGGTTATGAATGAGACCAGCCATGGAAATAAACTACGTAGGATAATATTCGTTGAATACAATAAGCCACTTGATATGTTGTTATTGTAGCTTCAGTGGCATCAAGATGGTCACTCTGATACTCGCGCCATGTGATGTGTTATTTGTGCGTCTAAGTTGGCTAAACATGCTCCGTGGCGAAGGGGTTAAGGACACAGTTCGGAATCAAGCATACCGTGTTCAAAACACAGCTGCGATTTTGCAGCAGGCTGCAGTGCGTTGGATTTTACGGAAATTTTTTTTTATGGATGCCGGTCGTTCAAAAAACAGTAGCAATAATTACTGAACGTAATCTTGCTAAGAGATCACAAACGGCAAAAATAAAATGCTGGGGTTGAATGCGACGTCCTGTAAAGTATATGTAACAATTTACTAAGTTGGAAAAGATAAATGTGTAATATCTGTACTTAATCTTGTCAGCGCCACCAACAGAGGCGGTCAATCGAATAACATACAAGGACGTGGGGACCTGATGGAGCGGCTCAGGCCCCTGGGGGAACACGGGCCCTTATAAAAAATAAAAGTTAATAAAGTAATCCTTAGTTAGTTAATTCGCCAGAATGCCAACACAAAATTCATCCACGACAACCATAGTTCATCGTCGATGGACTCGGCAGTCACCAAAAAGACCTCAGTGACCCGGGTTTTCTCACATGGCTCGGTCTTTTACCGCAGGGCGTCCCGCTGAAAGTGTCGCATAAAGCAGGAACTCCGCAGCTTCAGCGCCGACTCCCAGGAGTCTCCTGAAAAATGCACTCGTGAACCGAAAAGGCAATTCAGTCAATTGAGCAACAGCCGGTTGCCATTGTTCCGAACATGCAGGTCACTGTACAGCACAGCTGTAAACGCATTCCACGCGAATTTCACTGCTCACAGTGTCGCCCACGCACTCACTCAGTAGCAGGGCTACGGAACCATGTACTACCAGTCCAACATGAGCAAAATGCGATTAAAAACCGTAGCTGCAAGCATAAACAGGCCACAGGCCTTAACGGTTCAATGCCTAACCGTCATGTTGGCGACCGGAAGTAATCCTTATCACGCCTTAAGACTCTTTGGGTAAACGGTGCTAAACCTACATTGTTATTGACCAATCGATACTTGGTGGCTGATGTGGTCAATGTCACACCGGCTGCCTTTGCTTCCCAAGACATCTTCCGGTACTCATGTTAGGCCGGATCGGTATGAGAGTCTTGGTCGATTTTTAAATTTCGTGTCCATCCGGATGCAGATCTAACCCATGGTCACTGGTAGGCGGACAAGCGTCATACCACGGGACGAGCGTCAAACCACGGATGAGCATCAAACCACAGTTGAGCGTCAAACCACGGACGAGCGTCAAACCACGGATGAGCGTCAAACTACAGACGAGAGTTAAACAACGGACGAGCGTCAAAGCACGGACGAGCGTCAAAGCACGGATGTGCGTCAAAGCACGGACGAACGTCACACCACGGACGAGCGTCAAACCACGGATGAGCGTAGACCCGAGGGACGAGCGTCAAACCACTGATTTGTGTCAAACCACGGACGAGCGTCAAAGCACGGACGAGAATCAAACCCATACTATATTGCAGCTTTCGTATGTATCTGCCTGTCATCTAATGAGTTGTAGAGCCAGTGGTGATTAGATTGTCACCGATTGACTTGATGTCATGTTGTGTTTCATATATACGTGTATCTAACATCAGACTGAAGACGCACAACAGAGATTAGGAACAGAATAGGGCAAGCAAAAGCTGCATAAAAAAATGAAAAAGTATATTATGCAATAAGTCACTATCATCGAATGTAAGAAAGTGCTGAAGTGCTATACAGAACCTGCTTTGCTGTATGGCAGTGGATCTTGGAATGTAAATGAACAAATTAGGAAGAACTTGGAACACCAAAGATGTGGTTCTTGACAAGAATGTTACGAATTCCTTGGACTGCCAGAGTAACTAATGACCACTGCCTGTAAGAGGCTAATGAAACTAGAACAGTATTTTCAGCAATGAGAATGAGACAAACAGATTTCTTTTGTCATGTGACGAGAAGAGAGGCATTGGAGAACATCATGACGACAGGAGAGATCAGTGGGAAGAGAGGCAGAGGCAGACCAAGAGAAAAGATCCTGGATGGACTGAGACAGTGGCATGGAGTAATTTCATCAGCAGGGTTAATCCAGAACACCAAAATCGGAGATCTGTGGAGAGACATGAACACCTACGCCAGCTGGCAAGGCACTTGATGACGATGATCTATCATCTAATATATTGCAGCATCACTGGCGTCTAGGTTGTCATTCATGGACTCCATGCCCATGTTATATTTGATATATGTGTATCTATATCATTTAATATGTAGTAGATTCACCGACGACTAGTTTGTCACTCTTTAACGCCCTGCCATGTTGTGTGAACGATGCGCGTATGTATCATGTAGTCACCAGTATCTAGGTTGTCATTCCTTGACTCCCTGCCATGTTGTATGAACGATGCGTGTATGTATTATGTAATCACCAGTATCTAGGTTGTCATTCTTTGACTCCATGCCATGTTGTGTGAA
>OY992887.1:90011939-90309439 GCA_963921405.1 Cepaea hortensis
TATGAAAATTTGTTCTCCTTTGCGGGTAGCACTGTCTACAATCGAGTCACGATTTAATAAGCTTGGAAATAATAAACAGGTCCACCCCTCGCATTAAATAGTTACTGTTAGCAGCTGATCATTAAATCATTTTTATTACAACATATTGCAATTTAGTCAGCTTGTTTATAATCTGATGTAGTTTCGTTTTCAAAGATATACTTTATTTTCATTTTATATTGGTGTTCAGTACTGTCGGTGTATACGAGTATATACACCTTTACAAGAAGACTTAAATGTGGTTTTGACAGTTGAAAATGTTTTTTATTTGTAAATCTCCACAATAAAATGTTTACTCATGAAGATGGGACCATCATTAAATAAATCACCGTCATCCAATAAGATTATGGAGCAGTATTTAGCACACCGGGACAAAACCAACAATTACGTTAAATCATATATGTATATTAAAATGTATATTGACGCCACATAACATTCCAGATTACAAGAAGAAAAATGTTTTAAAACGGCACCGGTCCCTGGTGCAAGAGGAACATTTTATGTCGGTCCGCGAAAGTGACAAGTTTGGGAAGCACTGCTCTAAACAACAGTGTCGGTTACAGCGATGCCATGTAGAATGTGACAACTGTTATGTAAATATGGGGCACATTGTGTTCTTTGATTATATCGGGAGTTGGTATACAATGTTTGAATATGTCCTCCCTACATGTAGAATGTGACAACTGTTATGTAAGTATGGGGCACATTGTGTTCTTTGATTATATCGGGAGTTGGTATACAATGTTTGAATATGTCCTCCCTACACGTAGAATGTGACAACTGTTATGTAAGTATGGGGCACATTGTGTTCTTTGATTATATCGGGAGTTGGTATACAATGTCTGAATATGTCCTCCCTACATGTAGAATGTGACAACTGTTATGTAAGCATGGGGCACATTGTGTTCTTTGATTATATCGGGAGTTGATATACAATGTTTGAATATGTCCTCCCTACACGTAGAATGTGACAACTTTTATGTAAGTATGGGGAACATTGTATTCTTTGATTATATCGGGAGTTGGTATACAATGTTTGAATATGTCCTCCCTACACGTAGAATGTGACAACTGTTATGTTAGTATGGGGCACATTGTGTTCTTTGATCATATCGGGAGTTGGTATACAATGTTTGAATATGTCCTCCCTACATGTAGAATGTGACAACTGTTATGTAAGTATGGTGGACATTGTGTTCTTTGATTATATCGGGAGTTGGTATACAATGTTTGAATATGTCCTCCCTACATGTAGAATGTGACAACTGTTATGTAAGTATGGGGCACATTGTGTTCTTTGATTATATCGGGAGTTGGTATACAATGTTTGAATATGTCCTCCCTACATGTAGAATGTGACAACTGTTATGTAAGTATGGGGCACATTGTGTTCTTTGATTATATCGGGAGTTGGTATACAATGTTTGAATATGTCCTCCCTACACGTAGAATGTGACAACTGTTATGTAAGTATGGGGCACATTGTGTTCTTTGATTATATCGGGAGTTGGTATACAATGTCTGAATATGTCCTCCCTACATGTAGAATGTGACAACTGTTATGTAAGTATGGGGCACATTGTGTTCTTTGATTATATCGGGAGTTGGTATACAATGTTTGAATATGTCCTCCCTACATGTAGAATGTGACAACTGTTATGTAAGTATGGGGGGCATTGTATTCTTTGATTATATCGGGAGTTGGTATACAGTTTGAATATGTCCTCCCTACATGTAGAATGTGACAACTGTTATGTAAGTATGGGGCACATTGTGTTCTTTGATTATATCGGGAGTTAGTATACAGTTTGAATATGTCCTCCCTACATGTAGAATGTGACAACTGTTATGTAAGTATGGGGCACATTGTGTTCTTTGATTATATCGGGAGTTGGTATACAATGTTTGAATATGCCCTCCCTACATGTAGAATGTGACAACTGTTATGTAAGTATGGGGCACATTGTGTTCTTTGATTATATCGGGAGTTAGTATACAATGTTTGAATATGTCCTCCCTACATGTAGAATGTGACAACTGTTATGTAAGTATGGGGGGCATTGTATTCTTTGATTATATCGGGAGTTGGTATACAGTTTGAATATGTCCTCCCTACATGTAGAATGTGACAACTGTTATGTAAGTATGGGGCACATTGTGTTCTTTGATTATATCGGGAGTTAGTATACAGTTTGAATATGTCCTCCCTACATGTAGAATGTGACAACTGTTATGTAAGTATGGGGCACATTGTGTTCTTTGATTATATCGGGAGTTGGTATACAATGTTTGAATATGCCCTCCCTACCTTTTAGATTGGCGGCCGTATTGAATTAGTTGCATGGCCTTTATCAGACGTTGTAATAAACCCCCAGCTTTTATTGTCTGTTTGTGATGTACTCAGTCAGTCAATAAGGTGCCGTCTCCACAATGAAGGTTTTCTGCAATGAATCTCTAACACTGACTGTCTCTCTCGCCTTGACTGAACATTCTGTCAGATTGATGTTCGTCCATCTCTTGATGTTATCTTCCCACTTGTATCGCTGTGCACCTCTTGCTCGCTCTGGGTCTCTTGTGATTTACTAGACAATGTTAGTTAGATAGCTTGCCATTGCTTTCAGCGCGGTCAACTCTTCATATCATCGACATGTATGCAAATTTACTTACTTTACTGATATACCAGATTTACGGTTTTGCAAACACCGTTGCTCTTGAGACGGAGTATCCACTGTGTTGACAGGGGAAGAAGGGGTGTTTCACAGTTATGACGTAAAACTTGTTAATATGGTAGCAGACACGTTGTATTATATATCAAATTAAATAGGTTGCATTATGAAAACTACTGTAAATAAGTCCATGGCAGATATGGGAATTCGCATAACACGATTAATCATCCCATGGCACTTAGTTTAGTTAAGTCGACGGATCAACATCACGGCACACGGGTGTAACCCATTAGTGCTCCGTTCTACTCCTAACTCAAGCCCGAGTCCGGATAATCTCAGCTCAGTGCACAAACTCCGTAGCACCGGCGAGGATCCTGAAATACTTTGGATAGATTTTTAACTCGAAATTTTGCCCGGGCGATGCCGTTAGGCTACTCTTTTTCGATTTCCACCTGCCCAGGGATTTTTTACGTGCGCAACAATACACACGGGCGTCCGAAATCACTATCCAAAGACCAGGGGAAATGTTGTTACTAGAAATCCACGTGAAAACATTCAGGGTCTCACCGGGGCTTGAACCCGGAACTTTCAGCACTCGAGGCGGGCACCTTACCTCGAGACCACTCAGCCCTCTCCCCCATATATATATATATTTGTAAGCCATCTATTCCACGGATATTTTCGGTCCCCCATACACCCTACTAATGCCAGACAAGTGTGTGATTTAAACACCAGTAATTGAAACCTTTGGCGCCGAACAAAACGATATCAATCAAATGAACTCTTGCGAGGCAGAAGTCAAATAGTCATTTGTCTTTATTTAATACCTCAACGCAATCTGGTACCACTTGATTTACACATGTTTGGGATGATAAACTAGCTTACACATTTTCGTGTCTTTCGGCAATTCTTATGAAAAATAAAAAGAAATTGATATTTTATGACTTTGTTTAGCCAATACTACTATCATCATCGTCAAGTGCCGTGCCGACTGGCGTAGGCGTTCAAGACTCTCCACAGATCTCGGTCTTTGGTATTCTGGATCAACTCTCATGTTCCTCTATGCCACCTTCGCAATCCATCCAGCATCATTTCTCGTGGTCTGCCTCTGCCTCTCTTCCCCTCGAGCTTTCCAGTTGTCACGATGTTCTCCAATGCCTCTCTTCTCATCACATGACCCCCCAAAAAGCTGTTTGTCTCTTTCTTATTGTTGTATATAATGTTCCAGTATAATACTACAATAGAGAAAAAATACGCGGGTATTGCTGTCCTTAACAATGTCGTGACAGTCATTGCCCCGGGTTTTATCCCATATGGCTCGGTCTCCTTCAACAGGCCTCACTGCCGCAAGCGTCACACAAAGCACAAACTCCGTAGCTCCAGCGGCGATCCCGAGGAGATTCCGAGAAAAATGCACTCGTGGACGGAAAGACGTAGCTTGGAATCGAACCCACAACCTTCGAAGCGCGATATCCACTTATAGGAACCACAACAAGGAAATATAATAGATTTAAAATACTGCAAGCTGTAGGTATATGGGATTTTAATCTTCACATGACGAAAGTGAGTCAATGTAGGGCATTTATACTCCCCACAGGTAGCAAAATATCAATACCATATTATAAAACGATAGTTACCAAGACAAAATCAATCTTTCAAACAAGAGTGGAGTATTTCGAACTCTTTCAAGTTATCTGGAGTAAAATTGGAGAAATTTCTCTTGTTGATCTATGTCACGAAGTGAATGCTGTAAAGGCTACTGATCCCGGACGAGCCCCCAAGTTGCCACGGAGCCTGTGCTGCCGCTCGTTAATGATAATTGGTAACAGTCAACAACAAAACGAAAGTATCTTCTCACCTGTCCGAAAAATGCTCAAACGCAGCGAATGGAAATAACTGACGACAAACCGTGAGAACTGAAGGACGGCATTTATTCATGCACTGTAGAATCTTTCATAGATCAAACTACTCGAAGACAAATGAAGTGCCATTTAATGCATGGTCGGTCTTCATTCAAAACATCTAAGAACTAGTTGTCCAAAACAATTCTTAAAATCCTACGTCTCCGGTTTCCAGTTATCTTCCTTCCACTTGTTCTATCGTTTTCTGTTTCAATATCGTCTAGGTCCTTTACAGAATGAATCGCCGTTGATACCTCATTCCTCTGGAACGCGCCTTCTTCCTTTTCTCACACTCCGAAGCACAACCGATCTGTTCCATGAAAGTCACAACCTCCATTCCTTCTACGTCAGAATGACGATTCACCGTTTATCACCAGTCTCCTAGCTATCCGTAAGCTTTTGAGTTTCAGGATTCTCTACCTATTATTAATGACGTCAACCGCGAGTATCTGCCTTATGGCATATCGGTTATCTGCCTTATGGCAATCTATCCCCAAAGCGTCTCGACGTTTGCTTTCTCTACTTTGTTTACGGCTTTCTCTCTTTTACAAATTGTCCAGACTCAAACACACCAGTCTGCTCAAGACAGAGGCGGATGTTGCAAGTCACTCCACCATCTATCTTGTTTGGTTAGGAAGGTAGTTTTACGACAGATAATACCGCAGGGCTGTAAAGTGTTTGACCGTCACACACAATAGGTCACGGCGCGACGATGTGAGCTTAACAATTTACACACTTCTACCTTTTACTTCCCAGAAAATATAACATAATCAAGGGAACAGTTATGAACTCAATTTTATAAGTTGAGTTTAAAGATTAAAACTGTCATTGCTGGCGATATTACCTTGCGGTGTGAGACAGGTGTCCTTGCTGTTAAAAGTGAATTGCCCATCCTTTACAGGACGTTGCAGTCAACCCCAGCATGATTTTGCTGTTTGTGATTTCTTGACAAGTTTACGTTAAGTAGTTTGCCAGTATGATCTTCGAAATAATAATGAAGCGCCATCAATTTTGAAGATGGAGGTTCAGAATGTTCTTAACTATATGAAAACTGCCAAGATCCCCGGTTCAGACAACATCACAACATAAATGATTAGTGCTTTAGAAGAATATGGAATACATTAAAGTCACCAGATTGCTGAACACAATATATGATACTGGAGACATACCTCATGAATTATACAGTCCCAAAGAAATCAGAAGCCTTTGAATGTGATCAACATAGAACAATTAGCATAATGAGTCACATCATGAAGATTTTGCTAAGTATTATCATGCAAAGAGTTAGGAAGAAAATACAACCCGAAATAGGGGAAGAACAATGTGGGTTTGTAGAAGGCAAGGGTACGGTAAATACTGTGTACATGCTGAGAACAGTACTTGAACGTTCTATAGAAGTAAATAAACACGTACACCTTTGCTTTATTGACTAAACAAAGGCTTTCGATTTAGTAAGCCATGTCAACATGATAGAGATGCTTGCAGATCTACAATTTGTTGGAGAAGACCTTAGACTTGTAAAATAGCATATATTGGAAACAACAAGCTGCCATAAGAGTTGATAATGAAGTATGTCAATATCAGCCTATTAAGGGAGGTGTGAGACAGGGATGTGTAATGTCTCCAGATTTATTTTACTTCTATAGTGAAAATATTTTCAGAAATGTACAAGATGTGAAAAGAACCATCATTGGAGGAAGAAACATCAATAACATTAGATATGCAGATGATACAGTATTGATGTCAAACAAGGAGCAGGATCTGCAACATTTGGTAGCTGCGGTTGTTGCACACAGTGAACAACTAGGGTTAGAATGAACTTATAAGAAGGCACAGATTATGGTCGTCACTAGGAAGAATGAAATACCACAATGAAAAATACAGGTAAATGGGAATATTCTTAAACAAGTGAATCGGTTCAATTATCTCGGAAGAGTCATAACAACTGATGGGAGATGTCTTGAAGAGATTAGAGCAAGAATCGCCATGGCGAAGGTAGACTTTTGCAAGATGAGAAATATACTGACCAAAAAAAAGATGTCAATTGATACGAGAAAAAAAATGTTGAGGTGCTACATAGAGCCTATACTTTTGTATGAATGTGAAGCATGGACAATGAGCAGTCAATCTGAAAAACATTTGATGGCTGTGGAAATGTGGTTGCTAAGGAGAATGTAAAGAATACCACCTACAAGAAACAAATGAAAATCGTAAACTGATTAGAGAAATTAGACGCAGACAGTCAAAATTTTTCGGACATTTTATGAGAAGAAATAAATTAGAGAACTTAGTGACAACGGGAAAGATCGATGGGAAGAGAAAAAGGGGAAGACAGAGAAGTAAATACCTGGATGGCTTGGTCGAGACAAGAACACTCAGCTGATCCACGACTCTGGTGATGGAGTGAAATGGCGAATCATGACCGCTCACGCTTATCGGCATGGTACATGATGGATAGATGGAGTTGGCCAGTGCTATCTGCACGACAGGCACTCATACCATTGCATGGAAACTAACACAAGGCGGTCTTCTGCCAAATCGCTCGTTGTTATGTTTCGAACGCGGTATTCTGAATTACGAACTGCGTCCGCACCTTCTTTGCGACAACGCCGACTGTCCTTGTTGAGTATTGGTAAATAGATTACCTTAACTATAGCCGTACTGATAGCAATTGTGGCGCAGCTGGAGGAAGATTAGGTTGTTTTCTAGAATCGATAACACGATACACTTAGTTCCCCATTTCCCATATTTTGCTGGAAATCGTTTTGATTTTTTCGAACGATTATCTTCTGGTTTAGAGAAGTATGTGACGGAGAGTTATGATGCTGATGCCACGTATAAGGGAAACAGGGTTGTACTTCTCGCTAAGACGAGGTATTTGTCTCTATCAGAGGTCAAACTGTCATCTGTTGCCTATAGTACCTTGCGGCGGTGTAGGACTATGGGGGGTCTTAAGCCTGAGGTATAAGGGCCGCCTAGCTAGTGCAGTCGCGATGAACTGCGTAGGTTTGGGAGCCCCCCCCCCCCCCCCCCCCTTACACACACGCACACACACACACACACACACACACACACACACACACACACACACACATACACCCGACATAAAAACAAATCCTCAACTTACAAAAGAATCGAACCCTGTTCTCCATAAGGACAAACCGGTATTCTAGTCACTCGACCAGTCGATCCTCTTCTATCAGAGGTTAAATGTGACAATAACAAGCCTCAATGTAATATTGCCAGCTGCAATTAATGTGTCTAGTTGATCTATTCCCAAAGCAAGCCCCAAACTCCTCGACATTTGATTTCTCTATTCTTTTTTGCAAAAAAAAACAACAACAACAAAAATCAAACAAAAAACAAATCCTCAACTTACAGAGGAATCGAACCCTGGTCTCCATAAGGACAAACCGGTATTCTAGTCACCTGTATCTGTATTCTAAGGAGATTCTGTATTCTAGTATTTTTTGCAGCTTTCATCAACTCTTAGAAAGTCGACTTTATTACATTTTCTTTCTTATCCTCCTTTGCATTGTTTGCACTCTTTTCCAGAAACCACATCTCCACTGCCATTACTCTCAGCAATTTTATTCCATAATTCACAAAGGCGTTCAAGGCGTGAGTCATCATTGACACAATAGCGATGAAACACTTGTGTCACTCGAAAACTGGATTGGTTCCTTGTCCTGTTATCATATACCTTATGAAACAAAGGGTAACGTCTCCGACGTTGTCGCCTGGAGTAAAATATACAGACATCTATGCGTTCTTGAATTCAAGGACATTGTCAACTCCTACGATGGATAAGACGTGCGCTTTCTCATTTCAAGGACATTATCAGCTCCAACGATGCTACGCGCGCGTTCACGAATTCGAGGACATTATCAGCTCCGACGATGCTACACGCGCAACACGCGAATTTAATTAACTTCGAATAGAATATTAGTAAAGTTACATTAGCAGTATTGTTACGTAAATGATAATGCCATGTTACACAACGATAATTTCAAAGACAGAAGCAGTCTTTCAAACGAGAGTGGGGTATTTCGGGAACTCTTTAACTGAAGTATTTAAACTCAGCTGGTTTGACGAAGTAACTGGGAACATTCTAGACTCGGCCTGTTACAGAATTCCCACATTTATTGGTGTTGCTGAAAATATGTATTGTCAAAAGATATTTATTTTAATCTCTATCATGAACACCTCATCGCTCAGAAATGGGAGTTATTGGCACGAAGAAGCCGAGGAGGATAGAAAGAACGAAATCAAGAAAAAAATAAAGACCTAAAGAAGGAAAGACATGACGAAAGAAAGAAATAGAGAAGGAAGGAAGGAAGGAAAGAAGGAAGGGAGGAAGGAAGGAAGAACGAAGGCAAGAAAGAAAGGCGTAAAGAAGGAAAGATATATGACAGAAAGAAAGGAAGGAAGGAAGGAAAAATAATGAAACAGATAAACAGACAGAAAAGAATAAAAAAAATAAAGAAGACTGAAACAAATGAAGATGATGATGAAGGTAACAAAGACGATTTAATTATACCTTCGTATGCATTATCACCAATTTTGAAAGGTTATATGATTCTTTCATTCCTGTCCAAATATCAAGCAGAACAGAAACACAACTCTCTCAAAACAGGGACCATCTCACACAGACCCTCACAATTCCTGAAAAAAATCAAAATGTAGTTCTTTACATTAAGAAAACCTGATTACTAAGAAGGCACTTCCGCTTGAAGGATCAAAGTAATAGTTCTGGAGAACGTTGGCTTGCTGTTCTGGGCAAGGTCTGAAACCTTTATCTAATCTGCTCTTCCGCCAAGGGACAGGATCTCACGTTTTGTAATGGCCTGGGTGGAGAGCACAAGAAACGGCAGGAGTGGCGAGCTAGGAGGAACGCATAACAAAAGACAAGTCCTATTTAATTAACTCATTCTCGAAGGGTTAATCGTAAAATCAATGCCAGTAATGGCTTGGGGACAAGTAGCGGATGTTCAGAAGAAGTAGAAGAAACAAGAGGAATTGTTGATGATATTATGTAATGCGCGTAAGCAGTGGCGGACTCTGTCTAACATGGTCGGTTGCAAGGAGGCAAAGTTGTTTGTTCCGAGGCGAAGGTGGTACGGATTCCCGCATACTGCGTTCGAAACACAGCTGTGGGAAATTTGACAGCAGACTGCATTGTGTTGGTTTTATGAAAATGGTATGAGTACCGGTCGTTCAGAGAGCAATGGCAAACTATTGAACGTAAACTTGCCAAGCGATCACAAACTGACAAAAATGCTGGAGTTGATTGCTACGTCCTGTAAAGGATATGCAACTAACTAGGAGAGACAACTGCTAAAGGAACATTAACATTTTACACATATTAGAGCAGCGGCTGGCCGAGAGGGTAGAACGCCGTGTTCCCCTTCAGGAGACTCGGGTTCGAATCCTTGGTCAGATGTGGAATTTTTTTTCTGTCGGGGAAGAAATATCACCCTAAGCTGCACAGTTTGCGGCCACTGCACTAGCCAGAGGGCCTTAATTCCTCAGGCCCAAGATTTGACCCCCCCCCCCCCGGTCCTAAACTGCAAGGTACTATAGATAGTAGACGTAAGTTTTTGACAGTCTAATGCTTAATAGGGTCCATTTTATCTGAGCCACACAGGCCCACTTGCCATCGGGCGAGCTGTCACGCTGACCAGTTCACCACTACACGCAAGGCGAAAAAAAAAGACACGACGATATGATCTGGAACTATTATTTACTATGGTTCCGTCGCCCTGCTACTGATTTGAGTGCGGGGAGCGACACCGTGAGCAGTGAATATCGCGTAGAGTGCTTTTACATCTACCCGCGGTTGTTGTAGGGTGAACTGCATGTTAAAGTAAATTGCGGCCGGCCGGTCGCTGAACTAAAGGCTTACCTTATGCAGTAGTGTGTGGCTGTTGGGTTTCTGGTGACTGCCGCTTCCATCGACGTTTACTGCATTTTTCGTGGCGGACTTTTGTGTTGACATTCCAATATACGAAGCCTATAAATGTGCATTCTCCCGCTGTTTAAGTTCACCTCGAAACAGGAGGGTACAAGAGGAACAAGATGGGATGAAATGCGATGGGCCAGATTTATGAGACAGGTTGGTCCATATTAGACAAATCTGATGTTTATCTACGAATAATACGCGGATCGCGTCGCGTTGGTTACTTACGGAGGTATGTGAGCCGGTCATTCACAAAGCAATGGCAAACTACCGAATGTAAAACTTGCCAAGACATCAACAGCAGTTGAAACATGCTGGTGCTGACTGCAATGTCCTGTAAAGGATATGCGAAAAAAAACAAAACATTTTATAGTGATAGTTCAGTATAACGGTTAGGACGCTACGCCGTCGCTGGTATTGTCGTGGTCGGGCTATTATGTAATGACACATCTCGCCGTTGGCTACGAGAAGGAAAGGTTGACCTCCTCTTCCTCAGTAAACTCAGACATACGAAATGTGATGATCCTAACCCTCCACGTACCCACATCACGTTTAAGCTACAGAGCCTGTTTGTGGATTTATACGAGATGTGATTAATGTGATTCCTCTACAACAATGTCTGTGATGGGAATAACATTATAAGGTGAAATTCACATTAACAAGGGTGGAAAAGAAAGACGAGAGGATCGATTTAATTGCACCGGGTTTTATTCCATTTGGCTCAATCTCTTTCCGCAGAGCGACTTGCTGATAGAGTCGGCACGATTTTCCTATCTCCAGCGACGACCCACAGGAGGTTGCCGAGAATGTGCACTGGTGAACCGATTGACGGAGTCCCAAATGTACCCTGACCTGATTTGAATTCTCATGAGAAGGGCTGCTCTTACACAATATAAAATAACATAAAGTAATGCAGCGTTACAGAATACAATTACTGAAAACACATTATTCGGCCAGTAGTCTTCATCAGCAAACAAATGCGTACAAAAAACACTACATATACTCACGGAGAAGACACTACAGTAACTACATTAAGGCATAAGAATGGGATTAGACGAATGAAAAAATTAGAACAATGAAGAGAATAATGAAACAATTGAAAATTAAAATGTACTACTCATTTCAGAATCCAAAGCTGTGATAATCTAGATTGTGAGATAAGTAACACATTATTTTTCTCAATTTTTTCATTCTTCTCGTTCCGTTCTTATGCCTTAATGCAGTCAATTTAATGCCTCCGCCGTGTTTATGTGTTGTGTTTTGTGTATATATTTGCTGACGAAGGCTAGTTGCCACAACGTCCTGTGTTTTCCTTAATTGTGTTCTGTAAAGCTGCATTACTTCATGTTGTTTTATATTGTTTACATTTCTACAGCATTACAGCAGTTCCACTAATTTTATTCATACACTGACAGAGGAAAGGTCTTAAGTTAATTTGCAGACCTGCTCTTCGACATGGGAGCAATTAGGCGTGTATATATCCGCACCAGTATGCACGTGGTTATCGTTAATGAGAGAGGGGATATTCTGGCGCCAACAGCGGGGTCGGTGAGACTTGACAAATGACAAATAATACATGTTATATATGACATATTTATGTTGTACCTAGAACTTGTACTTTTGTATGCATGTGAAACGTGGACAATGAGTAGACGAGCTGGGAAATAAAAAACATCTAATGGCAGTGGAAATGTGATTTCTGAGGAAAATGCAAAGAATACCATGGACAGACAATGAAACTTATGAGCAAGTCCTACAAGAAGCAAATAGTCAAAAAGGTTTTAGGCACGTTAAAACAGGAAATAAACTAGTGAACTTGGTGACAACTGGCAAGATTGAGTGGAAAAGAACGAGGCAGAGAAGTACATATCTGGATGGCTTGGCAACATGGCATGGTCGTGACACAAACACAGAGCTTATCCACGACTCTGTTGATAGTGTGAGATGGCGAAACATGACCACCCACGCTTGTTGGCATGGAATGACATGACAGGTTACTGCAGGCTGACATTGAGGTTCAGGAATCATGTGACAAGAAATAGTTTTATAATTCTATTGTTTTTTAGGTCTCCCTGGCCAAGAGGTTAACGACGTTGTTCGTAATTTAAATATTGAGCACAACCCACTATTGGCAACGCCGATCGCATTCTGGAATGAACCTAAGGCCTATCCACGTCAATATGGAAGCACTATACTCGAGTTTCGCCCTCGTTTGAGCTCGTCAGTAGTGCATATCCTTGACCGGATCCGGAAACAGTCCCGGATCACGCGTGTGAAGCGGGTGTGTAACCACGCGGCACACACTGGACACATCAAATTATCACAACAGAATATCACAACGCTACCCATCGTAGGCTATGCTCAAGATTGCCCAATCGCCGCGACCGACGTCCGTCAATCGATGGGACCCGAACGATCAGGACTTCCCACTGGCAAGGAACACCAGGCCTCCTAAATCCAGTGAGCAATAATCAATTGATAATGTGGTTGTTTCGGGATTTGAAATTTAAATATTGAGCACAACCCACTACTGGCAACGCCGATCGCATTCTGGTATGAACCTAAGGCCTATCCACGTCAATATGGAAGCACTATACTCGAGTTTCGCCCTCGTTTGAGCTCGTCAGTAGTGCATATCCTTGACCGGATCCGGAAACAGTGAGAAGTCCTGATCGTTCGGGTCCCATCGATTGACGGACGTCGGTCGCGGCGATTGGGCAATCTTGAGCATAGCCTACGATGGGTAGCGTTGTGATATTCTGTTGTGATAATTTGGTGTGTCCAGTGTGTGCCGCGTGGTTACACACCCGCTTCACACGCGTGATCCGGGACTGTTTCCGGATCCGGTCAAGGATATGCACTACTGACGAGCTCAAACGAGGGCGAAACTCGAGTATAGGGCTTCCATATTGACGTGGATAGGCCTTAGGTTCATACCAGAATGCGATCGGCGCTGCCAGTAGTGGGTTGTGCTCAATATTTAAATTTCAAATCCCGAAAAAACCACATTATCAATTGATTATTGCTCACTGGATTTAGGAGGCCTGGTGTTCCTTGCCAGTGAGAAGTCCTGATCGTTCGGGTCCCATCGATTGACGGACGTCGGTCGCGGCGATTGGGCAATCTTGAGCATAGCCTACGATGGGTAGCGTTGTGATATTCTGTTGTGATAATTTGGTGTGTCCAGTGTGTGCCGCGTGGTTACACACCCGCTTCACACGCGTGATCCGGGACTGTTTCCGGATCCGGTCAAGGATATGCACTACTGACGAGCTCAAACGAGGGAGAAACTCGAGTATAGTGCTTCCATATTGACGTGGATAGGCCTTAGGTTCATACCAGAATGCGATCGGCGTTGCCAGTAGTGGGTTGTGCTCAATATTTAAATTTCAAATCCCGAAACAACCACATTATCAGTTGTTCGTAATCCCGTATATTCACCTCGGGAAAACAGCTGCGCGAGATTCGGCAGAGGATCGCGCCGAGCTAGTAACTTAGAGGGGTATGTGAGTCAGTCGTTCAGAAAGCAATGGCAAACTACCGAGCGTAAAACTTGCCTAGTACATCAACAGCAGCTGAAAAATACTGTTGTTGACTGCAACGTCCTGTAAGGGATATGCAACATTTAAACAAAAATTGTTTTTCTTTCTTTAGATCTGTTTGTGTTGTCCCGTCCCTGATGAAGACTTATATCACCGAAATGTCGTTTGTTGTGTCATAGAATACTTATTTTTATTTTATTATTTTATTTATTATACATATTTTTGGATTGTCTATTCTTTGTTTGGGAGGGGGGGGGAGGGGGGAGGGGGGGGGGGGGGGAGGATTTTCACTGTGTGAATTATGTTCACCTTTATAGAGCCGTTGTAAGGTATGCACACTGTGCCGGTGTTTAGTATGTCTCATTCTTTCGCAGGAACTACATATACCTAAATGTTTGTATTTTCTATTGTTACCTCAGCAGACATGGTTACAGTATGAGATATAAAAATAAGTCCCCTAGCAGAGACCGGCTGTGGGAATATGAAGTGTTTGGACCATCATACTTTTGTAGTCCGGAGTGCAAGGAGGAATCGGTGGCCATTGTTTCCTTACCGTAGCGGAAGTCGAATTCTGGAATCCACACCACGTTCATGCCATTCCTAGCGCAACGTTCCTACCATTACACCAACGCACTAGCTAGTTTGACAAATTGATTCATCTATATTGATTGACACGCGTAGAAGTGAAGGGAAGTAATAGAGATAACAGGACACTTCATCATTATCTCGTATTTTTTTTTTTTTTTGCCCTTGGGGTCGCTGTGAAGCAGTTACATTCCGTAGTTGCTCAATAGTCTTGTGCCACTCTCTTTAATTCCATGTCTATTTAGCTTTATAGATCTGTTTTGTCTGTAGTATAACTGTTATTCTTGGTCTACCACTGCCTCTTTTCCACTTACAACAATGTAAAGATTGACCGTTAGAGGGAAATCTGGATTCTGTCACGCCGCCTACAAATGTCAAGGGCGTCTCTATGAAGAAATAAGTGTTTTTCACTATTATTAGAGGCGTAGATAACGTAGCCGCATTCACAATCTGTGCGTTAGGAGAACAATCTGTGTTTATCAACATTCAGCATGACCGACGCAAAAAAGAGCATACGAGGAGGTTGTCAAATGAAAAAAAGTAAATTATAAGTAAGATAGAAATTACAACAACCATTCTATTGTCTTGTAACCTGTCTATATTCTATTGTTGTTAAGGATTTCAAGAGTGTTCAGCATGTGACATCACGGTGCAGACGAACACGATGACGTCATAAGGACAGTGAACACAGTGAGATGGCCGCACCACTTTTGACATGCACCATAAAGAATCAGTGTTACGTTATCCGTGGTTTTATCAGTGAAGGGGTGAAACCTATAGAAATTCATCCGCGAATACATGTCCAGTGTGGTGGTGCATGCCTGTCAGTCCAGCACGTGTATGAGTGAAGTAGGAAGTTTCGATCCGCAATCAAATCCAAAGGACGTGGACTTTCGTGTAAAGATGTCCTTTTGCAACATGACCATGCTGGACTCCATACTATGCAACGCTTGAAACCATCGATGACCTCCAACTTTAGTGTGTACCACATCCCCCGTACTCGTCAAACATAGCCCCTAGTGATTTCCTCTTGTTTGGACAACTCACCCCCCCCCCCCCCCCCCCTAAAAACAATAAAAATATTTTTTAAAAATTAAGGTTTTCACAACTCCCCCTCGTAACATGGAATGTCTCATAAAAATAATAGTAAATTTATGTTTATATACTACACATTTACATTAACTTTTAAAATAGTTTAGACATTTCATTATCTAAGTGTTCAACCAACCCCTGATTAATATACATAAAATATCTGCGCTTTATTTGCACAAACAGTGTCGAGAAGTAAGGTTTCTTTACAAGTCTTCTTCTGTCCAGTTTCCTGTTATTGTCTTTCAGAGTCACGTTAGGAAGAACTTCCTGGGTTAACAAACATCGACCTCTCAGAGAATCTGGAAATGAAGACATAGAACTGATGAAGTTAATCAATAGGAAACAAAGCAAATATCTAGCAGCAGTAAAAGACATGCCATCATCATCTCTACAACTCCGCTCTCATCACAGACGTCGAAAAGACTCTCGATCCCCTGCCACTTCTCCTGCTCCATGCACCCTCTTGCCCAAGTTCTTTGCTGTGTCCTGTGTCCATGTTCGTGCTGGAAGTCCCTTGCCTCTTTTTCCATGCTTTAAATCACTGTTTTTCCATGCTTTAAATCACTGTTTTTCCATGCTTTAAATCACTGTTTTTCCATGCTTTAAATCACTGTTTTTCCATGACGTGTGACGTTTAATATGGCCAAGATAATTACGTTTCCGTGCTATGAAACTGTTTATCAGCCAGTTGTCTTCAATGTCCAGATCTTCTAGAATGTCTGTATTTCTCTTCTTCTTAGCCCGAGGTATTCTAATAACTTTTCTGCAATATTTAAGCTCATTTGTCCCACTTTTCTTCCTTAGTGAATGCGAAATGGGCCATGACTCACATCCACATGTTGCCACAGGAAAGATGCACGTTCTCTACAATTTTAATTTAACTTGTTAGCTGGTGTCGTCCCATAGGTTCTTACCACAGTTGAACCCCTACACCGCAATAGTTAGTTTGTGTCTTCTTTCCACAGTGTAACCTCTATACTGCTGTAACCACTCTGTGTCTAATTTCCACAGTATAACCTCTATACTGCTGTAACCACTCTGTGTCTAATTTCCACAGTGTAACCTCTATACTGCTGTAACCACTCTGTGTCTAATTTCCACAGTGTAACCTCCATACTGCTGTAACCACTCTGTGTCTAATTTCCACAGTGTAACCTCCATACTGCTGTAACCACTCTGTGTCTAATTTCCACAGTGTAACCTCTATACTGCTGTAACCACTTTGTGTCTAATTTCCACAGTTTAACCTCTACACTGCTGTAACCAGTCTGCGTCTAATTTCCACAGTGTAACCTCTATACTGCTGTAACCACTCTGTGTCTAATTTCCACAGTGTAACCTCTATACTGCTGTAACCACTCTGTGTCTAATTTCCACAGTGTAACCTCTATACTGCTGTAACCACTCTGTGTCTAATTTCCACAGTGTAACCTCTATACTGCTGTAACCACTTTGTGTCTCCTTTCAACAGTGTAACCTCTATACTGCTGTAACCACTCTGTGTCTAATTTCCACAGTGTAACCTCTATACTGCTGTAACCACTCTGTGTCTAATTTCCACAGTGTAACCTCTATACTTCTGTAACCACTCTGTGTCTAATTTCCACAGTGTAACCTCTATACTGCTGTAACCACTCTGTGTCTAATTTCCACAGTGTAACCTCTATACTACTGTAACCACTCTGTGTCTAATTTCCACAGTGTAACCTCTATACTGCTGTAACCACTCTGTGTCTAATTTCCACAGTGTAACCTCTATACTGCTGTAACCACTCTGTGTCTAATTTCCACAGTGTAACCTCTATACTGCTGTAACCACTCTGTGTCTAATTTCCACAGTGTAACCTCTATACTGCTGTAACCACTCTGTGTCTAATTTCCACAGTTTAACCTCTATACTGCTGTAACCACTCTGTGTCTAATTTCCACAGTGTAACCTCTATACTGCTGTAACCACTCTGTGTCTAATTTCCACAGTTTAACATCTACACTGCTGTAACCAGTCTGCGTCTAATTTCCGCCGTTTAACCTCTACACTGCTATAGCCTGTCTGTGTCTTATTTCCACTGTTTAACCTCTACACTGCTGTAGCTTCCACAGTTTAACCTCTACACTGCTATGTCCAGTATGCATCTAATTTCTACAGAATTAACCTCTACACGACTATATCCAGTCTGAGTCTAATTTCTACAGAATGAAACTCTACACTACTTTTGCCTGTTTGCGTCCAATTCCTTTTCAGTAGTCCCATCGTTGTTGATAATTGGCAAAACATTGATACAGGATATCCCTTGTTAGGTGCTATCATTCATCGACAGCTATTCCTGACGCTTTATTTGTTAAGCAGCGACGGCCATTGGTGACTATTTTACCTGTGGAACCAGGCGGAGAAGGGGTGGAACAGACTGAGAACCCATATATGGAGAGAATGATATGGCGGGAGATCGGCAGGGGTTCTGGACGAATCTCATAACTGAGAGGGAAGCCCAGGATAACTTTCAATCAGATAGCAGCTGAAACTATTAACAGTATGACTCTTCGCTGGCTGTTGAACGATGGGATGTAGCGAGTGTGGGAATGTCCTGAGTGCAGTGGTGTCATTTCTAAACTAAACTGTACTATTTTACCACTGACGTCTATTTTGAACAATACCACTAACAAGTCAGTACTTGTGCTCAGCACGGGCAAATAAATAACAGCTTTAGCTTTTACACCTCCGGTGTGCTGACGCCGAGGTAGCGAGTTCACACCCTACACCTCTCAGTTGGACTAAAATGTTGATCTCTCGGTCTTGACTTGGTGATGTAAATTACAAGTACCTCCGAAGTCGAAGTGGGTTCACCCGATGGCGAGGGACACTGTAATCCACACGCATCAACCAGTCGAGCACAGTAGAAGTAGTGGTATGTGCATAGACTATGTTTGAACTAATACAAGTGAGTACTTGTGTTCGTAGCAAAGTCAAAACGGGAGAACCTACTTCTCTCTTACTTACCTCTTACTTATCTCTTACTTACCTCATCCTTACTTCTGACTTTCTAGTGACTTACTTCTTATTTACCTCTTACTTACTTCTGACTTTCTAGTGACTTACTTCTTATTTACCTTTTACTTACTTCTGACTTTCTAGTGACTTACTTCTTATTTACCACTTACTTACTTCTTACTTTCTACTGGCTTACTTCTTATTTACCTCTTACTTACTTCTGACTTTCTACTGACTAATTTCCCATTTACCTCTTACTTACTTCTTACTTACCTCTTCCTGACTTCTTAGTTACTTCTGACTTACTTCTGACTTATTTCTGACGTACATACTTCTGACTTACTTACTTCTGAGTTACTTCTGACTTACTTCTGACTTACTTACTTCTAACTTACTTACTTCTGACTTACTAACTTCTAACTTACTAACTTGTGACTTACTTATTTCTGACTTACATCTGACTTACTTACTTTTGACTTGCTTACTTCTGACTTACTTACATCTGTCTTACTTCTGACTTACTTCTGACTTACTTACTTTTGACTTGGCTTACTTCTGACTTACTTCTGTCTTACTTCTGACTTACTTCTGACTTACTTACTTCTGATTTACATACTTCTGACTTAGTTACTTCTGACTTACTTACTTCTGACCTACTTCTGATTTACTTATTTCTGACTGTTTTTCTGACTTACTTACTTCCGACTTACTTTGACTTACCTCTTATTTACTTCTTACTTACCTCTTACTTACTTACCTCTTACTTACTTACCTCTTACTTACTTACATCTTACTTACTTCTCATTTGCCTCCTACAACTTCTGACATACTTCTGACTTACCTCTTATTTACCTCTTATTTACCTCTTACTTACTCCTTACTTACAGTTTACTTAGCGTGCTTTGATACAACTAGTGTTAGATTGTTATTCCAGACAGACCCGATTAAGTTACCTGTCGTGAAACCCATGACCTAGTTAAGACCTACACATCAGAGGTAAAGGAACGCAACAACTGGAGCAGAAATGCTATCTCTCTATTCTTTCTCTCAACTAGATTCTTGCTTGCACGTTACTGTTTTGTGACATTATTGACCGGGTACTAGGCACATTTCTGGGCTCATCGCCTGTTAAGTGAGGGAAAGATTGGCCACCTATTTCTCCATGCACTCAGACCTACAAATTGTGATGGTCCTATCACATCACATACTCATAGCAGGAAACTGGTTCAAGGGGACCAGCCACATTTAGATGTTGGATTAGAACATAGCATATTTAATCTTCACTGACTCACTCAATGGTGCAAGACTGATTTTGTTGTTGGCAAATTTATTTGTGCAGCGATTAGAAGCACAGTCAGAATGAACGAACGAAAGAACGAACGAACCAGGGAGCGAGCAAGCGTACGAGTGAACGAACGAGCGAAAGAGCGGACAAAGGAGTTTTTATTTTCACAAGGTTAAAGATGGGACAGACAGACCTACAAAAATTAGATTTTTTAGTGCTTGCATCTTTCCCATTACAACATATGCCCGTGAGACCTGGACACTTACTAAATAAGCTGAAAAGTGCATACATGCCTTTGAATATACAGACGGGTTCTAGGAATATCTTGGATGCAGAAAAGGACAAATGCATCCATACGACAAGATCTGATTATTGAAGAAGGTTGGCTATTAATGACGATAGAACAAAGAAAATCGAAATATTTTGGTCACTTGACTTGAAACGTCATGAAAGTTTGGAGAGAACAATTATGGGGTTATGGGAAGTGTGGGGGGTGGGGTGGGGGGGGGACATGTACCCGGGAAGAGAGGAAGAGAAAGAAATGCCAAAGAGAAGATGGGTGCAGGATGTGGCAGATGATCTCCAGAAGGGTGTATCGGACGCGAGACATCTTGCGTATGATCGAGAAATTTTTCAGAAGGTTGTTATCGGAGCGAAGTTCTGCAAAGGACATACTACTAAATGAATTAATAAATAACTGAACAAGGTTAAGAATTGGGCACCCAGGCCAATCTGTCCAGATTAGCAGACAGTGCAAATGAAATCAAAGAATATGACTGAGTAACTCGGCGGATGGAACAACACAAACAGATTCAGCCGAACGATTCAATCAACGTCTTCATCAACGGACAAGACAGAAAGCAAACAAGTAGGCAGACATGCAGGCAAGCTGACAGACAGACTGGCACTCAGCTCTTGGCAAGTTTACGTTCAATAGTTTGCTTTCTGAACGACCGGGACCCAAACCATTTCGTAAAATACCAACGCAAGGCGGTCTGCTTCCAAATCGCCCGCAGCTGTGTTTCGAAAGCGGGTATGCGAGATTATAAACTGTGCCGGTAACCTCTTCACCACTGAGCAGGCACTAGCTATGCAGACAGATAATAAACAAGTATATCATCATCATCATCATCATCATCATCATCATCATCATCATCATCATCATCATCATCATCATCATCATCGTCATCATCGTCATCATCATCATCATCATCATCATCATCATCATCATCCAGTACCTTACCGACTGGCGCGGTCGATCATGCCGCTCCACAAATTGCGATCTCCGTACGGCATGGCTCATCTTGTGTGTTGACTCCCTTCCCTACCATGACACAAGACTGTCAAGAATATTTTCATGCTGTGGTCCACTATCTCTCTTTCCGCAAATGTTTTCGGTTGTCACAACATGTTCCAGGTTTTGTCTTCTCATTATGTGGCCAAACAACGATGACTGCTTCTTTCTTATATTTGTGATAATTTGTCTTTGCTCCCCAGATTGCCTTAAAACATCCTGATTGCTCAGTTGGGCTGTCCAATTAACTTTCAGCATTCTTGTATAAAACCACATCCCCAAGGCTGCTACGTATTTTTCTTTTTGTCTGTTTACTAATTGTCCAGGATTCACAATCGTATAATATATATATATCCATAATGTGCATTCAAACATGTGGTTTTTAAGTGAGTAACCTATGACAGGGAGCCGCTGTGGCGCTGTGTCTAGAACTCTTACTAGCCGTCCCAGTGGCTATGCACTTGAATCCCCATTGAGAGAGGGATATTTTACAATTGACATGCGCTCCCAGGTCGACTCAGGCTAGAATGAGTACCAAGAAATATCCTTAGGTATATAAGCGTGATATTGACTAGGTTAGTTGCATACCCCTTACATGGCATAACAGTCAACAGCAGCATTTTTTTCAGTTTATGATTCCTGGGGAAGTTTAGGTTAAGTAGTTTGGCATTGCTGTCTAAACGACCGGCACCCATACCATTTCATAAAAAACCAACGGAAGGCGGTCTGCTGCCAAATCGTTCACAGCTGTGTTTCGAACTGCGTCGGTAACCCCTGCGCTACATAATCCATTGATGTTTACTAAATCATCATTAAATTAAAAAAAAATATGGGGCGAGCATCATAAACTCACACGCCCCAAGGCGTGTAAAAATGTCCTATTTACTATACACCCGTTATTCTCCAAAGCGTGTTGAAATGTCCTATTTACTATACACCCGTTATTCTCCAAAGCGTGTAGAAATGCCCTATTTACTATACACCCGTTATTCTCCAAAGCGTGTTGAAATGTCCTATTTACTATACACCCGTTATTCTCCAAAGCGTGTTGAAATGTCCTATTTACTATACACCCGTTATTCTCCAAAGCGTGTTGAAATGTCCTATTTACTATACACCCGTTATTCTCCAAAGCGTGTTGAAATGTCCTATTTACTATACACCCGTTATTCTCCAAAGCGTGTAAAAATGTCTTATTTACTATACACCTGTTATTCTACAAAGCGTGTAGAAATGTCCTATTTACTATACACCCTTTATTCTCCATAGCGTGTAGAAATGTCCTATTTACTATACACCCGTTATTCTCCAAAGCGTGTAGAAATGTCCTATTTACTATACACCGTTGTGCTTCAAGGTGTGTAAAAATGTTCTATTTACTATACACCAGTTATGCTCCAAAGTATGTAAAAATGTCCTTTGTACTATGCGCCTGTTATGCTCCATTCGGAGACTTCCGGTCCCCAACATTGCGGATAGGCAAATGACCCTAAAGGACTCTGGAGTGTTTACTCTTGTGGCTACTGTTTGCATTCACATTTTTATCCATGTTGGACTGGTAGTGCACGGTTCTGTCGCTCTGCTAATCAGTGAGTGCGTGTTGCTCCACTGTGAGCTGTGAATGCGTGTGGAATGCTTTTACATCTGTTCGCGGTTGTTTGTAGTGTGAACTGCAAGTTCGGAACGATGGCGGCGGCTGTCGCTGAATATTGACTGGTTTACCTTTTCGGGTCACGAGTGCATTTATTAAGAGACTCCTGGGAGTCGTCGCTGGAGCTACGGAGTTCGTGCTGTGTGCGGCGTTTTCGGCGGGTCGCCCTACGGAAAGAGACAGAACCATATGGGTTAAAACCCGGGTCAACGAAGTTGTTCTAACGACTGCCGCTTCCATCGACAATGAGCTGTACTTTTTGTGGAGGACTTTTGTGTTGGCATTCTGGTGTCGGTATTATGCACCGTGTACCTGTATGGGCTGTTGGCTTGTCGAGACTCCTGTCTGTTCCACTTTTCACATTGGGCAGTGAGGAGCATTATGTGTGATATTCACTGGCACAGGAATGGAGCATAATGGGGATGACCCGTTGCCGGGAAGTTGGAACCGCGACTAACTAACTAACTAACTAACTAACTAACTAACTAACTAACTAACTAACTAACTAACTAACTAACTAACTAACTAACTAACTAACTAACTAACTAACTAACTAACTAACTGTCTGACTGACTGACTGACTGACTGACTGACTGACTGACTGACTGACTGACTGAACTAACTATGCCTCAGTCGATATATTTTGGGATCGTTATGAGAAGAAAGCCGGCTATGTGGAGAAGCGGTTACGAATGCAACTCATAATCCCGCATACCACGTTCGAAACAATGTTGCTGGCGATTTAGAAGCAGACCGCCTTGCATTGGTTTCCATTCAAAGTATGAGTGCTGGTAGTTAGGAAAGCAATGGCAAACTACTGAAGGTAAACATGACAAGAAATCCATCATCCATCATGTGCCATGCCGATAAGCGTGGGCGGTCATGTTTGCCATCTTACTCGATCACCAGAGTCGTGGATCAGCTCCGTGTTTCTGTCTCGACCATGACACGTGGCCAAGCTATCCAGGTATTTACTTCTTGATCTTTCTCTTGGTCTCTTCCCTTCGATCTCGCCAGTTGTCACCAAGTTCTCCAATTCATTTCTTCTCATAACATGCCCACAATTTTTTTGACTGTCTATGTCTAATGTCTCTAATCAGTTTACGATCTTCATTGTTTCTTGTAGGACTTGTTCATTTGTTTTTCCGTCTGTCCATTGTATTCTTTGCGTTTCCCCCAGAAACCACATTTCCATAGCCATCAGATGTTTTTCAGCTGGTCGGTTCATTGTCAATGCTTCACATCCCTATAAAAAGTACAGGTTCTATGTAGCACCTCAACACACTTTTTCTCGTTTCATTTGATATCTTTTTATTAGTCAGTATGTTTTTCATCTTGCAAAAGGCTACCTTTGCAATGGCAATTCTTGTTCTAATTTCTTCAAGGCATCTCCCATCAGATGTTATGACAGTTCCGAGATAATTGTACCGATTCACTTGTTTAAGAATATGCCCATTTACTTGTATACTACATTGTGGTATTTCTTCCTTCCTAGTGACGAAATACCACAATGTAATATAAAAGTTAGTTAGTTAGTTAGTTAGTTAGTTAGTTAGGTAGTTAGTTAGTTAGTTAGTTAGTTAGTTAGTTAGTTAGGTAGTTAGTTAGTTAGTTAGTTAGTTAGTTAGTCTTTCCTCTTGAACCTAATTCGGCGCATAGGGCAGAAGTCATGGCTCTCCATGTCCGGCGGTTCGCTGCTACCTGTTGTAGATCCTGGCTGTTCACTTGGCCGTTGAATGAACCTTCTCTGATGATGGTTCTACGCAGGGTGTCTCTTGGTCTTCCCCATTTTCTTTTCCCTACTGGTGACCATATGAGGGCTTGGTAGGGGAGTCTTGTCTTGTCCATTCTGAGTACATGGCCGATGCAGTTCCAACGGCGTTTTCTTATAAAATTTGATACAATATCTTGCTTAGTCTCTTGTCTTATTTGCCCATTGGTTTTGAAATCTGTCCACTGGATGTTTAGAATTCTTCTGAGACATTTGTTCTCAAAATTGTCTAATTTTTTTTATCTAAAGCTACCGTTGATTTCCAACTCTCAAGGCCATACGTTAGCACTGGAATCACACAAGACTTGAAGATTTTAAGTTTCGTATGTTGTAAATGGGCATATTCTTAAACAAGTGAATTGGTACAGCTATCTCGGAACAGTCATAACAAGAAATCACAAGCAGCCAAAATATGCTGGCGTTGACTGCGACGGCCTGTAAAGGACAGGCAGCTAACTTTATGAGAAGAAATAAAGTAGAGAACTTGGTGACAACTGGAAAAATTGAGGGGAAAATATCACATGTAAGGCAGAGAAGCAAATATCTGGATAGCTTGGCCACATGGCATATTCGAGACAAAAACACAGAGCTGATGACCGCCCACGCTAATCGGCATGTTTCATGATGACGATGATAATGATTACCCGTCAAAACGATAGAAAGGTCCTTTTCTTTTACGTACTTTAAAAGTTATTTTAAACCTGACAACATCAATATTTTTGCTTCAGCCACCGTATTGTAACTGGACCACGCCGAACAATAGCAATAACAACAAAAACGAAAAAGAAGCACACAGAAGCGAATCGTGCCATTTATTTGTCAGGTGGTAGGGTTTCTTGTATTTTAGGTCACACTATTATGCTATTAGTTTGCGATCTGCCGTTCCAGAGTATCAATAACAGACATCAGGTAAGTATCAGGTAACTGCTTGACAAAACTGGGTCATTCCCCTAAGACTACTTGACGTAGAAAAATGTTTCGTCTCAACAAGGAATTAACACCCGAGGGAGAATTGGTTATAGTGTTGGATATCCACAGTGCTGCTTTGGTTAATCTAACTATGTTGTCTTTGTTTTCCTGAGAATCTTAACAAACATTAGCAATACGTTAAGTGAAGACATTGTCTAGTGACGGCCATGAATGGGAGAGAGCTGAGTGGGAGAAACATAACGGGGATAAGACAAATATTTATGTTATATTGAAATTCAAGGCAAACATGTTGTTATGATGCTATTGTTGTTGTTGTTGCTGTTGTTGTTCCTGCTGTTGTTGCTGTGGTTGTAGCTGTAGTTGTTGTTGATGTTAATGTTGCTGCTGCTGCTGTTGTTGCTGCTTGTTATACCAGACCAGTGTCTGCCTGCTATTACAAACCAGTGACTGCCCGATATACCTGAATAGTGTCTGTCTGCTATACCAGACCAGTGTCTGCGTGCTGTAATAAACCAGTGACTGCCCGATATACCTGAATAGTGTCTGTCTGCTATACCAGACCAGTGTCTGCCTGCTATAACAAACCAGTGACTGCCCGATATACCTGAATAGTGTCTGTCTGCTATACCAGACCAGTGTCTGCGTGCTGTAACAAACCAGTGACTGCCCGATATACCTGAATAGTGTCTGTCTGCTCTACCAGACCAGTGTCTGCCTGCTATAACAAACCAGTGACTGCCCGATATACCTGAATAGTGTCTGTCTGCTATACCAGACCAGTGTCTGCGTGCTGTAACAAACCAGTGACTGCCCGATATACCTGAATAGTGTCTGTCTGCTATACCAGACCAGTGTCTGCGTGCTGTAACAAACCAGTGACTGCCCGATATACCTGAATAGTGTCTGTCTGCTATACCAGACCAGTGTCTGCCTGCTATAACAAACCAGTGACTGCCCGATATACCTGAATAGTGTCTGTCTGCTATACCAGACCAGTGTCTGCGTACTGTAACAAACCAGTGACTGCCCGATATACCTGAATAGTGTCTGTCTGCTATACCAGACCAGTGTCTGCGTGCTGTAACAAACCAGTGACTGCCCGATATACCTGAATAGTGTCTGTCTGCTATACCAGACCAGTGTCTGCGTGCTATAACAAACCAGTGACTACCCGCTATGCCATACTAGTGTCTGCACTCTATACCAGGCTAGTGACTGCCTGCTATACCATACTAGTGTCTGCCTGCATACCAGACTAGTGTCTGCCCGCTATACCAGACTAGTGTCTGCCCGCTATACCATACTAGTGTCTGCCCGCTATACCATACTAGTGTCTGCCCGCTATACCATACTAGTGTCTGCCGCTTATACCATACTAGTGTCTGCCCGCTATACCAGACTAGTGTCTGCCCGCTATACCATACTAGTGTCTGCCCGCTATACCATACTAGTGTCTGCCCGCTATACCAGACTAGTGTCTGCCCGCTATACCAGACTAGTAACTGCCTGCTATACCATACTAGTGTCTGCCTGCATACCAGACTAGTGTCTGCCCGCTATACCAGACTAGTGTCTGCCTGCTATACCATACTAGTGTCTGCCCGCTATACCATACTAGTGTCTGCCTGCTATACCAGACTAGTGTCTGCCCGCTATACCAGACTAGTAACTGCCTGCTATACCATACTAGTGTCTGCCTGCATACCAGACTAGTGTCTGCACTCTATACCAGGCTAGTGACTGCCTGCTATATCAGACTAGTGTCTGCCCGCTATACCAGACTAGTGACTGCCTGCTATACCAGACTAATGTCTGCTTTCTATTCCAGACAGGTATCTGCTTGCTATACCAGACTAACATCTGCCTGCTATACCAGACGAATGTCTACCTGCTATACCAGACTAGTCTGTCTGCAATATTAGTGTCTCCCCCCCCCCCTCACCCCTCTTATTAATGGTTTTCCACCATACTGGTGTCTTCATCCAGATCAATTTATGCTCGCCAAATTAATGTCTGCCCACCATACTAGTGTCTTGTGGCCATATTATTGTACACACCCACCCCTTCCCAACCTCTTATTAGTGACTGCCCGAAAGACTAGTGTCTCCCCGCCAGATAGGTGTGCACCCCCTCCCCCTATATTAATGTCTGCCCGCCACCTAGGGTTCACTTGCGTGTGTCCAAACGAATAGAAAGAATAACCCGAATGGGTAGCATCCGTGGCTAAATATTACAATGAGAAAATCCCCCCACAACAGAATATTTATGGCACATATGGTTCTGATGTGCACTCACTGTGTCCTCGCTAAGGCTCCACGGTACTCGTGCTTGTTGGTTGCTTGGTTGGTTAGTTAGATGGTTGGTTGGTTGGTTGGTTGATTGGCTGGTTAGTTAGATGGTTGGTTGGGCGATTGGCTGGTTAATTGGTTGGTTAGTTAGATGGTTAGTTGGTTGGTTGATTGGATGGTTAGTTGGTTGGTTAGTTAGATGGTTGGTTGGTTGGTTAGTTGATTGGCTGGTTAGTTAGATGGTTGGTTGGGTGATTGGCTGGTTAGTTGGTTGGTTAGTTAGATGGTTGGTTAGTTGATTGGATGGTTAGTTGGTTGATTAGTTAGATGGTTGGTTGGTTGGTTGATTGGCTGGTTAGTTAGATGGTTGATTGGGTGATTGGCTGGTTATTTAGTTGGTTAGTTAGATGGTTGGTTGATTGGATGCTTGGTTGGTTAGTTAGATGGTTGGTTGGTTGGTTGATTGGATGATTAGTTGGTTGGTTAGTTAGATGGTCGGTTGGTTGATTGGCTGGTTAGTTAGTTGGTTATTTAGAAGGTGGGTTGGTTGATTGGCTGGTTAGTTGGTTGGTTAGTTAGATGGTTAGTTGGGTGACTGGCTGGTTAGTTATGTAGTTGGTTAGTAGATTGGTCGGTTAGTTGGTTAGATGGTTGGTTGGTTGATTTGCTGGTTAGTTGGTTGGTTAATTAGATGGTTATTTGGTTGATTGACTGGTTAGTAGGTTGGTTAGTTATATGGTTAATTGGTTGATTGGCTCGTTAGTTGATTGGTAGGTTGACTGGTTAGTTGGTTGGTTAGTTAAGTGGTTGGTTGGTTGAATATTGTTTAATTGTTAGCTGGGTGGTTTGTTGGTTGATTCGTTGGTTTATTAGTTTGCAAGCTGGTTGGCTAGGTGGTTAATTAATTAGTTGATTGATTGTATTTTTGTTCGAGTTTCTGCCTGGCTGGTGTGTTAGTTCTTTCGTTCTATATTGCACTTTAACACTCTTTTTCATTACTATTATTGACAGCTAAGCGATTTCCGCCGGTCTCCAAGGCCTAGGCGTTGACGTCTTTCTCCGTAATCCCGTATATTCTCGTGAGTAACGTAACCTGCGCGAGAATCGGTAGCGGTTCTCGCCGCGTTGGTAACTTACGGAGTATGTGAGCCGATCGCTCAGAAAGCAATGGCAAATTACTGAGTGTAATCTTGCCTAGTAAATCAACAACAGCTGAAAAATGCTGACGTTGACTGCAACGTCCTGTAAGGGATATATATATATATATATATATATATATATATATATATATATATATATATATATATATATATATATATATATATATATATATATATAGTTTAAGCGATTTCTATATACACAAAATCACCCAAGGGGATAGATACATTTGAACTATCACTAACACTCCACACTTACGCTGAACCGCACATGAGAACAAAATGTCACTGTCTAAGGAGAAAATGTAATAGAAAACAAAATATAACGAATAACATGAAAAGTGTACTGGCACCTTGCGTCTTGACAGGCGATAGTTTGTTATATTGCACTTCAAAAAAAAAAAAAAAAAGGCGTAATAACTACAACCCGTGACGATTAAGACCAGGGGTGGAGTTATGCATCTCCATAGCACAAAGCCTGGGATGAATTTGAGTGACTATGTGTTGCCCATACAGCACGATCTCTCTCTCGGATCATGCCTAATTTACTTCAGAGGAAAAGTATCACTAGTACATCTGGCATCTGGAACAAGACAACCTGCAGAAGCTGCCGGATCAGCAAAGCAATGCTCTAACTGTCCGCCTGTCGGAGCTTCGATCCTAGGCCAGTTGCCAACCAAGGCTGCTCTGCCATGTCATTTAGTCTTTAAGTTGCGTTTCCTCGCACTAGGGTAAGGCTTGTACCAAACCAATTGCGCTCTTCCGCCCGAAGCCGTTGGCACAATGTGGGGTGTCGGATTTGGTAAGCGCTGCCCAACATTCGGCGCTAACAGAAAGCAGGCAGTACCGTCTACTGTCATACGATAACTCACTCATACCTAACTAAGACCTGACTGTGAGGAAAACCAAGAGTTGCACTGATGGACAGAAGAATGGAGAAGCAAGAGTTGCCCTGTATTAGTGGAGACAATGGTGGAAAGTACAAAGTGTTGCCCTGGAATAGGGAACACAAGGATGGAAAGTACAAAGAGCTGCAATAACATGCGCCTAATATTACACAAAACATTACATTGAAACCACGCTTGTAAGGATCTATACGGGGTATTCAGGATGTATGTTGCTACAAAAGGACAATTAGGTTTCTTTTTGGCTCCTTTACAGAGAAAATGTCGGATTAACAGTCGATTGTTCTTCTTCCTCACAAACGCCACAAAACTATGCTCATTATTTTGTTTTCTGCCTCTGGTTATTTTTCATGGAGATCAATTGCTACCATACATCGTTCCAAATTGCGCTGCCAATTTATGTAATGTTTGGTAATCTGTTTTCCTAAGTTTTACGGAATATCACAAATTGCCTCTGGTCATATATACCGCGGCAGATATAATTAACTCTGTGTTTACACAATGACGAAGGGGTTACGGATGAAGTTCGTAACTCCTAATACAGCGTGCGAAACACAGCTGAGGGCGATTTGACAGCAGACCGCCTTGCGTCGGTGTTTTAAAAATAAAATGGTATGGGTATGGCGGGTGGCGGGGTAGGGGTATCCCCAATCAAAGGAGAAGTAAGGTGCCTCCTTCCCTCTGCTAGCCTACGGGACACCCTTGGGCGAGGTGGAGTACCCGTTTAGGCTCCCGATCAGGGTTACATGAAGCCATGGGTGCAGGTGGTGGATGAGGTTGAAGAGCAGCCGACAGATATTTGTGGGTTATGGTCTCCAGCTTCACGACGGTAGGTAGAGGATCTCTTTTTTGAGGAGACAATGGCTACGGTCATTGACCAGTATGACCACTGCTAAGAAGGAAAGCAATGGCAAACTACCTTCTTCACAGATGTCAAGAACATTATGTTTTGCGATGTCATCGACATTCAGAGAAATGGCGTAAATGGGTGCTCCATAGGAGCAGCCTCGCCCGGTAGGGATAGTCAGGTGCACCAGGTGACTCCAGACCGTCAGCAGGCTACTAGGTGCAAAAGATGGTGCATTAAAGGTAGGAACCTGGAATGTCAGAACAATGATTGCAGATGAAAAATTGGATAATATCAAACAAGAAATAGGAAGAGAGAATATTATTAATATATTAGGAATGTGTGAAACCAGATTGAGAGGGGCAGGGATCAAAACAGGAGAGGATTGTAAGATTATTTATTCTGGAGGAGAAGAACGGCAAAGAGGTGTAGCCATTATGTTGGATAGGCAAACATCAAATTCTTTTAAAGGTTATTGGGCTGTGTCAGACAGAGTTTTATTAGTAAAATTGAACGGATGACCTTTCACAATAAATGTCATTCAAATATATGCTCCAACAAGTGAATGCAGTGAAGAAAGTATAGATGAATTTTATATTGACATAGAGCTTGCTTTGAAGAAATGTAAAAGAAAAATTAGAAATATATATTATAATGGGAGATTTCAACACAAAAGTGGGAAATCAAGGCGATGCGATGGTTTGGGAGAGCGAAGCAAAAGAGGATACAGACTTATAGAATGGGCAAAAGAACAAGAAATTGTTGTAGGAAACACCTGGTTTAAACAACATCCTAGAAGATTATGGACATGGAAGAGTCCAGACATCAGGATTAAAAATCAGATAGATTACATCCTGATTAGCAGAAGGTTTCGAAATGCGCTAACAGTCGTAAAAACAGTTCCCAATGCAGACTGTTATAGTGATCACAGATTAATTACAGGCAGACTGAGGGTAAAGTTAAAGAAAGTCAAGTAAACAACCAGAAACACTAAATATGATTTGTGCAAATTGAAAACTGGCAAAGAAATACAAGATAATTTTAACATAGAATTAAAGAACAAATTTGATATATTGTCTGATCTAGAGATCCTATTTCAAGATGTGGATGATCAATGGGAAATGTTGAAGAATTCAATCAGTTTAGCTGCAGAAAAAACTATTCCAAAATTACAGAAAGTGGGTCGTCAGACATGGATGACTGAAGAAATTTTACAGCTAATGGAAACAAGAACACTGAACAAAAATAATCACGCCAAATATAACGAAATCCACAGAAAATTAAGAATATTATGTAAGGAGGCAGAAGAAGCATGGCTCGAGAAAAAGTACATAGAATTTGAAACACAACACAACAGTAAAAATACCAAGCTAATGCACAAAAGAATTCAGGAGCTTACTAATCAAAGAACACATACATCAGTAGGCTCCCTAAAGACAAAAGATGGAAAAATCATAATAGAAAAATATCAGATTTTACATGTATGGTCACATTATGTAAAAAACCCTGATGATGATAGCAGAGAAGAACAGTATGATATTCAAAATAATAATGAAGGACCATCAATTTTGAAGATGGAGGTTCAGAGAGCTCTTAACCATATGAAATCTGGCAAGACCCCCGGTTCAGACAGTATCACAACAGAAATGATTAATGCTTTAGAAGAATACGGAATAGATAAAGTTACCAGACTCCTGAATACCATATATGATATGTGATTCTGTATTTATTGCAATCCCATAGAAATCAGGAGCCTTGGAGTGTGATCAACATCGAACAATTAGTATAATGAGTCACATGACGAAGATTTTGCTAAGAATTATCATGCAAAGAGTTAGGAAGAAAATACAACCTGAAATAGGAGAGAAACAATTTGGGTTTATAGAAGGCAATGGTACAGTAAATGCTGTGTACAAACTTAGAACAGTACTTGAGCGTTCGATAGAAGTAAACAAAGAACTACACCTCTGCTTCATTGACTACACAAAGGCTTTCGATAAAGTGAGACATGTCAACATGATAAGGATGCTTGAAGATCTACAAATTGATGGGAAAGACCTTAGACTTGTAAAAAACATATATTGGAAACAACAAGCTGCCATAAGAATTGATAATGAAGTAGGTTAATATCAGCCTATTAAGAGAGGCGTGAGTCAGGGATGTGTAATGTCTCCAGATCTTTTTTTCCTGTACAGTGAACATATTTTCAGAAATATAGAAGATATGGAAGGAATCAACATTGGGGGACGATACATCAATATTATTAGATACGCAGATGATACAATCTTGAGTGCAGACAATGAACAGGACCTGCAAAATTTAGTAGATGCGATTGTTGCACACAGTGAACAACTGGGGTTAGAAGTGAATTGTAAGAAGACACAGATTATGGTCGTCACTAGGAGGGAAGAAATACCACAATATAATATACAAGTAAATGGGCATATTATTAAACAAGTGAATCGGTACAACTATCTCGGAACAGCCATAACATCTGATGAGAGATGCCTTGAAGAGATTAGAACAAGAATTGCCATGGCGAAGGTAGCTTTTTGCAAGATGAAAAACATACTGATCAATAAAAAGATATCAATTGAAACGAGAAAAAGAGTGTTGAGGTGCTACATAGAACCTGTATTTGTTATAGGGATATGAAGCATGGACAATGAGCAGACAATCTGAAAAACATCTGATAGCTGTGGAAATGTGGTTTCTGAGGAAAATGCAAAGAATACCATGGACAGATAGAAAAACCAACGAACAAGTCCTTCAA
Source organism: Cepaea hortensis (assembly GCA_963921405.1). Classification (NCBI taxonomy): domain Eukaryota; kingdom Metazoa; phylum Mollusca; class Gastropoda; order Stylommatophora; family Helicidae; genus Cepaea; species Cepaea hortensis. The sequence continues at coordinate 90,045,611 of OY992887.1, forward strand.
GAAACAAATGAAGATCGTAAACTGATTAGAGTCATTAGATGTAGATAGTCAAAATTTTTTGGGCATATTATGAGAAGAAATGAATTGGAGAACTTGGTGACAACTGGCAAGATCGAAAGGAAGAGACCAAGGGGAAGACCAAGAATTACATACCTGGATGGCTTGGCCACGTGGCATGGTCGAGACAGAAACACGGAGCTGATTCACGACTCTGGTGATCGAGTGAGATGGCAGAATATGACCGCCCACGCTTATCGGCATGGCACATAGTGAATGAATGAATGGTATGGGTATCGGTCGCTCAGAAATCAATAGTTAAACTAATGAACGTAAACTTGTCAAGAGATCACAAACAGACAAAAATGCTGGGATTGACTGCGACGTCCTGTAAAGGATGTGCAACAATGTTTTTTTTTCAATGCACAGAAGTTGTCGGTGCGTTAGAGAGACTGATAGCCAAAGGCGCTGATAATGTCATGGGCGCGGTCGGATTGGCCTCGATGCCTGGGATCGTCCCCTGCGAAAGTGAGGGAAAGATTGGTCACCTATTTCTCCGTGGACTCAAGCATACACAATTTGATGGCGCTGTCACAGAAGAGGAAACTGCATCGGGATATTTGGGGGGGGGGGGGGGGGGGGTTAAAATACAGAAGCATAACTTGGCGCATTCAGCTGCTCCTCTTTTCCAAACAAGCTACGAAATAAAACATATTCAGACTAGGCATTTATGATACTCTACGAGACGAAACACATTCAAACTAGCCATGTATGATAATACGCGGCAGAATATTTCATAACCTCAGATTAACGTGGTTAAACTCAACCTATTGCTCGTCTGAATACTGAAGAAGGTTGGCTACTAAAGATGATAAAACAAAGAAAATTGAAACATTTTTGTTATTTGAAACGTTATTAAAATTTGGAGAGAACAATAATGGAGGGGTATATGCCTGGGAAGAGAGGAAGAGGACGGCCATAGAGAAGATGGGTTCAGGATGTGGCAGATGATCTCCAGATGGGTGTATCGGACGAGGGTCATCTTGCTTACAACCGAGAAGTTTTCCGGTAGGTTGTTATGGGAATGAGGTTCTGCAAAGGGCATTATACTGAATGAATGAATGAATTGCTCGTCCAAGAAAGAAATGGTTGCCTCGTTCTTATACTTTCAACTGCCACTCCATTCACAATCAATTCCGAATACACATTGCTGTTAGCAAAGGCTCCATAAGTATTCCAGGAGTTCAGCATCGAAGAACTTGGGGCATACCCGTAACACTCTCTTGTCTCATCTTCAACAACCACCGAAGAGTCCAAACACTAATAGTACCCTATGCAGTCTGACTGTGTGTCTGACTGGCCTTTCCTCTGAGTTTTTCTTGGTTAACCGACACCCAAACCATGTTAATTTATACATATATCTTGAGAACAACGTAGACTAACCTCTCCGCCTCCTCCTCCGCTTGTTCCTCAACTTCCTCCGCCTCTTCCTCCTCTGCATTCATCTCACCCTTCCTATTTCCTTATATACCAATCGCACCTGATGTGTGTTATTGACAGTATCAAGCCGTTAAACATTAAGTCCCAGGACATTTTCTAGAACTCATTTCAGGCTGGGTCGACTGGGAGCCCAGGCTGGGTTGACTGGGAGCCCAGGCTGGGTTGACTGGGAGCCCAGGCTGGGTTGACTGGGAGCCCAGGCTGGGTTGACTGGGAGCCCGGGATGGGTCAACTTGAAGCCCAGGCTGAATCGACTGGGAGCCCAATCTGGGTCGACTGGGAGCCCAGGATGGGTCGACTGGGAGCCCAGGATGGGTCGACTGGGAGCCCGGGATGGGTTGACTGGGAGCCTAGGCTGGGTCGACTAGGAGCCTAGGCTGGGTCGACTGGGAGCTCAGGCTGGGTCGGCTGGAAGCCCAGTCCAGTTTATCAAATCACGGCCTGGTTGAGAATTCAAACACAGACAAGGTATCCGGTAGGCAAGAAAGCTAACCACTGTGCTACTGCAACATCGCTTTGGGTATATGGTTCATACCCCACAATATTATACAAATCGGTACTCCATGTGTGATGCGATCCTATTCCTTATCTGCCCTTATCTATCGTTTTCGTTTCTGAACATGCTGAAGAATTTTGTGGATTTATTTTCGACAAAAACATTCAAGCAAAACAGCCCGCCGTCTTTCTTTTTTCCCCGACAAAGTAATACCCTCATCTTTATCTACTTAGCGCATGCAGTCTAACAAGCTGCTATCTAAGCTAATAACACATCTATATGATGCAGCCACCGAATGACACCTTAATAAACTAAAAACTACCATTTTCTGTTTCCTGATATCGATTTGTATCTTCTTACATTCTTTCTCCGGTAGCTTTCCATCTTGTATCCTGATAATGTTTATCCAGACAGACACGTCGGTGAAGGAAATTACCACTTAGTAAGAGTGTGACAGAATATCCCGTATTTAGAGTTCAATGACCTGTCGACGGAAATCAATATTTAAATAATTAGGAGATCAAATACCGAACCCAAATATCAAAATATCAAGACAGGATGTAGGAATGCATTTTTTTTAACTTATCGTGTTCAGAACATTGACCGGGTAACACATTTGCTCGTTTGCCAGTTGGGTGATACCAGACGCGCAGTCTATTTAATTTACTACAGATATAACTGACTGTTCCATTGTGTTTCACAGGTAGATTATATTCAGGTTAAAATGTGAAAGTAAAGGTATTACTATGTATGATGCTGCCGTTGGGGTTTAAATACTTTACATTTTCTAAGCGATGACTTAACGAGATGAAGGGGCCTGCTCCGTTATTTTGTGTCTTTCAATCTCGTATAATTCCCCGTAAATTTCCAATCTTAACCGGTACTCACTGTATGATACGAGAAGTACTGATTTGAATAATGAATAGCCCCAGTGGTAGGGATTGATCTCTGACAACACTCTTGGTAAACTAGCTTACAAACTACTACGCCACTACAACGTCTCAGTTAAGAGGTGGAAATAAAATTCCAGCACTTAGTAGTTGTTATATACTTGACCAGATCTGTGGCGAAGGAGTTACGAATTCAACTCGTATTCCCGCATACGCGTTGGAAACACAGCTGCGGGCGATTTGGAAGCAGACCCCTTGCGTTGTTTCATACAACGATATGAGTGCCGGTCGTTCAGAAAGTTATGGTAAACTACTGAACGTAAAATTATCCCAGGAATCACAAACAGCGAAGAAATGGAGTTGACTGCTTCGTCCTGTAAAAGATATGCAAGTAACATTATATACGCGCTGGCTGGGATCTAAGTTTATTTTAATTCCGAAAGAAAACGTTTGTTGACATAATTTCCTAGGATTTCAAAGCAAACACATCCAATGCCATTCAAGATGTGATATGAGGATTAAAAAAAAAAAAAAAAAAAAAAAAACACGCAATATGAATGAGAAGCCTTGCGGTCATATTTTGTGTTTTTATTCTGATTTTAGGAAAAATAACTCGACAGCAGCAAACCTTTTTATTTTTAATCGGTACTAAGATGTATTGTCTTGAGATCTGATTATGATAATCGAATAATTTGTTATGGTTTGTCCATGAAATGGCAATCGGATTGTGCTGGTTTTGGTGACTTTCTCATTAATTTAATGATTCTTTTCTTTTGGTGGTGTGTGACTGATAAATTGTTATGTTGCTCTTCTGTTGCACCTTTCATAGCTATTTAATTAGCTCCTTCGTTTCCAGGCACTCTACCGTGACTGGGTATCAGCTGTAAGGCGACCTTAAGCTGGCTGCCTAGTTGAGATAGTTTTTTTTTTGTTTCGCATATTCTTTACAGGACATCGCTGTCAACATCAGCATCTTTCAGCTGACTGTTGATTTCTTGGCAAGATTACGCTCAGTAGTTTGCCATTTCTTTCTGAGCGACCGGCTCACATACCCTTAAGTTACCGACTTGGAAAGAACCGCTACCAATTTTCGCGCACGTCACGTTACTCACGAAAGTATACAGGATTACGGAGAAAGTCATGTAACCCCTAGACCAGGGAGATAGTAGGTTCCATAATAATGGCAGTCCAGGAGTACATCAAATTGTAATTTTGCGTCTCAGCAGCAGCTAAAAGCTGTGTACCATGATTCGCACCTAGTAATTCCTCTGTACCGATCTTCATCACTTGAATGCCTGCATCATAGTTATGGTAATACTTTCCTGTTAGTATTCTGACCGTATCTCTGGTATTTAGCGTATTGTATTTACACTCCCAATTCTACTTTTCTAACAACTTATATGCTAGCCCGCAGTCTGTGTAGTCTTGGGTTCAGTGGTCATCTGGGTATTCTTCACCAAGAAATCTCATAGTAGCTATTCTGCGTTGTACACTGTTTTGTTCTTCCTTGTCGAATGTTCGTATATCTTTTCTCTGTTATTTTACTACTAGTCTATGTTCTTCTCTCCAGGAAGATCGTTCTGTGGTAGTTTATAGGGTGGTATGAAGTGTCTGTAGTTCATATGTTTGTCTAGGAGTCTTTTGGCTTAGTGAATAAAACGTCTTCTTTTCAATCGCCCTATTGCAGCGGTTTTTTTTTTGTGTTTTTGTTTTTTGCGGCCTTGTGGGAGCTCGTATACACCTTGGAGGAGAACATAGATCACCATGGTCTGGCAAGAATGCGACAGCGAGGGGTGACGAGGGAATCTGGCCGATGCTCGACGCTCGAGGAAAGGCGAGACGGACATATATTCAGATTGCTACTGGTACAAGTGGTGTTGGAACTCTTCGCTGGCTGCTGAGGATGGGGACATAGCGACTATGGGAATGTCCCGAATGCTGTGATGTCGGTTCCTAGATCAATCAATCAATCAATCAATCAATCAATCAATCATTACAGCGTTTATTAGCATTTTCGTATTTCTGCGCTCACTTAGTGCTTGTATCCTCCCCATATTCTCCATCCTCAATATAGTGGTTGATTTCACCCCTCCCGTGTTGATTCTAAATGCTTGATTTTGCACTTTGCCCATCTCTTCTTTGATGCTGAGCACCACGCATTTGACCCGTATTCCTGGTGTGGTCGTATGCTTTGTTGATAAACTTTGCTAATTATTCTCCCACTCTCTCCCCGTGTGATTGCAGTTTTCTCTGGACGACTATCTTCCTCCTGGCATGTGTTGCTGCTTTGTTGATGTGCTTTCTCCATGCCAACCTGTCATAGAATTTGACTTTGGAGTATATTAGTTCTTTATATTTTTTAGGGGTATTCCATTTATCTAAATGAAGCTTGCCTTTTGTTTTGGAGAGAGGGTGAAGATAGTGGTATGCACTTGTCAGTGCTTATGCTGACACATCATCTATTTTATCTATGCTAGGCTAGTAGGTGTGTAGATGGCACAATGGGACTTTCTTTCGTTGGTTTGTAGAACCCTGCCTAAGGCCCAACAATTATTGAAGACGCCCAAGTACAGACCATTTGGTTAAGTGTTTGGGTATTAGCTTGGTTGTTTGCTTGGTTAATTGGTCACTTGGGTGTTGGATGCTTGGTTTGTTAATTCGTCGCTTCGGTAATTGAATGCTTGGTTGGGTGGTTAGTTGCTTGAATGATTAGATGCTTGGTTGGTTGGGTGATACATTCTCTGGAATACTGAGACGTAACTTTGAAGTACAATGTATTAGTGTTCAGATCACTTGGGCCCTAAAAAAAAGACATATCTGTCCCTGTGTGGTTGACGTATCGACTGTCATCTCGACCTGGCACCAATCTGTCCCAATGTGGTTGGCGTAGAGGCTTTCATCTCGACCTGGTACCAATCAATCCCAGTATGGTTGACGTAGAGACTTTCATCTCGACCTGGCACCAATCTGTCCCACTGTGGTTAGCTTAGAGACTTTCATCTCGACCTGGCACCAATCAGTCCCAGTGTGGTTGACGTAGAGGCTTTCATCTCGACCTGGCACCAATCAGTCCTAGTGTGGTTGGCGTAGAGGCTTTCATCTCGACCTGGCACCAATCAGTCCCAGTGTGGTTGGCGTAGAGGCTTTCATCTCGACCTGGCACCAATCTGTCCGAGTGTGGTTGGCGTAGAGACTTTCATCTCGACCTGGTACCAATCTGTCCGAGTGTGGTTGGCGTAGAGGCTTTCATCTCGACCTGGCACCAATCAGTCCTAGTGTGGTTGGCGTAGAGGCTTTCATCTCGACCTGGCACCAATCAGTCCCAGTGTGGTTGGCGTAGAGGCTTTCATCTCGACCTGGCACCAATCTGTCCGAGTGTGGTTGGCGTAGAGACTTTCATCTCGACCTGGTACCAATCTGTCCGAGTGTGGTTGGCGTAGAGGCTTTCATCTCGACCTGGCACCAATCAGTCCCAGTGTGGTTGGCGTAGAGACTTTCATCTTGACCTGGCACCAATCTGTCTGAGTGTGGTTGGCGTAGAGGCTTTCATCTCGACCTGGCACCAATCAATCCCAGTGTGGTTGGCGTAGAGGCTTTCATCTCGACCTGGCACCAATCTGTCCGAGTGTGGTTGGCGTAGAGACTTTCATCTCGACCTGGCACCAAATCACCATCTACACATAGACCTTGTTACAGAGCTTTCATCCCCCTCTTCAATCCCAGACACCACCGGAATGGGCCGCACGGGTGGTGAAACTTTACATCTATAGAAAGACATTACGTAAAAAAAAAGTCGCGTGAAAGTCGACAGGGTCGATTTCATTGCACCGGATTATTATCCCACATGGCTCGGTCTCTTTCCGCAGCGTGGAAAGCGTAGCACAAAGCAGGAAATCTGTAGCTCTAGCGACGACCCACAGGAGTCTTCGGAACATTTCACTTGTGAGACCGAAGGACGCGGCCCGGAATCGAACCCACAACCCACAAGACATCACGTAACCAGGTGGTGTCTCAGCATAGCACGCGCTGACTGGATGCGATTTAATGTTTCCTCCACGGAATGTATATACTTCACTGTTAACAGGTTCCATGCCAAAAAAGTAGGTTTGGACCATACAAAATAGATGGTGGAAAATGGGAAGAAAGGGTGTGTCACCGTTATGACTTAAAAGTTGTTAACATGGTAGCAGACATGTTAAATTATATATAAGATTACAGGAGGTTGCTTAGGGAAAAATTCTCATTGGCACCTTGCCGTATTGACAGACGATAGTTTGTGCTTTAAAAAGGCATAATAACTTTTACCTATGGCGGTAGCGAATGTGACTGATAGCTTAGGGAAAACTACTGCATTTATATTTAATTGAGACAACATTTCGGCGATATATAAGCCAATGGCAGATACATGAAGTTGCGTAAGACGATTAATCGTCCCATGGCAGTTAATCAGTTATCAGACTCCAACCCGGTACATTTAGGGAAGAATAAGAGAGAACATTCAAACTCCAACCCAATAAACTTAGGGTAGAATAAGATAGAAAATTCAAGCTCCAACCCATACGTTTAGAGAAGAATAAGAGAGAACACTCAAACTCCAGCTCAATACACTTAGGGAACAATAAGAGAGAAAATTCAAACTCCCAACAACAGCAAACTGCAGGCACGGACCAGAAAACAGGCAGTTACCTTCACACCGCCAACGACAAACAAGGGAAACACAATCACACAGGCGCGCGAACAAACTGAAACCCCCACACTGAAGACACTTCACAGAAAACAATACCCGTACAACTTCCCAGTATGGGTTTTATCCATTCTTTCATATATCATATGGTACGTATGTATAATTTTACTTTATTTTCACTCAGTATCCATAACCACTGCCGTTTTCCCTTCACGGGATGCAGGAATTTCATTGTCTGTAGACTCCAACCTCATTGGTAGCATACAACCCCGTACTGCACCAAACTGGCAAAGACCAGAAGATAGCCTAGGCAGCTACCTTCAAACCGCCAACGAATAAACAAGACAAACTCAAAACACAGGCACGAGAACAAACCTATTATTCTCACACCGAAAGGGCTTTACAGAAAACAATAGCCGCACAACTTCATTCTCCCTCTTCCCTCCCCCTCCCCCATTCCTTTTTATACCATTTACCTTCCTTGTATATATATCATATTTCTTTATTTTCACACAGTATCCTTAACTGCTGCCGCGTTACATCAATTTAACGTAACCTGAATGCCCATTTACTTTCGTCTCTTCCCGGCAGTTATACGTTATCTGACCATGCAAAAATAGCCAGGGGACAGAATATTTCTGCTTTATTCACGGAACTCTCTAATTTTGTCAGGAACCAGCGAAATGTCCTGGGCTGTTGCAGCGGGACAATGATATCACCCAGCTAATGATGTGAGTATTGATTCTTGTTGACGTACGTGCTTGTTGTGCACCTTTGTGTTATGGTTGTGTATTCCAAATCTTTTATCACGCATGTGCTATAATTCTAATACTTTTTCAAACTTTCTTTCTATATTACTGATGATTATTTTGTTTGTTATGCGAGTCGGTTCATTTATGTTGTGTGAGTGTCTGTGTTACTTCCTCTTCGCAATTATCATAATCGTTGTTGTTAATGCATGATTCTCTTTTAGTGATGGATATAGGAATAACACGAATAAATGTAATTTGATGGGACACAGCAAAAGAAGGCAGCTGAATGTTTCGATTTGTCATTTTAGTAGTAAAGACGTGAGGTAAAAACAGTACAATGCGAATAGCCATACAATAAGGAAATCTATTAAAATAAGCATACCAAATTAATTACCTGCCTCAATCTATGAATCTGTCTGTCTGCCTGCCTTTCTGCCTGCTTGTCCGTTTGTTCTCTGGTCCTCTCTCGGTATCTGGTATTATCTATCTGTCTTTCTGTTTGTCTATTTGTCTGAAGGAAAGACAGACATATAATGTCAGATACCGAGAGGAGATCAAAGAACAGCCTTACCGATAGTCAGTCAGACGAATATAATAGCATTGTTTCGCCTGCGCTTGGAATCTTTTTGCCTGCCCCATTCCATTTTGTTTCGCATAATCCTAAAATGGCGATGTCATAGTATTTCATTCCCTCCACCACCTGTACTATTTTTCCCATTTCATACATAGTCCGAACATGACAGGGGCCAGTTCTGATGATTTCCTTATGTAAAGGAAGATAAGCTGAGATCCAAACTCCTTACATTTTGCTTCGCATAGTCCTGTTCTTCTTCTAGAAGAGTATCCTTTTCTCTTGGGTGACTTGGTTATTCTGTTTCTTTATCGTTAGACTTTTTCTTTGTTGAACGGATTTTGCAATGACAGTTTGTAGGGAGCTGCAACAGTTAGCAATAGATAGGGGTTGGGAGGAGCATTGGCCTGAGTTAGTTGAGGGATTATGCTTCTTTCGGATGATAAAAGGCAGAAAAAAAAGATGAAAACGAAGAAGATGAAGCAGCAGAAGTAGAAGCAGGAATGAGAAAGGAGAACGGAGAAGTGAGGGGTGGAAGAAGAGGAGGATACGCAGGAAGAGAGGAGAAAAGGGAATAAGAAGCAGAATCTGCAAGAGGGTCTTCCTACTTTTTCATTCTTGTCTGAAAAGACGTGACATCCGATACACTATTTTAACACCTGGAGGGTGGGTGGGGGGAGGGGGTGGGTGATAGTGTAGCATCTGTTTCTTATATTGTCAGTTTCTATGTCATTTTGAATAATAATTTTGAAAACAAATCCATGGACGGAGAAAAAAAGTAAATTAAGCAGCCCTTAAGGAATCCGCTTGTTGATCAGAGAAGTTCGATATTGATGATCAGGATTTCTTGGAAATGGTATATCGAGGAATAAATTTGAACATTTAGAGACAACTGGTAAGCAGAAACAGCGAGGCAATAAGAATAAGTCTAGATTTTAAAATGTAAATGTTTAACACAGTGGTTCGCAACCGGTGGGGAATTCCCCCCTCTCCCCCGCCCCCATAAGGGGGACATTTTAAGGTTTCGAGGGGGGGGGGGGAGGAAAGATTATTTCAAGATCACTTAATACAAGAAACGATTACTTGATATTGTTTTTCCTTCCATACTCTACGGTTCTGTACTTCTTGCCCTTCTGAAAGTCATTTTATAACGTTAGTTAGTTAGTTAGTTAGTCGACAGATCATCCTCATTGCACATCGAACCATTCAGTCCATAAGTGCTCGGATCCCCTCCTCAGCAAATCCCGCAACGTGTAGCGGCTAACGACGCCAGTTCTATGTTGGTTTATCAATCTTCTTTGGCTTCCTGCGTAGTGTTCTTGTTTGGCCACCCCTCTTTTAATTTGCTGCTCTCGCAGTCTGGCCATTGTTGTAGATTCACAGTCATCACTTGGTTCTCGCAAAAGTCTTACTTCTCGTAGAGCATTCAGGATGTCAGCCTGGTCCATGGCGCGTCCGCCCTCCACAGTAGCCTCACCTGCGAGCTTGTCAGCCCGCTCATTTCCTTGTACTCCCGCATGCCCTGGCACGAAGATGAAACTAATCTTTGCCAGTCGAGACCGCTCCAGAGGCAGCAACCATTCTCTTCGGATCGATCCCTCCTCTATCCTCTTGATCATGTTCATTGAGTCGCTGAGGAAACAAGCCCTAGTGAATGTCTGTGTCTCGAGCCATGTTATTGCTTTACTTACTGCCATGACTTCCATGGTCAGGCTACTTGTGGTTTCAGTGAAAGCACCAGAGTCCTCCTTCACAATTCTCCCTCCGGCCCGAGCTGTAAACGCCCATGAGCTTCTCACATGTCGGACGACCGACCCATCTGTGTAGATGACCGCGTCACCGTGTAGCGAATTCTCGAAAATCAACGCTTGCACTTCAGCCTCAACAGCAGCCGGATTTTCTTGTCTGCATTTTCTATCTAGTTGGATGCAAACTGAAAAGGATGTGCAGAAGTCTGTTGGCACTTGCACCCACTCTTCGCCAGGTTCTAAGTCCTCAAGTGAACACACCTGTTGAAGAATGTCTTCGGCTTGACCCATCCACGACCTTCCTCTTTTTAACCTGCTGCCCTTCACCTTCCTAATTTCACTATGCAGTGGATGTTGTGTGTTTGCGTTAATTCTGAGGTAGGCGCGTGCCCTGCAACCTTGTATTCTCTCTTCAATGGTTGGAAAATCAAGAAGGTAGCGCATCTCCATGCATGCTGTATCTCTTGTACATCCAAGAATAATGCGCATAGCTTCATTCTGTATCCTTTCCATCCTTTCTATCTGCTTATGGCTGAGAGTCAGGATTGCCATTGCATACTCCAAAACAGACATGACCAGCCCCTCGTACAGAAGACATAGATGGCGCTGCTCACAGTTTGCTGCCGCCATCGCCCGCATTGCTGCCAAACCCCGCTTGGCCTTTATTATCACCTGGTCTATGTGCACATTATAAGCAAGGCTTCGATCAAACCGTATCCCCAGGTAATTCATTGCCTGCGTTCTTTCCACCGTCTCTGAACACAGCATTACAGTTGGTGTTGGAGTGTTGACAATATGATTATTCAACGAGAACCAAGTCACTGTTGCCTTTGTTGGGTTGACATTTTAAGTAGACCCTCAAATCACGTTTTATGTAGATGTCTAGACGTGTTATAGTATTTGTTATTAAATTTAGCTTCTATGTTTACGTATACTGTGTAAAAAAAAAGGGGGGGGGGAGGATTTATAGAGAGGAAATACGAAAAGGGGAGGGAGATGACATTCTGAACAAATGGTGAAGGTGTGCACGGGCCCAAAAAAAATGTTGAGAACCACTGATCTAAAACTTGTACCTGACAGCCCTGTGGCCATGTGTTTGTATCCCTGTCGGGTTGGGTCTTTTAAATTGACCACATCTTACAGGTCGACCTAACTTAAAATGGGCACCAGGATATATGCTGGGAAGTAAAGGCGTGCTTTACTAGGTGTTGTTCTGTTTGCTATTGTTTGTTCGTCTGCTATTAATTTTAGTGCAGGGACTGATTTTTACATGTGGATTAGCTTTTCCTATTATCAGTGTCCCTCGCCATCAGGCAAACCAACTCTGACTTCTGAGGTATTTGTAATTTATGTCCCGAAGTCAAGGACGAGAAGTTTACAGTAAAGTCCAACTGATGTGTGATGCTTACCACGTCAGATATCGCGTGCAGTTTGTCTGAGAGACCAATAGCTGTGTCTAAACTGGCAAACCCGGCAAAATAGTATGGATTCTATTCTACCATTACCCGTACCCCGCTCAACCTCAAGGAGAAGTTATAGTTATGGTCCATCACCGGTTCAGATTGATAGTCCTGTGATTAAGTCAGCCACAAAAGTAGCTGCCCACGCTTTTACCCTCACAGGCTTTTTAATCCAAAGATGATTATTTTCCATATTGGGTAATGGCTAATTGCTTAATAGTATGGGTGAGAGGGGAAGGTTATATATAACGCTTCTTACCTACTGACGGTTATGTCACAGATGTTTAAGGTATTTTACAGCGATAATTGCCACACCAACAAACTCGCCTCCTCTCAATGACAAGAGCCTGTGTTGACCCCCAGCCTCTTACTCAAAATAATAGTGGCAAAGCTCTATATCAAGAGTTCACTGCATCAGTCACAACCCGGTGGAGCGCCTTGTAGTAAAACAACCATCTATCCTAAGTATTCAGACTTTCATGCCCTTCTACTTGCCCAAAACATGTCATTTTCCTCAATTTTAATTGCCTTAACAACAAATCTTCTTAATTATTTACGTTCGTTTTGTATATATCTGTGTTATGTTTCGTTTAATGAAGAAATCATAACTACGCAAATTTGCTACATTAACTTAGCGAGAAGAAATTCTTATTGATTTGGACGCATAGTACCTAGTCCTCTCACTTTTTAATACCCCTAATCTATCTTTCCGCTCAACCAATTCAAATATGTGCCTTTGTTAAGCACATCGCTTCTCGTCTGTCTCAAATTTCCCGAAGTTGCCGCTCCAACACCTTTTGCATTATCAATGACCAACTTCGATTTCTCTGTAGCCAACACTGTTATAGCGCCTCAGTAGCCAAGAATGCGGAGTCTGTTCTGTATCTTCGGTGCAAGTAGTTTATTTAGTGTTTGTCGTCATGTCTGACAGTTCAGATTGAGGTTTACCAAACCTGCTGCCTTGGATGTAGACTGAAGATAGTCAAAGGTGAACAAGTTAGTTGCATATTCTTTACAGAAGGTCAGGTCAAACCTAGCATTGTTTGACTGTTTGTGATGTCTCTGCAAGTTTAACTTCAGTAGTTTGCCATTGCTTTCACAACGACCGACACTCATACCATTGCATGGAACAAACGCAAAACCTGCACTGCTGCCTTGTATGTAGACTGGGGACAGGCTTGGGCTAGAACATCTTTAGTAACTAAACAAAATCTATTGCCTTGTATGACGACTTGGCACAAGCTTGGGCTAGAAAATCTTCAGCAACTAAAGAAAATCTATTGCCTTGTATGTCGACTTGGCACAAGCTTGGGCTAGAAAATCTTTAGCAACTAAAGAAAATCTATTGCCTTGTATGTCGACTTGGCACAAGCTTGGGCTAGAAAATCTTTAGCAACTAAACAAAATCTATTGCCTTGGATTTAGACTGGGGACAGTCAAAGGCTATGCCAATAAAACCCGAAGAAACGACACAAAATCGGCTGCATCGCATGTAGACTGGAGATACCCAGAGACTAGGGAAAGCAAACTGAAAAAAGAAAAAGAAAAAAATCATCGCTTGTCGAAATCGGATGTATTGAACCAAGTCTTGACAAAACAGTGCAACGCAGCAATGATGTCGTCAAATAGTCAATGCACATGGGGATAAAACACAAATTACTGATCAAACACATCGGACACTTAACAGACTTCAGTGGCAGCTAAACATGTGATGCGGGAGTTTCCAATATAAATAAAACAGAGTAAAGTATAAGTATATTGGCATATACGTGCTCCGTTAGAGAACCCACTTTATCGAGATGTCATCATGCTTAATGTGTCTGGAGCTTTCTTGGCAGTACTCAGATTGCCGTATGAGGGTAAACACAGAAGAAGTTGAATGACATTTCAACTATTTCAAAATTTACTCTATTTGTCTTCCTGTTTGTGTAGATGGTATGTCATCAGTAGCTATTTCTGTGTATGTGTTTATTTCTGGGTCACTTATAGAGATATCCGCGTGCATACGGTTGCCAGAGGTGTCGGTATTCAGGGACAGTCCGGTTCTTTGTTAAGGAAGTAATTCAGAGTCTCCGGGTCGGCCTCTACTACGATACAAAGATGTATGTAAGCGGGGCATAATTGATACAGGCATGGATAATGCACACTGGGAGCAAGTCGCAGCCGAACGTGTTGCATGGAGGTCAAATATCAGAAATGGAATGAAGACAAGGGAGAATATGATTGCAGATAGGTCACACACTGAGCGCGTGAGATGTAAGATGATGCTTGATGGTGGAAATAACCATGTGTTCTCATACATCGATTGTGGACGAACATGTAGCACGCGAATTGGTCTGATCAGTCACATTCGCTACCGCCACGGGTTGTAGTTATTATGTCTTTTTAAAGCACAATGTATCAAATTAACGTCTGTCAATACGGCAAGGTGCCAATGTCAATGTCCTGTCAAATAAAACATTTAAATAAATCCAGCCCTTTCTGGACTTTCAGTTGGTAAAACTTATAAAAGTTAGTTACTAGTGAGGATCGCCATCATCCACCCATTACAGGTACAAAAATGCCTCGATCTTCCCGTTAACATCGCCGACAGAGTATATCGACAGAGCTGTTTAGTTTAATTTTAACAATTCAAATGTGACTAAGCTGCAAGATAGTTGTTCTCTAGGACTCTGAAGTCAGACAACTATCAGATGTAGCTTATGCAGGAAAGACATCCGAAGCGAGGCAAGTCACTCTGCACGAAGCCTGCCTGTCTTCACCCTACTCAGCATGCTTTCTGAGTCACTTACAATCACGATGTGTGTGTGTATCGTATTCTCCATCCAGCGGAAAGCTGCATTGACCGCCTCAACCTCCATTCTTAAGCTAGATGTTGTGGTATCATATGCCAGGCTCTCCTGACCAAACATCGACCATTAGCTTTTGCTAAGAACCCCCAGGCACTTCTCCTACCTCTCAACACCGAACCATCTGTGTATATAATCACATCATCCGGGCGAGCATTATCCTGAATTAGTTGCTGGATTTCCACTTCCGTGGCCCCTGCTGACCACTCACTGCACTCCCGGCTCAATGTGATTATAACTTTGCACAGGTCTGACTGCTCCGCTGTTACTCTGACCCATTCCTCTCCTCACCTAATGTTCTGCAAGATGCACACCTGTCTGATCGTATCCTCCGCCTAAGCCATCCGTGATTTCCCTCTTATCAGTCGCCGACCCTTAACTACGTCCAGCGCCTCATGCAACGTGCGATCTGTGTCAGCAACTACTCTGAGGTATTCCTTCGCATGCATCACCCTGTGCCTATCAGCAACAGTCGGCAAACTAAGGATGTAACGCAAACACACGACTGGGGTGTCTCTGGTGCATTCCAGAATGACCCGCATAGCTTCGTTCTGTATGCTCTCTAATTTCACCAATTGACACTTTGAGGCAGTGAGCAGTCCTAGCCCATAATCAATCACTGAGAGGATCAAGTGCTAGTATAGTGTGAAAAGCATTATCTGCTCTGTGTCCATTGCAGCCATAGTTTTAAGTGCATTGAGTCCCTTTTGAGACCTTGTCACAACCGACTCTACATGGTCCTTGAAGGACATGTTCCTGTCAAATGTGATTCCCAGATACTTCAATTTGTTCTCTCTGTTGACGCCTCTACCAACTATCGTGAGGCTTGGGACATCAGTTCTCACAATCCTATTCTCCAGAGAGCACCACAAAACAGCTGCCTTTTCCGGGTGGATGACAGCACTCATTTAAATGCAGCTGTCAATCACTTTGTCTACTGTCGCCTGGCGCTCCTGGGCTGTTTTCTCCCTATCTCTCCCCTGCCTATATGCAAGAATATCATCTGCAAATGTTAGTATCCTTCCAACCCCTGGTGCTTCTAGGTTTGCAATCTTGCTCGTATACACGTTAAAGAGCACCGGTGAGATTACAGATCCCTGTGGCAGTCCCGGGGTTAAAATATGTGGCTCTGAAGTCCATACATCCAGACGGAGAGCAACTCGACGAGAACGCAGGACGGCTGCTATACAGTTCACCAACCGGGGATTGACCCCTTTCTCCATCAGTGCGATCATCAAAATATCATAGCAAACTCTGTTGTACGCATCCTCGAGATCAAGCGCTGCCGCCATCGTTTCCTGTCTACGCTGGAACCCCTCATAAACGTCAAAGGCAAAAGTGGGTGCATTTGACCAGGTATCTTTTCCTGGCCTGTAGTTCCCCAGGCCTCTTGGAAGAAGCTTCCCCCTTTCCAAAAACTCTTGCAGCTTGATAGCGACCATCTTCTCTAAAACCTTCCCAAATGTGTTTTAAAGAGTGATGATCCTAAAGCGCTAAGCTTTGAATGATCCTTGAATGGTTTTGGGAGAGGGATGAGATAGCTATGTAACCAATCCTGCGGTACTGATGCTGTCCTAATGCTCTGGTTAAAGCAGTCAGTCATCTCCTTCAGGTCTATATCGCTCAAAACCTTCATGTGGCCATACCTAACACCATCGGGCCCTGGTGCAGTGTTTTTTGCCTTTTTCAAAATATGTTTAACATCTTCAACCCGTATGATATCTTCATAATACGTATTCTCCATTGTGCCAGATAACTCCCTGGTATCCGCATAATTATAATTGATCTGCTCTAAAAATCTCTGGAGAAACGCCTCCCCTTTCTCTTTGTCTGTTGTCACGCTCACACCAGTGCTAGTAAACAATTGATCAACGTATTCAGAGAATGCAGGGTTAGGATCATCACTATTATCTAATCTTGCCCTCTTGTACCTTGCTGTGTGAAGGTGAAGCATAAACAATGGGAGAGTGCCCGTTTATGAGCTTCAAATACCAAAATTCCCATGGACTCCGTAAGTGTCCTTGTCCATCGTTTACATGGTCGGTCTCTTTTGTTGTTGTTGTTGTTGTTGTTCCTTTTGGTCTCTACAATTAGAATAAATGCGGAATTTCCCGACGTATGTCACATCAAAACTGCAATACGGCCGTTGTGTCCCATCCCCACTCTTGTCTATACTAACCCTAGCCTGCATGTGCATACTGGCCAACACTAATGGAAGTCACACAGCTAAAGAACTGCTGTTTACTTATGGTCAGGCAGTAATAGCAGCGGCAGAAAATAAACTATCAGAGCATATGGCTGTTTGAACAGCGCATGCAGGAATGATTGTAATGTAGATTAACTTCTTTTTACAAGCTCGTTTTTATGAGTGAATTTTGGATCATGATTGGTAACTGTGATTCGAAGCTCATTGATTCAGGCTGGCATTTAGCAGATAATCCTGGCATTTGACGTTAATTTGTTAACATGTAACATGACTTGCATACAGATCACTGATATCGTCAGTCTTTCATAGTAACAAATCGTTATCACTATGTGCAAAGCCGATAAGCGTGGCTGGTAATGTTTTACCCTCTCACACGATAACTAGAGTCGTGGATCAGCTCCGTGTTCTTGTCTCGACTATGCCATGTGGGTAAGCCATCCAGGTATTTACTTCTTTGCCTTACCCTTGTTATTTTCTCATCAGTCTTTCCAGCTGTCACCAAGTTTTCCAGTTTATTTCTTCTCACAACGAGCCTACACAATCTTGACTGCCCACGTCTAATATCTCTAATCTGTATACGGTTTTCATTTGTTTCTTGTAGGACTCGCGCATAGGTTTTTCTATATATCCATGGTGTTCTTTGCATTTTCCTCAGAAACCACATTTCCACCGCCATTAGATGCTCCCCCCTCCCCCCAGATTGTCTGCTCATTGTCCTTGTTTCACAACCGTACACAAATAAAATACCTCCCAGTTCTATCAGGACATTACAGAACCCATGTCTTTAACTATGCAAATAGTTAAAAGTTATTTGCATGTTCATTACAGGACGTTGCAATTAATCCCAGTATGTATTGGCTCTTGTTACATACTATGCAAATTACGTTCAGTAGTTTGCCTTTGCTTACTGAGCGGCTTTCGTTTTATACCACTGAAGTAAATGCAAAGAAGTTTTCTTCCAAATCTCCGGCCATTGATTGTGAACACTCGACTGCGTATGTTTGGGACTTATAAAACTGCGTTTTACTATCTCCTATGCCACAGGCGCTACTATATAAGTGGTATAGTGGGGAAATGAACTGCAAGTTGTATGATCCACATTTCAGAGTTAGTTTAAAAGAGAATCTGGCCCATTTAAGGGACCTTTCGAGATAAACTCTGGTGAACTTGTAAAGATCCAAGTAGTAATTGGTCTGCGAAAGATAAGTAGTGGGAAGGACCGAATGTATGCGACCTGTGTGAACAATTTGTGACACTTTTAAAATGTAATTCGATCGGTCGTTCTGCTTTTGACTCATGTCGGAATGGATGCAGAATAGGTGTTAATCGTTGCAGTAGATGCAGGAGGAGGAGGGCGAGGAGGAGGAGGAGGAGGAGGAGGAGGAGGAGAAGAAGAAGAAGAAGAAGAAGAAGAAGAAGAAGAAGAAGAAGAAGAAGAAGAAGGAACAACCGCAACAAAAGCAGCATTAGCAGAAGCAATAGAAAAATAAAAAGAAGAAGGAGAAGAGGAAGAGGGAGGAGAAGAAGAGCAACAAGAATAGGAAAAAAAAGAACAAGAAGAAAAAGAATAAGACGAGAATAGAAGAAGAATAAGAAACAGCAGCAGCACCAGCAGGAGAAGAGAAGAAGAAGAAGTATAATGAGCACCCTTAATGTCCTGACACTGGAAACAAACCGGGAAACAGGAGAAGAAAAGGAAGTTATAAACAGACACTTGCGCATTAAAATCATTTCTTACAGGATAGCTTCCTACGGAAATACGGTATACAATCACAACTGAAAATAAATGCTTGCTTCATATATCAATTTACACTATACAAGATTTACACTACAACTTATTTTCTCAGACTATATGCATTACTCAACTCCATTTATGGCTTGCTAAATACTTTACTTCTATCGGGTATGCCCATTATCTAATAACACCCCTCTCTCACCTCTCCCCATCTTATAAACAATCATTATTCTGATCAAGAAAAAACAAAACTGACCACATTGGTGTGCCATAATTTCTGATAACTTTCATGTGTATTAATTTCTCGCTTAATGGCCTCATTACTGCCGGCAGAATGTGCATTCCTGTCATACGCAGATTAATTAACACACCGACGCTCTCAGAACTGATGCACAATTTGTGTTCTCCTCTGCCTTGAATACAAAAGCGCACACACTAAAGAGAGACAATTTATTAGCATATCTTAGTTAATTATTCATCCAGAATTGCATTATGTTGCTGGTAAATTGAGTGTATTCCAATTCATTGCTTTATCTAATGATCGTCATTTGAGGTGCATCACGCGTCGTTATTTAGTAGCTGGGGTATCCTGGCATGTATGGCGCCTTCCTCCTGTCCACATATGATTTAGTGTACATATTAGAGATAACTATCACTGCAACTTGTGATGGTTCTTTAACAGAGCACTCTCACTGCAACACGTGGTTATTCTTAAAATAGATTATTAACATTGCAACAGCCGGTTGTACTTACAACAGATGCCAGTCATTGCAACAGCTGGTTGTGCTTACAACAGATACGTCACATTGCAACAGCCGATTGTACCTTTTTTTTTGGGGGGGGGGGGGTTTACATATCCTATTTACAGGACATCGCTGTCAACACCAGCACTGCTGTTGTTGATTATTTTTTTCAAGTTTATGTTCAGTAGTTTGCCGTTGCTTTCTGAACAACCGGCTCCCATACCAACACGTTAAAACCCAGCGCGATACAGTCTGCTACTAAATAGGTCGCAGCTGTGTTTCGAACGCAGTATGCGGAATTGCGAACCGCGTCCGTAGCGTCTTTGCCACGGAGACGGATGGTTGTACTTAATTAACAACATATAATTCTCATTTTAACTGATGACTGTTCTTATAACAAGTAATTTTCATAGAAAAAGATGATTGTTCTTATAACAACTAATTTTCATAACAAAAGATTATTGTTCTTATAACAAATATTTTTCATAACAAAAGACGATTGTTCTTATAACAGATACTTGTCATAACAAAGATGATTGTTCTTATAACAGATACTTGTCATAACAAAGATGACTGTTCTTATGACAAATATTTTTCATAACAAAAGATGATTGTTCTTATAATAGATAATTATCATAACAAAGATGATTGTTCTTATAATACATAATTCTCATAACCCAATATTCCAATATATATATATATATTAGATAGCACGCATTAGATAGATAGTGTGGTCAATATTATGCTCTCCCCTTTAGTCCCCAGAACATTTTGTGGTGTCCACTGTAGACTGACTGGGTCGACAAGGGAGAGATTGACTGGGTCGACAAGGAAGAGATTGATTGGGTCGACAAGGACGAGACTGACTGGGTCGACAAGGAAGAGACTGACTGGGTCGATAAGGAAGAGGCTGACTGGGTCGACAAGGACGAGACTGACTGGGTGGAAAGGAAGAGACTGACTGGGTCGACAAGGAAGAGGCTGACTGGGTCGACAAGGAAGAGGCTGACTGGGTCGACAAGGAAGAGACTGACTGGGTCGACAAGGAAGAGACTGACTGGGTCGACAAGGAAGAGGCTGACTGGGCCGACAAGGAAGAGGCTGACTGGGTAGACAAGGAAGAGACTGACTGGGTCGACAAGGAAGAGACTGACTGGGTCGACAAGGAAGAGACTGACTGGGTCGACAAGGAAGAGGCTGACGGGGTCGACAAGGAAGAGGCTGACGGGGTCGACAAGGAAGAGACTCACTGGGTCAACAAGGAAAAGACTCACTGGGTCGATAAGGAAGAGGTTGACTGGGTAGACAAGGAAGAGACTAACTGGGTCGACAAGGAAGAGGCTGACTGGGTAGACAAGGAAGAGACTGACTGGGTCGACAAGGAAGAGGCTGACTAAGTAGACAAGGAAGAGACTGACTGGGTCGACAAGGAAGAGGCTGACTGGGTAGACAAGGAAGAGGCTGACTGGGTCGACAAGGAAGAGACTGACTGGGTCGACAAGGAAGAGACTGTCTGGGTCGACAAGGAAGAGACTGACTGGGTCGACAAGGAAGAGACTGTCTGGGTCGACAAGGAAGAGACTCACTGGGTCAACAAGGAAAAGACTTACTGGGTCGACAAGGAAGAGGTTGACTGGGTAGACAAGGAAGAGACTAACTGGGTCGACAAGGAAGAGGCTGACTGGGTCGACGAGGAAGAGGCTGACTGGGTCGACAAGGAAGAGACTCACTGGGTCGACAAGGTCAATTCTAAAAATGCAACTACATAGAGATTCGAACGTATAAAAACCGGCGGTAGACAAGAGTACTAGCCAATGCACCTCCCCAATATCTCTCTACTGTCACATAAAATAGCTTCTTATCTCGTGTGCTGTTTGTTGTAGTTCTTGTTTAAGTTTTCCATAAATGTTAGAAATTCTCTTGTGTATTTCCCATCTCTTCGCCGTATTATGTCCCCAGAAAGCATAGCTGTGTTCTGTAGTTGTTTATTTTCATCCTAACTATAGCCGTATCTTCTTCACTTCAAGTATTTCCTAGTCTGTCCTTTCAAAACCTTGTGGCGCCATTCGATTTGATTCAATTACTTGGAGCATTGCACTCTCTGGAGCCTTCTCACAATTTGGCAACCCGAAATATAATTACATTACATTGCCTCGTTGAACTAACCCATTATCTTTGATCTCATTGTGGCTTCATAGTTTGTTTTTACTTGTTTATTCTCTCTTTGAATACAAACCAGACGCCCTCATGTAGAAACAACACAAATGGGTAGTTAGGAAAACCCACGAGAATCGTCTATCAAATTAATCGGACTAATAAGTACAGCGGTATTCCCTGTCAGTGGAAGAAGACACAATAAAAGAAGTGGTTATTGAGGCAGTATTGTAGACAGATTTTGAAACTGGACGGGAAGAGGGAACGAACGAACGAACCAATAAACTTTATATTCAAAGGATTAAGAATTGGGCACACAGGCCTGACAACATTCCACACTTCTATCACTCTCTTTCATACATTATTTCATCCACACATTATTCGACGCTAACAGAGAAAAACAACAATATAAAAGGTATGCATTACAAAGGTATGGGAAAAATGCAAAAATCAATACTACATGACTCACTAAAGTTAATGAATGATATGGCAGTTGCTATTAGCTATGGGAAACATACTGGTCTACCAAAAGGGGACTGGCTGCTATACTAGGGTTTTATTATTATTATTATTATTATTATTATTATTATTATTATTATTATTATTATTATTATTATTATTATTATTATTATTATTATTATTATTATTATTAAGGTGAAGGTAATTTGTACCAAGAGAGTATTTGAATAATTTGCCATTATGTGTATAGGGATTGGTGATGTTTTTGATTTCTTGTGGAAGTTGTTCCATAGCTGAGCTGCGGAGTGCGCTAAGGTTGTTTTGTATAAATAAGTCTATCTAGGCTTCGGGATGTGTAATATATTTAGTCGTTTACTGTGGACAAAGGGATACAATAGGATTAATTGAAACTTGCCAACGAATACGCCTAGCATGACAACGTTTATGGTACAGGCAGTCGGCGCTGTATTAAACCATTACAGATAGTCGTATATCTTTTACAGGACTTGAAGCAAACCCCAACATTTATTGGCTGTTTGTGATATACTAGGCAATTTAGTTCAGTAGTTTGCCACTACTTTCTGAACAACCAAAGCCTCATACTATTGAAAACAACACGGTCAGCATCGCCAAATGGCCAAGAGCGATCGTTCTTAAACATCCGTTGTGTTTAAGCTGAGGTAGGGGGGTTTAAGTCCTACACAAGTCAGTTAGAACTAAATGTTGACTTCTCGTCCTTGACTTTGGGACGTAAATTACAAGTACCTCTGAAGTCGAAGTTGGTTCGTCTGGTCGTGAGGGACGCTTTTAATAGGGAAAGATAAGTCACGCGCAAAAAAATTCAGTACAATGCTGCTAGAAGTAGTGTATGGACTACGTTTGAATTCAAAGCGAGCGAGCGAAAAAAAAAAAGAAATTAAACATAAAACATAAATAAAAAACAAAATGTGCCCTCTGCTGATTTCGAAGTCTCGACTGTGCATATCGGGTAGGTGTGGAAACCTGTGTAACTATCCCCAAAACCACAGCCCATAAAACACCAGAGGTTTTAACCGCGAACCGACCACGTCTTGGCAACGCCACTGATCAGCAGACATACCAGTTGTTGAGGAAGCTTTGATTTAATTGAAATAGAATAAGAGATAATTTCACGGGTATATATTTGAATTCATAGTAGTAGAGGTAAGAAGTGGGGATTAGCGGGCACACGGATAATGTAACATTTGAAAGTTGTAGTGGAAACAATGGTCAAGACAAGAACACAGAGCGGATCCACGACTCTGGTGATCGTGGAAGACGGTGAAACATGACCGCCCACGCTTTCCGGTATTGCACATGATGATGATTGTCACACAGAGTTTTGGACCTGCTGCCTATGAATGCCGTAGTAGTAACCTTTAGTGGATGGTAAAGTAACGTAGTAAATGAAATGAAATTTTATATAGGAGCCTACACCCATACAGTGGGGGGGGGGGGGGGGGGGAGCTGGTGTCACGGTTACGACTTACGCTGATAATGGCATGAATTTTGGACAAGTGTTTAGGGAGAAATAAAATAATATGTCAAAAGTCACCAATGTGGAGCTCACGTAGAGGACTAGATAAATACCAGTGAACCAAAAGCTGAAGAACAGACGCTGGCGCAGAATGAGCCATACATTGAGAAAAACTGACAATAGTATAACTAGAAAAGTCTTAGTCTGGAGCCTAAAGGGCAAAAGAAAAAATAAGATAGAGCAGTGTTCTCAACCGGTGGGTAATTTTAGGGTTTACAAGGGGGAATTCAGACCACAGACTCAAACTGGCTTCAGGACCACATAAAACGCTATCGTCCTCTATTCGTGAATTATGTGTGAGCGTGTGGGTGTGTATATATATGTGTGTGTAATTTTGGAGGAAAAAATGAGGGGGGAATGACATTCTGAACATATGGTGAAAGGGTGCATGAGTCAAAAAATGATTGAGAACCACTGAAATCGGGAAAGACCTAGAAACTCACTGAAAAGAGAAGTAGAAACAGAAATTATCTATATGGGAAGAGCATAAACAGAGTTACGTGTGATAGATAAAGATAGGAGAGGGGGGGGGGGGGAGGAGGGAGCAGGGAGAACCTTTGAATGAGTTGGTAGAAGGCAGAAGTGTGGGGGATAACACCCCCCCCCCCTTTTTTTTTAAAAAATCATTTGTTTTTATTTCATTCTCCGTATTTCGTTGGTGAAGATTTTGATGGGAACGTTCGTCTATATCTGTGTATTTTCCATCCTTAGAGCTTGTGTCAGAATAGAGCTTGTGTCATATTCTGTGTCTTTGGTCTGACAATGGTATGAGAGCCGTGGGGAAAGAGTTCGATCCCCATGATTGTCGTTCGTTACGGGAGGAAATGACTGACAATCTCAGCACAAGGGTTAGGAAGACAGGGAATCTATGACAGGTCTAGTAAACCGGTAGGGAAGGTACTTGATCCTATAACAATTATGCTAATGAATCATTGAGGAAATTGGAGGAAAGGTGCTAGTCAATAAACAGGTACTGGAACTTCAATAACCCTTCCCCACGACACATACCGACATAGGTGGAAAACAAAAACAACAACAACAACAACAACAACAACAACAACAACAACAACAACAACAACAACAACAGTCTGTGGCATACAGATTAGTTTTTCCTATTCACAAATTATTCTATTATTCCATTATCTGTCTCAATATGAGCGATGACTTTGAAAGAGCTGTTTATTTTGGTACTAAATTGTCTGATTATGTTCAGCTAACAGCCTTACAGGACATCTCATGCTCAGGCCCAAAGAACTGATTGCTACTATTAGTCTTTGGGTAGGGAGGAGTACAGCTTGGAGCGGGTAATGCAAGGAGTGGAGACGTCGGTGTTCCTAATTTGTGTTCCCAGCTGGAAACAGGATTGTTCATTCATTCTGTAGCGTGTTGATTCTTCTGCTGCCGCTGTTACTTCTTTATTCTTCCCCTTTCTCTCTGCTGCTTCTTCCATCTTCTGTTTCTTTCATCCTCATCCCTTATTAGAAATGAATACCAGAGAATGTTTAGATGTCTAGGGATTGTTTGAAAAGAAGGGGCGGTCTGTGTGTTATTAACCATATCACTCATCGAATGCCGATTGGTCTATACAAATGTGGGACGAGCATCATATAACAATGGTGTAATATGTAATGTCTGGGATGAATGGGACTGTGGTGTTGTAATGATCACGCACCCCATAGAATGACAACTGATCTTTGAAATATGATACTACCACCATATACCAAAGACGCCTCAAGGCGTGAAAAGTGGTCCTTTAGATTTATGTTACTTGCATCAGATGACAGTCCACATTCTTTCCGTACGTCATAAGCAGACAGCCTACATTCTTTGGGCACATCATGAGACGACAGTCCACATTCTTCAGACACGTCATGAGAAGACAGTCCATATTCTTTGGGCACTTCATGAGCAGACAGTCTACATCATTCGAGCACGTCATAAGATGACAACCCCAATTCTTTGGGTACTTCATGAGCGTACAGTCTACATCATTCGAGCATGTCATAAGATGACAACCCCAATTCTTCAGACACGTCATCAGAAGATGAAAGCTGAATTCTGTCGTCACAACCGGCATGTCTAAGGGTAAGAGAAACAGAGGAAGATCAATACACCTGAAGCATTGGAAACGATGCTCATCATGTAGCAAATCTTTTGCAGACCATCGCACTGGCCATAAACCGACGTAATGGCTCTGGATCATTCGAAACTCCCCTGCCTCAGACATTTTAATGCCCATGGTATCTTTATTTTCCCATGCCCACAATCATGCTAGTTGACATCTGCCTCTGATTCCAGGAACCACGTCTTTTATTACTGTTCTGTCTAAACTACAAGTACGTTAGATGTAGCCAAAGTATCTTCTTATGTTGAGTTGAGTTGAGTTGAGTTAATAACCGACATCACTGCACTCAGGACATTCCCATACAGTATCTTCTTATATTCCATGCCATGTGGTGTTTCTGATCATGTCTGTTACAATCTTCTGTGCTTAGTCATTTCTAATACTGATGCTGCTTTATTCTTTCATGCAATGGTGTCAGACTGTCCAGCATCTTCTCTCTTGGTCTCCCTCGCCTCTCTTCCCCCTCAAATCTTCCATTTGTGACGACATACTCCCGCTTTCCTCTTCTCGTGATGCCCATTGATTGTGGACTGTCTTCTGGTGCGAGTAATCAGATCTCTTTGTGAGTTAACTTCTTTCAAGATATCTTTATTGATTTTTATATCCAGTGTGTTCTCATCATTTTTCTATAAAACGTCATCTAACAGCCTCCAAATAATTTCCCATGTCTGCGAATTGTCTATGATTAGCTTCCGTACATCGGGATTGACTCAATATAGCTCTTAAGAGCTCCAGAGCTCGTTTTCTCATCTCGATTGATGCATGTAACAAAATAAAGGCATGTGACAACCCGATTCTGGCTGAGATAAAGCATAAGCTATGACCTCTAGATCAACCATTCACAGACAGCCAGGTTTGTTACTGCCTAGGGAATACCCGTTTCTCTAAGAGCCATTCAAAATTAACTTTCAGAGGTCAGTAAGTACATTACACGTATCTATTGTGATTAAACAGACCAGATGACCCTTAAACAAAGGGGAGGACGAGATACAGTAAACTATGCCTGGTTAGGTAGTTAAAAGTTAATTACATATCCTTTACATGACGTCGCAGTCAACCCCGGCATATTTTGGCTGTTTGTGATTTCTTCGCAAGTTTACGTCGACTAGTTTGCCATTGCTATCTGAACGACAGGAACGCATACCATTTTATGAAAACCAACGCAAGGCTGTCTGCTGCCAAATCTGCCGCAGTTGTGTTTCGAACGCGGTATGTGGGATTACGAATTGCGGTGGTAGCCCCTTCGCCACAGTGCCAGTTGTACAGACCCTAGGTATATGGTGCTAGACTCATATTTGATTACACCAATAATTTCGCGGTGGACGATGCGGTTAGTATGGAGTGTATTTGTAATGACTTGCTGTGTTTGAAAATATTGCCGGTCCCAGTTTTGTATTCACCCTCTGTACAGTTCATGCAACATAATAGGTTAATACAAAACTTGGACCGGCAATATTTTCAAACACTGCACAGTCATTAAAAATACAAAATGTCTCATGCCTACCACCTTTACTCCCAAGTCATTTACTGGTAACCATTTTAGGCTGGCTCAATTTTTAAAAATTCATCCCGAATGCGGAATCGAACGCATGACTACCGGGCCGACAAGCTAGCGAATAGCCACTACTCTGCTTCGACTTATAGATATATTAAAATGTTGGACGTTGGGATCAATCCATAGTTGATTTACTAGGTAATTTTACGTTCAGAAGTTTGCCATTCCTTCCTGAACAAGAAGTCAACGTTTAAGTCCGACTGACACACACATTTGTGTATAATCTAGCCCAGTGGTTCTCAACTGATGGAGAATCCCCCCCCCCCCCGGGGGAATTTTAGAGTTTCCTGGGGGAGGGGTATTAAGGTTATTTCAAGATGGCGTTAATACAAGAACAGATTACTTGATATTGTTTTTCCCTCCATAATTTACGGTTCTGTACTTCTCGCTCTTCTGAAATCCGTTTTATAGCTAAGTAGACCCGCAAATTACGTTTTATGTAGACGTCTTCACTTGTTCTAGTACGTGTTATTAAATTTAGCTCCCATTTTTATGTATAGTGTGTAGGGGAAGGGGGATTTATAGGGAGGAAATACGAAAATGGGGGGGGGGGGGGGAGGGGTGGCATTCTGAACATATGATGAAGGGGTGCATGGGCTAAAAAAAGTTGACAACCACAGGTCCAGCCTAAACGTTTTATTTGATATCCTTATGGTGAAATTTACCGATATTTCTAATAGACAATGTCTTGCATAATCATAATCTGTCTATCACGGGATTCTCCATGCTAGTGTCATGTTTGATGCCCAAATGCAGCATTCTTTGCGTTCTCTGCCCATCGATTAATATACAAAAAAGTTGCGTATCCCTTACGGGACGTTGCAGTCAACACCAGCATTTGCTGTTGATGTACTAGGCAAGTGTTACGTTCAGTAGTTTGCCATTGCTTTCTGAACGACCGGCTCCCATACCAGCACGTTATAGCACAACGCGACACGGTCTGCTGCACAAATCGGTCGCAGCTGAGCTTCGAACGCCTGGTACCCGGCTCACGAACCGCGTTCGCAAACTTTTAGCCACGGATTATATACACATTAAATTATGACCACTATAATTCAATTTCAGTATCGCTGCGGCTAACTGCATAATTGTCTCTCTTCATCCCCCCCCCCCCCCCCGCCTATTATGTAGATCAAAAGAACGACATCTACTAAAACTGGCTTAGTAGTTAGGGTTCTATGTATGTAAGCTGATCGACCCAAATTCAATTTTGTAAAGTGATTCAAGCGATTTCCGTTTGAACGGAAAAGAACGTTATGAACGGACTGAAGATAAACTTAGTTTATTTGAAGAGCTGTCATTTTGCTGATATAAGGGCCAAAGAAAATGCAAAATATTTAACACATAAATAATTATCTCATCAATTAAAACTGTGACATACTTCACTATATATACTGCAGCTGCTAAGTGCTATAGAGTCGAGTACTTTCAATACTCTTTTTAAACTGACTTAGTGCCAAACAAAAACTTGGTTTGGATCAAACATAATGCACAATCAAATGAACATGTGTTATAATATAAATTTCAGTTCACTGAACATTAAAACTGCGGAAGATATCACGAAACAAAACAAATAACACAAAGACCATAGTATGGCGATATGTCGTCCTTCTGTCCTAATAGGAGGTAATTCCTGGCGATATGTTCTCCTTCGGCAGTGAATCAGTTAAAGAAGAAGAAATTACCCCTGTTGCTTTCAAATGTATTTATAAATGCGGTTATATAAGAGTCGTAGAATATATCGCCCGTCTGTTACCACAGGTCCATAAGGGAAGCAAAGAATATCAACACTGTATACTACCATTCATGTCACAAGAGGCGAGTAAGGAGAATTGGCAAGAAGCTGGCTAACACATCCCGAAGAAATCTTTAGCTGCAAAAATTCAGCCAGTCATGTATAAATCTACAAATGTTTGGTGTGAAATAAAAGTTACGTTAGTCCTTTACAGGACGTTGAAGTCAACCCAGATTTATACGAGCATGCATCTTTCACATTGCAACCTACGCCTGTGAGAGTTGGCAACTAAAGACGATAAAACAAAGAAAATTTAAATATTTTTGTCACTTGAAACGTCATAAAAGCTTGGAGAGAAAAATAATTGAGGGGTATAAGCCCGGGAAGAGAGGAAGAAAAAGGCGAAAGAGAAGATGGGTGCAGGATGTGGCAGATGATCTCCAGATGGGTGTATCGGACGCGGAACATCTTGCTTATGATGGAGAGGTTTTCCGGAAGGTTGTTACGGGAGCGAGATTAGCAAAGGACGTGCTACTGAATGAATGAATAAAAGTAAAGGAGCCCTTTTCAGGCACAAATGAGCATTGTTTACACGGGGCTAGTCCACTATTTGTAGACCAATCGGTACACGATGGGCGAAGTGGTTAATATAACGCCAATCACCTTATTTCCCTGAAAATTAACCTGGTACCCCTTTTTGTAAAACTGATTCAGTGTCGAGCGCCACTTCAGTGACAAAAGGTCTCTACAATGGAGTGCCGAGCGCCGTTTTAGTGACAAATTCTTGATAGTTCGTAATGTTTTTTTTTTTTTTCATTTCGCGTATCTTCCTTTAATGTTAATACTCTGTGAATGACATTTCACACCGAAAGAAAGTCTGTCATTAAAAAAAGCCCACGAGAGAAAAAAAAAATATCTAACCTTTGTGCAGGATTGCAGGATTTTCCATTTTATGTGAAAATGATGCTCTTCAAAATATCATGCTTTACTTGTGTCTTATTGGTGTTATGGGGCAGTTCTTGTGATATTCGTGAAGAAAAGTAGTGTATTTATCATTATTCAGTAAATTTTATTGGATTATCATCAGCGATTAAGATGTAGTGCCTTGGTAAGTGGAAACTTCACGTAATTGTCACCCATGTTTTCTTTCTTTCTTTTTGTTTTAAACACCATCTGCTAATATTATTATTATATTTCTAACCTATAGTAATAGTAACAATACCAACATGTTCCTTGTGCAATCGTCTTTAATTTCATATATAATACAATATATCTCCTACCAATTTAACAATGTTTACAGCATTATTGTGACACACCCCTACTTCTAATTTTCTGCCATCAATTTCTGTTTGGTCCAAACTCACTTCTTTGGTCACTGAATCAGTTAAAGTGAAAACATAAGTCAATGAAAAATAAAACAACACCCAGCATTGATGGAGATTCGAACACATAACCGATGAGCCGGCATGCAAACGTGATATCCACACTGCACTATCGCAACATACAATGATATTACACACTGCCTCGAAAGCATGCTATAGGGAACAGGCGAAAGCACACGTAGAAGATCAAAACACCTGTATAAACGGGATGATAACATCATTAGAGCCGGCTTCGTGGCTTAGAGGTTATGACTTTTCTCCGTAATCTCGTATACTCTCGTCGGTAACGTGATGACGGTGAGAATCAGCAGTGGTTCGAATCGCATCGGTAACTTACGGGGTATGTGTGAAAGCAATGGCAAACTACTGAGCGTAATCTTGCCAAGAAATCAACATACAGCTGAAAGATGCTGGTGTTGACAGCGATGTCCTGTAAAGGATATGCAAAAAAAAAAAAAAAACAACATCGTTAGAGGCATTAAGTTTAGACTATTAACATAGATAGAAACATAATTTTGCAGATCCAGTACAGCTGACCTTTCTTGTACATATAAGATTTGACCTGATTTGATCTACCTATCCTTCGTATAACCCATGTCATCTGGAGTTGGAGGCCATGACTGTCAACAGTCTTCTGTCTCCTATGGTGCCATTCATTTCTGATACCAATGTCTCTCCATGCCATAATATCACAATGTCCAGTATCTTCTCCCTTGACATTCTCCTCTTCTCCTCCCCTCAAACTTTCACTTTGGATGACATACTTCACCTTTCCACTTCTCATGACATGCCCATTGAGTTTATAGACCTTCTCTAGTAACCAGTTCTCTGTGAGCGTCAACTTCTCTCACGATGTCTTCTTTGCTCTTTCTAACGGTCCATGGTGTTCTCACCGTTCTTCGATAAAACGACACACCCACGGCTTCCAAATACTTCCGCATTGTCTGCTAACTGTCCATGATTAGCTTCTGTATACCAGGATTGGCACAACATAGCACTTAAACTCTCTTTTCCCCACCTCGATCAACAAAGATTGTGAACAGACATTGTATGTGAGGCATCTGTAAAGAAGGTAGTTTAGCATTGATTTCCTGCTTAGCAGTGACATACTGGTCGGTGACTGCAGCCAGTGTCTCTATATAGAGATCTCTGCCTACCATCTTGAAACTTGAGACCATAACCAACAATTATCTGTCAGCTGCTCCCCAGATTCACCCACCACCTGGTGCTATAACCTCACATATATACAGAAAAATATGCAATTGCATTTTTTAAAAGTCTTTCGCTTCTATGTGCAGGCTGTTCGTTTGTCGAAATAACTGTCTGTTCCACTTTTCACATGGGGCAGTGACGAGCATTTTGTGTGACATTCACTGGCACAGGAACGAAGCATGATGGGGCAACCCTTTGCCGTGAAGTTGGAACCGCGACTAACTAACTAAGCTTCTATGTCAAGGCAAGACAAAGCTTTGGTCCGCCGAGACATGGTCTTTAAACCCAACATAATAACCACGGACATAACCCTCAATACCATTAAAGCTAGCTGCATCACTGAAGCAACGAAGCTGTCAGACACAATATCTTACAAGAAGACATACAGCTTATCGCAACGACTTCTTTTTGACTGATGTAAATTTAAAATAAATGAAAATAAATGCGTTGGCACCTTAATGGACCAGTGTCTGTAGACATATTCACACAGGGACGGAGAAAAGTGTTGGGATATTCCCGATTGGCACATTGTGACTGTCTTTGTGCACTTTTCGAATTTACTTATTTTCGCGTTGGAATTAATCGTTTTTCTGACATTTAACCTTAAGGGGTGTGTTATGTGTCTCTGCAGACATGAGTCGCAAGACACAGTGGGTAGTTTATATATGTATCTCTACAGGCTGTAGTCGCGGTGGTATTTCGGTTATTGCTCTTGCCTGTCAAGAAATTGGTCCAGGTTCAATCCGCTGCAGAGATCGGATTAATTTATTTCCAACTAGTACGGCTCTGGGTGTCGACCCAACCTAAGTAAAATGGTACCAGGAAATGTTCATAATTTTCTTGGAATTGCCTGGGAAGGAAAGGGCAATGGTCACTGTTACAGTCTTAGATCTCTAGGGGATCTGAACTCGGGCTCACACAGGCAACAAACTCCGTTAGATACAACATAGCAACATTTATTTATATAATATACTAGCTGACCCGGCCCGGCTTCGCCCACTCCTTGGTGGGGAGCATCTCATTTAATTCATATAAGTAGTCATATAAGTTCCCGTTCCCGTTACCGACTGTCTGTCTGTCTGTCTGTCTGTCTGTCTGTCTGTCTGTCTGTCTGTCTGTCTGTCTGTCTGTCTGTCTGTCTGTCTGTCTGTCTGTCTGTCTGTCTGTCTGTCTGTCTGTCTGTCTGACCCGGCCCGGCATTGCCCAGCTCCTGGTGTGGAACATCTCATTTAATTCATATAAGTAGTCATATAAGTTCCCGTTCCCGACTGTCTATCTGTCTGTCTATCTGTTTGTCTATCTGTCTGCCTGACCCTGCCCGGTTTCGCCCAGTCCCTGGTGGGGAGCATCTCATTTAATTCATATAAGTAGTCATATAAGTTCCCGTTTCCGTTACCGACTGTCTGTCTGTCTGTCTGTCTGTCTGTCTGACCCGGCCCGGCTTCGCCCAGCCCCTGATGGGGAGCATCTCATTTAATTCATATGAGTAGTCATATAAGTTCCCGTTCCCGACTGACTGTCTGTCTGTCTGTCTGTCTGTCTGTCTGTCTGTCTATCTGTCTGTCTGTCTGTCTGTCTGTCTGTCTGTCTGTCTGTCTGTCTGTCTAATCATTTATTGGTTGCAGTTAGAACAACCTTAGATAAACGAAGACCAACTTGGTAATATATTAACTTGGGTAAATGGAGCAGCGGCAGCAGCAGCAGAAGAAGAAGAAAAAGGAGGAGTAGGAGCTGGGAGGAGGAAGAGGGAGGAGGAGGGAGGAGGAGGAGAAAGAGAGAAGAGGAGGATGGAGGAGGGAGAGGGAGGAGGGGGAGGAGAAGAGGAAGAGGGTAGGAGGTGGAGGAGGGGAGAGGAGGAGGAGGAGGAGGAATATAACGCATATGCCTGTAGATTTAATAATGGCTGAGGTTGTTCCATGTCTTCTTAGAGTTGGCGACAGTGTAAAGAAATATAAAATCTTCAAACTTGATAGAGATAAGGTAACTATTATTTATTCATTCTTTAAGCAAACAAAGATGAGTTACAATGTTATGCATTATGCATTATTTTTATGAAAACTTTGAAAATGCCTTACAGATTGTATCATTATTTATTATAACTCATATGCCGGTACATAACTATGGACAAAGAGTTTATAAATCTTTGAAAACGATGCCACAATATGACTATAAGTTATACAGAAAAGTTATGCCCCTTGAAATAACTTTTACAGAGTTAAGTCCCCTGAAATAGATGAAATTATAATGAAAAATGAAATAATTTTGGGTAAGCAGCCGATTTCATACTAAAAAAATATGACAGTGGGCTGCGCTGGAATGAAAGGAAGACGTGTAAAAAATTTCATCTCAATGGGATGGGCCGTTCGCGAGCGCATTAGGGACATATAGACAGACAGACAGACGGACGGAGATCGCCTTTTATATATAAGATATACCCATCCATGTTGGGTTTTCCTCTTGTCCGCTTACTCGTTAGACCTCCCTCCATATACATCTTTTCCAGACTCTACACGCCCAAAGTATTTCATTTCCCTCACTTTCGTTTGTCTTAATAACCACATTTCTTTGACAATGAATCCCTGTTGAACGGTTCAGTGTGTTCTCTATTTCGCCCATGCAGGAGGAGGAGAGGGAGGAGGAGGGAGGAGTAGGAGAGAGTAGGAGGAGGGAGGAGGCGGAGGGAGAAGGAAGAGGGAGGAGGAAGAGGGAGAAGGAGGAGGGAGAAGGAGGAGAAGGAGGGGGAGGAGGAGGGAAGAGGAGGGGAGGAGGAGGAGGGAGGAGGGAGGAATGTGAAGGGAGGAGGAGGGAGGAGGTAGAGGGAGGAGGAGGATGGAGGCGGAGAGAGGAGGAGGGAGGAGGAGGAAGAGGGAGGAGGAGGAAGAGGGAGGAGGAGGAATGTGAAGGGAGGAGGGGGGAGGAGGTAGAGGGAGGAGGAGGGAGGAGGAGGGAGGAGGAGGGATTAGGAGGAGGAGGGAGGAGTAGGGTGGAGGAGGAGGCGAGGAGGAGGGAGGAGGAAGAGGGAGGAGGAGGGAGAAGGAGGGAGGAGGAGAACGCAGGAGGAGAAGGGAGCAGGAGGAGGATAGGGAGGAGGAGGGAGACGGAGGAGGAGGGAGGAGGAGGAGAGAGTAGGAGGAGGGAGGAGGCGGAGGGAGAAGGAAGAGGGAGAAGGAGGAGGGAGAAGGAGGAGAAGGAAGAGGGAGGAAGAAGAGGGAGAAGGAGGAGGGAGAAGGAGGAGAAGGAGGAGGAGGAGGAGGAGGGAAGAGGAGGAGGGGAGGAGGAGGAGGGAGGAGGAGGAATGTGAAGGGAGGAGGAGGGAGGAGGTAGAGGGAAGAGGAGGAGGAGGGAGGCGGAGAGAGGAGGAGGGAGGAGGAGGAAGAGGGAGGAGGAGGAATGTGAAGGGAGGAGGGGGGAGGAGGGAGGAGGAGGAGGTAGAGGGAGGAGGAGGGAGGAGGAGGAGGGAGGAGGAGGAGGGAGGAGGAGGAGGGAGGAGGCGGAGAGGGAGGAGGAGGAAGGAGGAGGGGGAGGAGGGAAGAGGAGGGAGGAAGAAGGAGGAGGAGGGAGGAGGAGTGATGAGGAGGAGGGAGGAGGAGGAGGGAGGAGGAGGGAGGAGGAGGAGGGAGGAGGAGGAAGAGGGAGGAGGAGGAATGTGAAGGGAGGAGGAGGGAGGAGGTAGAATGAGGAGGAGGGAGGAGGAGGAGTGAGAAGGAGGAGAGGGAGGAGGAGGAAGGAGGAGGGGAGGAGGGAGGAGGAGGAGGAGGGAGGAAGAAGGAGGAGGAGGGAGAAGGAGGGATGAGGAGGAGGAGGGA
The DNA here is from genome assembly GCA_963921405.1 of Cepaea hortensis. NCBI lineage: Eukaryota > Metazoa > Mollusca > Gastropoda > Stylommatophora > Helicidae > Cepaea > Cepaea hortensis. The sequence goes on from OY992887.1 coordinate 90,081,225, forward strand.
GGAGGAGGAAGAGGGAGGAGGAGGAATGTGAAGGGAGGAGGAGGTAGAGGGAGGAGGAGGGAGGAGGAGAAGGGAGGAGGAGGGATGAGGAGGAGGGAGGAGGAGGGATGAGGAGGAGGGAGGAGGAGGAAGAGGGAGGAGGAGGAATGTGAAGGGAGGAGGAGGGAGGAGGTAGAGGGAGGAGGAGGAGGGAGGAGGAGGAGTGAGGAGGAGGAGAGGGAGGAGGAGGAAGGAGGAGGGGGAGGAGGGAGGAGGAGGAGGAGGGAGAAGAAGGAAGGAGGAGGAGGAAGGAGGGAGAGGAAGGATGGAGAATGAGGAGGGGAGGAAGGAAAGAGAGGTGGAAGGGGAGGAGGAGGGAGGAGGAAAGAGGTAGGGGGAGGAGGAGGTAGAGGGAGGAGGAGGAGGAAGGAAAGGGAGGAGGAAGAGGAGGAGAAGGGAGGAGGAGGGTGGAGGGAGGAGGAGGAGGGAGGAGGTAGGAGGAGGAAGAGGGAAGAGGGAGAAGAAGGGAGAAGGAGGAGGGAGGATGATGAGGGAGAAGGAGGCAGGAGGAGGAGGAGGAGGCAGGAGGAGGAGGGATGAGGAGGGAGAGGGAGGAGGCGGGAAGATGAGGGAGGAGGGGGGAGGAGGCGGAGGGAGTAGGAGGGAGGAGGATTGAGGAGGAGGGGAGAGGAAGAGGGAGAAGGAAGAGGGAGAAGGAGGAGCTAGGAGGGAGAGGGATGAGAGGGAGGAGGAAGAGGAGAAGGGTGGAGTCAGGAGGTAGAGGGAGGAGAAGAGAGGGGGAGAGAGTTCGCCATTCCGAATTCATACTCGTCTAGTTCTTCCCTTCTACACGACTGTAGATAACTTCCTTACACATAAAAAGATGAATTGTTATTGATATTGCCGTGGCATGGAGGAATATCAGCAGCAGAGTTGATCCAAAAAACCAAAGACTGAGATCTACGGAGAGCCATGAACGCCTACGCCAGCCGGCACGGCACTTGATGATGATGATTGCCGTGTGACGATTCTGTGTAGTCACGTCATTTTCTTCCCTTTCCCTAGCGTTTTGGTTCGGGGATTCTTTCATCATCATAATCATATATTTACGTACGTATTTTGGGAGGGGGAGGAGGGAGGAGGAGGAAGAAGAAAAAAAAAACTATGACAGTTGACAGCTCTGGAATGAAAGGAAGGCGTGTAGAAAATTTCATCTCAATCGGATGGGCCGTTCGCGAACAAATAAAGGACATACATATTTACATACATACATATTTACATACATACACTTTGTTTTATAAATATAGATACAGTGAGCTGGCGAAGTGGGTTTTGACAAGCCCGCACTTGACAAGTTGCGTATCACAGAGGTTTTACATCACACATGATTATAACAAACAATTCTAAGCAACTATCTAGCATATGTCTACGACCCTTAAATACACATGGGTCTGAACTATCAAGTCCCCCTAAGGTAAGCCCTGTTGCTTCTCCGATGTCCAGTCTGTCTCTGCCGTTTCACACGTGTCGCAATCCGACACGGGTGGTAACTCTATCCGAGTTTCTCGTGGACCCCGTAATCGGCGGGCCACATCAGTGTCCACGGGACAGTGGACACACTGACCAGTCCTTCGAGAAGGCTCTGGATTCTTCAAGCCTTCGAGTGACTCACTTCTTTCCCTTGAGCGGGAGTTTTAGCCCCTTCGCCACTATCTCTTACTTTATGTTGGTTACCGCCCCTATGTGAGGCTGTGACAGGAGTCCCCCTCTTCCCCCTGATTTGATGGGTTATTATAAAGTAATTAGTTTTGTACTAATTCTGTCACAGAATCACATAAAGTCGGTGTTTGTAGTTTGGTGGATAGTAACTTGGCAATCTACATATCTGCATCAACACTCATGTATTCTCCCATACACCACTTCACGATGATTTGCTGAAGAGGTCTCTCTCTTCTGTGTCCTTAAAAATGCTTATCTGACCGAAGTTACGTGACGTTTCCTAGTTGTTTTTACAACCCGTCCTTCTCAAGTATCCCACTGATACCAAGATAATTAAACTCTGTGTAAGAGAGTATTAACAAGACAAAAGTCTTGGCTAATTAAGTGCACCTGCAAATCTTGTCCTGTGTGCGTATTTCAATACACTTTTACTTTCGTATGTTGTATAATGCTAAATATGTAGTTACGATGTTGTTTTATCCCCTCTGACTACCTGTGTCCCTGTTAGCTTGTTAGTTTATTGACTAATATGTTGCTGCTTCTAATAAAGTGACTGTATTTTAATTGTTAGTGTTCAGTTTTTAGTTTTGTATAAAGTGTGTGCTGAATGTGTGGTTTATCTCCAAGCGTCACGAGTTGGGATATCCTTTGTCATGAATTACCCCAATGTGTGTAATGCATGATCGGGCATTCCAAGCAGTGGCGCTTAGATGTAGTGTCTAAACATGTATCAACAATTTAGACAGGTAATACATTTTACATGAAAGACGCAGACAAATTAAAATAAATTCGTTTTGCGTACAATTTGTCCGCTTCAGTATATCGCTCTCTCATTTAATTCATTCACCCTGTCATTCACACATCTTTCACACAAAATAGTATTTAGTTAAAATATCTAAATTAAGTTGAGGTACGTATTACTGCCATTAGAAAAATGGATTAGGCGATATGTTCCCTTTAAGATAATAAGTACTTTTTGTACGAGTACTCAAAAAATGGTTCATAACTTAAATAGAGACAATTGCATAGGAAGAATATTTCGCCTATGAGTGGAAATACCTGAAATATTATGGTAGAAAATATACAAGTTATATGTTGACATATTTTATATACATAATTCAGCACAAGTATAATACATATTAAATAATACTAAATTAATTAACTAACTAACTAAATCCAACGACGATGTGTGCGTTGTCCTCCTGTTGTCCGCGTGTCATGCCAAGAATGTTAACGGATAATATGGCTGTCTTTTGAATGTTGTAATCGATGTAGTTATATTCCGGCTGTTTGCACAGTTTCTTAGCAACAGCACGTATGCAATGTTCTTAATGTCGAGTATAAAGTGTTCTTAATGCTTTCATGATCACTGTCAGTTCACTGGTTGAAATCATTTCACAGATATTATCTATCGCTCGGATTGTTTCTAGAGCTTTGGTAATTGGTAGTATAAGGTTCTAAAAGTTTCACGTTCGTGGGTGTTATACGTAACCTATTCACTGGGGTGTTATTACTTCTAAATGAAAGTTCTCTAGCAGGTGTAGAGGTACACTGTTCTATGCCACAGAATAAAAATATCACAGCTTCTTGTATGGCGAATTATTAATGTGCCTAATGTTATTCTGCTGGCGCATTCGTTTATCGCGATAAAATATCAGCAATAATGTTGTCAGTGCCTCTGATATGGCGGATTTCGAAGTCGAAATCTTGAAGAAGAAGACACCATCTTTGTAAACGATGGTTATTAGGAACACCTTGCTTAAGTACCAACAATGGCTAGTTATCGGTTAGCACAACAAAATGGGAACCTAAGAGGAACTTAGATAATCGGCGCATACAAAATAGTAGACTTAATGCCTCCAATTCCACCGTGGAGTAATGGATTTCTGCCTTGTTCAGACTCCGGCTTACGTAGACTATTGGATGTCTCACTCCTTGCAGTTCTTGCATAAGGCATCCTCCAATTGCGATAGCACTCGAATCTGTGGTCAAAATAAAGGGTATATCTATTTTTGGTAATGTTAATACTGGTGGGTTAGAAAAAATGGATTTCAATCTGCACATTGCATCCTCTAAGCGGGTACTTTTACAAAATTGTTCGGGATGATCTTTTGTCAACAGATTAGAAAAAACTGATGTGAGTTCTGCCCAGTTCGGTATAAACTTGGCATAATAGTTTATGAGACCTAATAAGCTTCTAACTTGTTTCTTTGTAGTAGGAATTTCTAGGTTGAGAATTTTCGATACAATTTTATCATCTGTCAACAGTTTGCCTTCGGAAATCCTATGACCAAGGAAGTCTATCTGTTTATAGCCTATTTCAACCTTGGAAGGTTTGATAGTAAGTCCAAAAAGAAAGATTTGGTTAAAGACTTGTTGGAGTGTAAGTAAGTGAGAAGTCATGTTAGAGGAATGAATGCATATATCATCAATATAAGATTGCACGTCCTTAATGCCGTGCAATAACAATCTAGTTAGCCTAACAAATGTGGCGGGAGCGTTCTTGAGACCAAATGGAAGATATCTCCATTCGTACAACCCAAGAGGTGTAGCGAATGCTGTTATATGTCTTGATGAAGGGTGTAGTGGTACTTGCCAGTAACCTTTCGCTAAATCAAGCTTAGAAAATAAGGATGATTGAGACATATTCAAAATGAGGTCTTCACAGCTGTTCATTGGCTCCGCATCTGTTGTAGTTATCGTATTTAACCTTCTATAATCGATGCACAAACGAATCGTTTGGTCCTTCTTTTTCACCAGGACAATTGGCGAAGAATACTGGGACATAGATTTCTGTATTATTCTATTTTTCTCTAAATCCAAAATTTCTTTGTCTAAATTTGCTCTATAATGCAAAGGAATAGAATATGGTCTACATTTGATCGGTGTCAGATCTGTCAACACAATTGAATGTGTTATTTTGTCAGTCCGTCCAGGTTTGTTTGAGAAGATAGTTTTATAGTCGTTAAGGAGAGACAAAATGTCTTGTCGCTGCTGTTGTGTCAAAGTGTCAGAGATTTGTATGTCCTTCATACTACTGTCGTCATTCATAATTGGTACTGGAATTTCCGTATTGTCTACGTCCGTCTGATTTATTACTGATGCTACTATTTGTAAATTGTCTTCAATGTCATCGTCGTCGTCGTCGAGACTAATAGTTGTCAATGTGTCGTCAAATTGGTCGTCGTTGTCGTCATCCCATATTGTCGGTACTGTAAATATGTTTTCGTCGTCTTCGTTGTCGCAAGAATGAGTCGTTAACGATGCTTCGTTTGTCGAGGTGTCATTCAGTTGGGTAATTGTCGTTTTTTTTTCTGTTATCTGTCATCTGCGTCTGCTTATTCGTGTTACTGTCATTTCTAGAATAGTATGGTTTTAACATATTTACATGGAATATTTTCAACTTTCCATTCAAAGAAATTTCGTAGTCAACTTCCGAAATTCTTCTCACAACTTTAAATGGTCCCTGCCAAGAGGTTGATAGTAAATCTCTCTTGTCAGGTAGCAATAGTAAAATATCCTGATCTGGTTGTAATACAATCGTTTTTGCACCTTTGTTGGCGTACTGCCTGTACCTAAAACCTTTCTCCTGTAATGATGTTCTGGCCAGTATACAGGATCGAATGATTTTGTCTCTGGTGTCAGTGACTAAATCATAGGTGGCAATTGGTAATTGAGTATTTACAGGTTGTTATATTATATCTTTGTAAATAGTGAGAGGTCCTCTTGGGTTCGCTCCATATATCAATTGGAAGGGAGAGAACCATGTGCTTGATTGTGGGACTTCTCTATATGCGAACAGAACCGTTGGGAGAAGTATATCCCAATCGGCTGGATTTTCAGCTGTCACTTTGGATAACATATGTTTCAGGTCCCCATTTAGTTTTTCGCAAATTCCATTCGCGGCCGGTCGATAGGGACTGGCGAAACATTGTTTTATGGCTAGTAACTTAGTTACCGATTGGGTGGCATTAGATATGAACTGTGTTCCCCTATCCGAAATTATCTTCTCCGGGAAGCCAAAACGGGAGAATATCTGTAAAAATACGTCCGTCACATCCTTAGAGGTGATAGATTTTAATGGAATCATTTCTGGCCATCTCAAACATAGATCAATAAGTGTAAAAATATATCTATTTCCTTTGTTTGAGATGTGGTTCAAAGGACCTACTAAATCAACTGCCACGATTTGAAATGGCCTCGAGGCAGTTGTGGTTGATTGAATTTCTGCCGTAGGGTTTTTTCCCTTTTTAACCAGTTTCTGACATGTATCACATGATCTACAATAGGTTTTTATGTCTTGGCAAAATTTAGGCCAATAAAATTGGGTCAGGACTCTGGCTCTAGTCTTTTCGTAACCCATATGACCTCCGAAAGGTGAGTCATGGGCTATATTTAGTACTTTCTCACGATGTGATTGAGGTAGAACTACTTGCTGTATCGTGGTCTGATCTCTGGTATATAATCTAGTTAGAACATTGTTCTTTATTCTAAATGTCCATGAAGCATTTTTAGTCAATTTTGGTTTAAGTCCTACTAACCGAAAATATTGGGAAAGTGTAGGATCTGCTTTCTGTTCTTCTCCAAAATTAGTGGTGGTAGTGTTAGGTAATATGATTTCTAGCGACTCCTGAAGTTGGTCGGTGTGGGTTTTGTGTGTTGTCTGTCGTGTTATTGCATTAGTCTGTTGTGTGTGTTGTTGCACATCTACAGGCTTGGTAATTTGTGGATCGATGGCATCCTCAGTTCGAGGTTTTAATTTGGTGGTATCACTGACAGATTCAACCGCCCCTGCATTATGCACCTCGGTGAATTCATTCTGAATTCCGTCATTGGTTGTCTCCCTTGTGCTTTTGGCAGTTTGAGACAAGCACGCGTGGTGTTTCCCTTTAGAATCGCTGTTTGGGTTCTGGATACAGTTTTTCTGCTTCCGATGTCTGATTTCCTTTTCAGAGCAAGATCTTATGTTGGGCAGATTCCCAAGGATAATCTCAGCGACAGGATTTTCTAGTACTGCGCACAATACTAGTCCTGATATAAACGGTGTGCGAATTTCGACAAGTGCTAGGGGGTATCTTTCGATCGTGCCTGCGAATGTGCGACAAGTTACGTATTTGTGTGTGTAGTCTTTGTCGTTCACTAATGTTTTCTTAATTCCACAAAGAGTTGCGCCGGAATCGCGTATTAATGTGCACGTTTTGTTATTTACAAAACCTGTTGTGAAATTTAATTTGCCTGTTGATGATAAGGCTGCGTTGGCCATTTCGTTAGAAACTGGGATTGTGTGGCCGCATAACAACGTTGTATCCAGCTGAAATTTTCTACAGGTGTTACATTTGTTATCTGTAATGGTGTCAATGATTTGCACTGCATTCCCTAGCTCACTCAAACTTTCATTCTGATTGTCACATTCGTTCAGTTGTTCAATCTCTTCCTCTGAGGAAGTGTCAATTAGTGCGGCATTGGCCTGCTTCATTATCTTTCGCCCTTCACAAAATCGTGAATAATGTCCATAGCTGGCACAAAAATAGCATTTGACCGCTCTCTGATACGCATTTCTCTTGTTCTTTTGTTTCTCCACTATCATTTGGAGATGATGCGGATAATTCGGTGATTTGTCACACATCGCGTACTCTTCGTGTGTCAGATGACAATACTGGCACTTGACTGGTTTCGTGAACTTCGAGCGTTGTTTGAACTTATTTTCAGTTGGTTTTGAGTATCTAGTGTTTGTAACTGCCGCTGTTTCATTTTGGCTCATGTTTAACTGGAAATTATCGCGGTTCGCTGTAAAAAATGCGCTCCCCTTGGCTTCTACCTCTTGGATAGTTTTACAATCCATTTGTTTCAAAAATTTAGAAAAAGGTGTTGGAATTGTATTAATAATTTTGTCAATTATAATGAGTTCTTTCAGTTTGTCATGGTTGTTATTTGTTTTTGCTGAGGTTATCCACTTTGTACATATATCCTGAACTGTAGACACGTAGTCTATGAAGGTTTGATTAGGTTGTGGGGCTAATTTTGTGAATTGTTGTTGATAGCCTGCTGTATCTAGTGAGAAATGTTGAAGTATTCTTTGCTTTAAATAATCATAATCTTTCCTCATATCTTGTGGTACTGTCTCTATTACTTTTAAGGGTTCAAGAGCAGCTAAATTTCTCATCAAAATAAATGACCAGTCGATTTTTGCGACCTTATGGTAGGTCATTAAACACTCAAAGTTTTCTAAGTATGCGCTGATAGAATCTCCTGAGCAGAATGCTTTAACGAGGCCTTTATATTTGTTGTATTTTTGTTCCTCTTCCTTACTTTTCATTTTGTTTACTGACATTTCTAGGTTGGAGTCAATTTCCATTTGTTTTAGTCTTATTTGTGTCTCTGCTTTTAACTGGGCTTGTTTGGCCGCGGCCTCCAGCTCCATTTGCTTCTCTTGAGCCTGCAGTTGCATTTTCTTTTCTTCAGCCTGCAGTTGCATTTTCTTTTCTTCAGCCTGCAGTTGCATTTTCTTTTCTTCAGCCTTTAATTGCATCTGTATCTTTTTCTCTTCTCTTTCTGATTGCATTTTTTTCTCTTCTCGTTCTATTGCTCTTTCCTCTCGTGCCATATTTTCTGAATGCGTCTTTTGTGCCCATTCTGACAGTTTCTCCTCTTTATATCCTAATCTAATACCTAACTCAATACATTGTTCTAACGTTGACATTTTGTCTTTTAGTTGTTGTTAACTTTACTGAAATTAAATCCCTTAGAAAATAGTTGGGAAATACAAAATTTAGTTATTTCCCTTAATGTTTACATGAGCAAATACACATGAAAAGTTTTGTTGGTTATGAGGTTATGAATATACATACAAATCAATGCAAAGCAACAATGTTACATGAATGGATGATGGTAAGTACCGCTTAGGGTTGCAATGAGCATGAAATGAAACTCATCTTATTTTCCATGAGCTCTCGAATGTAGTCTTGTTCTCTCGCCACTGTTGGAGGATAGGATACGTACACCCGATAATTCGCGGAACAATCTGCTGTTGGAATCAAAAAAAAAATTAGTAACAGTCACGTAAATGTCACAGTCATGTCAAATTTCATAATATTAACATCATTTGAAATGTATCTGAAGAGGGACTAATACTAGTTCATTACTAGATAGCTGCAAAGTTTTTTTAAACTTGTTCTGCATTACATTTGATATAATTTTTTTACTTGGCAACCAAGAGCTGTCTGAAACGTAAAGCTTGTGCCAAAACCGGCGATTGCCCCCAAGTAGCCTGTTACAGTCTTAGATCTCTAGGGGATCTGAACTCGGGCTCACACAGGCAACAAACTCTGTTAGATACAACATAGCAACATTTATTTATATAATATATACAGTGCGCTGGCGAAGTGGGTTTTGACAAGCCCGCACTTGACAAGTTGCGTATCACAGAGGTTTTACATCACACATGATTATAACAAACAATTCTAAGCAACTATCTAGCATATGTCTACGACCCTTAAATACACATGGGTCTGAACTATCAAGTCCCCCTAAGGTAAGCCCTGTTGCTTCTCCGATGTCCAGTCTGTCTCTGCCGTTTCACACGTGTCGCAATCCGACACGGGTGGTAACTCTATCCGAGTTTCTCGTGGACCCCGTAATCGGCGGGCCACATCAGTGTCCACGGGACAGTGGACACACCGACCAGTCCTTCGAGAAGGCTCTGGATTCTTCAAGCCTTCGAGTGACTCACTTCTTTCCCTTGAGCAGGAGTTTTAGCCCCTTCGCCACTATCTCTTACTTTATGTTGGTTACCGCCCCTATGTGAGGCTGTGACAGTCACCTAATATCATACGTTGTTATCTAGAACTAGACACATAAGAGACACACTTAGGACAGGACGTCAAATAACAGATTCATTCAAACACAAACATAAGTTTGTAAAGAGGACACACGCATTCCCATGTGCTAAGATGGAACATCGTATTGTGCTTAGATGGAACATAAGTTTATAAAGAGGACACATGCAATCCCAATGTGCTAAGAAGGAACATACCATTGTGCTAAGATGGAACATAAGTTTGTAAAGAGGACACATGCATTTCCATTGTGCTAAGATGGAACATTCCAGAATATTTCGCCATTCCTTTGTGAATATCCCAACATACACACTGGTCCATTAAGAACTGTCAACGCATTTATTTTTAATCAACATCAGTTAAGAAGAAGCTACGTTCCCGATTGGCACAAAGCGACTGCAATTGTGCACTTGTTAAGTTACAGTTGAGGAATATCCTTTACAGGACGCAGCAGTCAACTCCAGTACATGTTGACTGTTTGTGACTCCTGGGCAAGTTCATGTTCACTACGAGTAGTTTGTCATTGCTTTCTGAACGACCGACACTCATACCATTGCATGGAAACCAATGCAAGATGTTCTGCTGCCAAATAGCCCGCAACTGTGTTTCGAACGCGGTATGCGGGATTACGAATTACATTCGTAAACTCTTCGCAACAGAACCGTGCACTTGACAAACTGATTATTTGTGTCCACTCATACATATGTATTGGTTGGCGCTTATAGAAGTAGACGAAAGAATTAGAAGACACTCTAGACAACTGTCGTCATTTGGAGCGACTTTCCTTATCTGCCATAGGTTTATATATCTCCGAAATGTAGTCATTGCGTTATAATACATGTCTGCTACCATGCTAGTAACTGTTAAGTCATAACTGTGACACACACATACTTCTTATTTTCCGTCTTTAATTTTTATTTGGTCCAAACTTACGTTTTGTGTGACACTGAATCTGTACAATGAATGAATCACTTAAAAAATCACTAATTCCAGTTTGTAACAAATTAAGGTTGTCTCTACGTCATAAGAATGAGACAAACAGCTTTCTTTGGTCGTGTAATGAGAAGAGAGGCACCGGAGAACATGGTGACGACTGGAAATATCAAAGGAAGAGAGGCGGGAGCAGACTAAGAGAAATGATAGTGGATGGACTGAGACGGTGGCATGGAGGAATATCATCAGCAGAGTTGATCCAGAATACCATAAACCGAAACTGGTGGAGAGACATGAACGCCTCTGCCAGCTTGGCAAGACATTTTACTCGTAAGATGACGATGACGTAATTAGAAGAGTAAAAACACTGGCGTTGTACCCAGTATTACGATAAACACATTCAAAACTGATGGCGTGGTATGGGAGAGATTAGTGTACTGAAGAAACAGCTGGGATGTGAATAGAACAATTTGTAGGATGGTTTAATTTGATTGTAATTGTCCTTGAGTGTTCGCAGACGCGGTATTGATCGTATCTAGCGACTGTTGTTTTTATCAAGGGTTATCCAGTTACCACCCAATTAACAAACCAGATTACACAACCCAAGGTTCTACTCTAGAAGATAGTTTACCACTTCCACTCTAGAATGGAGGTGACTGCGAACACTGCGGCTTTGAGGTGGCTAGAGGTTGCTCCAGTCACCAGAATAGTCACAGTGTCTGACAGTCAGTATTATAGACATTTCAATATGAGCAGATAAACTTGTCTACAACCAATGTGTTACTGGACAGGAAAGGTCAGCATGTTATTCATCATGTGTCGTGTCGATAAGCGTTGGCGGATATGGTTCGACATCTCATGTGATTACCCTTTTCTTTGATCAGGCCTACGATTCTGTCCTTCTTGTATCACTGGCCAAGCAACCCATGAATTTATCACTCTGTCTTTCACTTGCTCTTTTACAATTAAGTTTACCAGTTGTCATAATGTTTTCCATTATCATCATCATCATCATCACACAGTGTCTTGCCGGCTGGCGTGGGCAATCATGCCTCTCCACAAATTGCTATCTCCGACGTCATGGATCAATTCGTGTGTTGACTCCTTTCCGTGCCATGACACAAAACTGTCAAGAATCTTCTCCCGCGGTCTTCCTATATATCTCTCTTTCCGCATATCTTACCAGTTGTACGACATGTTCAGTTTTTTTTTATCTTCTCATAATGTCCCCCCCCCCCCCCCCCCCCGCCCTTTAAAAAAAAACAATAAAAAAAAAAAAACGATGGCCACCTCTTTCTGATGTTTGTGATAAGTTGTGTTTGCGACTTAGCTTCCCTCAAAATGTCCAGATTGCTCATCTCAGCTGTCCAACTAATCTTCAGCCTTCTTCTAAAAAACCACATCTCCAAGGCTTCCATTATATTTTCTCCTGTTTACAAATTGTCCAGGATTCGCAGCCGTATGTTAAAATTAGTTCTATGTAACATGCTAGAACTCTCTTTCTAACTGCCAAGGACTTATTGCACGAAACGTTTTTCATTCGATAGTTGTTTATCATACTGCTCAAAATGTGTTTAAAATTTCACAGTTGTCTCCATATTATTTCTCTAAACAATTTATAGTCTTCATGTGTTTCTTGTGGACATTTTTCATTTGTGCATTTATTGATAACTAACTAGCTATTAGCCGGGCTCCGTGGCGAAGAAGATACGGAAGCGGTTCGTAATCCCGTATACCCACGTTAGAAACAGAGCTGTGCGCGATTTGGCAGCAGATCGCGTTGCGCTGGTATTTTACGAAATGGTATGGGTGTCGGTCGTTCAGAAGCAATTGCAAACTACTGAACATAAACTTGCCAAGACATCTACAACAGCAAACAATGCTTGTGTTGACTGCAAACGTCCTGTAAAGGACAGGCAACTAACTTTTACTAACTAGCTATTTTATTTACATATACAGAAAAGTTAAAGCGTTGTACATTTGAAAATCCCCAAATCGTTACGCATATTTGATAGTCGCTAAAGAACTGTGACTATATTAATGTTACTAAAACAATTTGACTATTTTAATGTTACTAAGACACTAAAACTACACAACTGTGACTATATTAATGTTACTAAGACACTAGAAAATCAATAAAAAAAAAAGCTTTTTTGTTAATACTAGAATCTCTAAAGATTAAAGAAAATTCCAGTCATAAAGTTGGCAAAACAAAGCGTTACGTATATTGCATTCGACAAACAATACACGCTTTCTCAAATATGCTGAGGCTTTAGTAATTCAGTGTTTCCAAGCAGTTCTGTGCAAACGGAGAGACTTTATTGTGAATCAGCGAATACCATGCAGATAACAAATTCTTCATATTCGAACATTCTCTATATGTGTTAAGCATTTCAGCCAAAATATAATTAATCTATTCACTTCATATGCTATTTAACTGCAGTATGCACCTGACGAGATGCAACAAATTATGGCAGGCAATACATCGTGCAGTGTATTGTTTATGACTTCTATGCTTACATTTAGACATGTTGATATGATAAAGAATAGATAGCCCAATGCAGAGGAGTGAAATAAATATCGCACGATATATTTAAAGTCGAGTCTCCAAAATATTTCTGAAAAATAATCAAAAGTATAATCAATAACTAGAGAGTTAGTTAGTTGCATATCCCTTATGGGACATCACAGCCAACCCCAACCGTTTGCGATTTCTTGGCATATGTGCGTTAAATACTTTGCAATTGCTTTCTGAAGTATCGGCACTCACATCATTGTATGAAAACCAGCGCTAGGCGATCTACTTCTAAATCTGCCGCAGCTGTATTTCGAGCGCGGTATACGGGATTGCGAATTGCGTTCGTAACTAATTTCGTTACAGCGCACTAGAGAGATCGTGTGTCAGTTTAGACTTCCCAAAGACAGCGGTACCAAAGACACAAAACACGGAGGTTTCTAGCAGAAGGAATGACTGGAAAACAAAACAAAACATTAGACCTCTCTTTATTTGCTTTATTAATTACAAAAATATATTTGACAGTGTGTCAAGGGACACATTTTTCTAATTTTGGAACACACCGAAATAGTAAAGGCAATTAATAAACTGATTATTAATTTTCACGAAAACAAAATATCCAATATAGCACTGGAAGAAGAAATAAGAAGTGGCAGATTCAGAAAAGGAGCGAAGCAAGGATGTTTATTACCACCAGGAATAGTTAATTCTCGTTCGGAGAATGTGATAGATGGAGGGAGTGAAAATATATGGATTAACATTGGTGATGAGCTAAGCTAGCGAAGTTGAGAGAGAGCTGCGCTTGGAATGTCATTTCGCGGTTGGACGCGGGTTGGACCCTTGAGCTCGTCGCTGGTCGAAGTGAGGGGAAAAACGGCCGCCTGTCCCTCCTTGCTCTCAGACCTACATAATGTGATGGTGCTATCACCCACTGACCCATACAGGAAATTGCTACGGGACAACTTCTTTCCAATTAGTGCCATAGTGGACGCCTTAACAATCTTGATAAGAAGCCTCTCTGATAATGTCTTGAGCATGGTCGAACGCGGGTTCGTTGCAGACGCTCGTCGCCTGCTGCAATGAGGGGGAGATTGGCCTCCATTTTCCCAGGTCTACACAAGGTGATGGATCAATCACAATACAGACCCATAGAAGGATGCTTCGAGACGCATACAAGTAAAGTTTTGAAGATGATGAACTGTCATTGAAGGAACAGAATAATCAATATAAACCAATCACTACAGCCTATGATACTGGTAATTACAATATGTGATACAGGTAAATACATTCTATGGTACAGGTAAATACATTATACAATACAGGTAAATACAATCTATATACATGTAAATACATTTAATGATACATGTAAATACAATCTATGATACAGGTAAATACAATATGTGATACAGGTAAAAACAATCTATGGCAGTGTTTCCCAACCTTTTTTGTACCATGCCCCACTTAAGCCTTTCTAAAATTCATATTGCCCCCCTCTCCCGCCCCATGCCCCCCCCCCCCCCTTCAACATATACATTATTTTTAATATTCAAAAATTGAAATGTTCACTAAAGAAACTTGAATGATAGGTTTTAGGAAGAAATCACTAGGTAATTATTGAGCAAACACAGTAAGTAAATTTTCAAAACAGATAATGGAGAACTGAAATCTGAAATTCAAGTACAAAATAATTTTAATGAAAGATTTTTCTATATTATTTTAATTATTAGTAATTATTTATTATTTAAATTTAGTGAGATCCTTGCGCTTGATGCTTGCTGTAAAGAGATCTTATGTCAGGTTCCAATTTAGTTAACTTCAGTCTCAAGTCTCCCCGTTTTGTTATATTCAGCCGATTTCTTCCATTTTCGAATTGCCCCCCTTAACAGTCAAATTGCCCCCCTGTGGGGCGTGGGCCCCACGTTGGGAAACACTGATCTATGGTATAGTTAAATACAGTCGATGATACAGGCAAATCCAATCTGTGATACAGGTAAATGCAATCTAATATACAGGTAGATACAATTTATGATACATGCTTGCTTGCTTGTGTTCATTGGCTTGAGCTCCAACGCGAAGTCCTGTATGTCGGATGAAGGCATCCTGTTGTCCAACATCAGTGTGATGTCATACAGGACTTGAGGTTTGCGTGAGTATCCGTTGTCCCATGTCTGGCTTATTGGTGTGCAGACTGGTGGTTCCTCGCCGTACAGGCAGACACTCTCCGACTTCGGAGGAATCGGCGATCCTACTGACCTTAGCCAGGACCCCGAAGGGACCTGTTGCCCAGTACGCTCGACGAGGACGCGTCAATAGGTCTTGGCCAGTATATAACCCGGCCCTGGTGCCTTGGAAACACCTCTGCGTCCCTTATGATACATGTAAATTCAATCTATGATACATATAAATACAATCTATGATATAGGTAAATACAATCTATGAAATAGTTAAATACAATCTATGATGTAGGTAAATACAATAAATGATACAAGTAAATACAATCTATGATACATATAAATACAATCTATGATATAGGTAAAAACAATATATGATATAGGTAAATACAATCTATGATTGAGGTAAATACAATACATGATATAGGTAAATACAGTCTATCATACAGGTAAATATAGTCTATAATACAGGTAAATACAGTCTATGATACAGGTCAATACAATCTGTGATATAGGTAAGAACAATCTATGATATAGGTAAATACAGCCTATGATAAGGTAAATACTGTCTATGATACATGTAAATACAATCTATGATATAGGCAAAAGCAATCAATGATACAGGTAAATACAATCAATGATACAGGTAAATACAATCAATGATACAGGTAAATACAATCAATGATACAGGTAAATACAATCTATGATACAGGTAAATACAATCTATGATATAGGCAAAAGCAATCAATGATACAGGTAAATACAATCAATGATACAGGTAAATACAATCAATGATACAGGTAAATACAATCAATGATACAGGTAAATACAATCAATGATACAGGTAAATACAATCAATGATACAGGTAAATACAATCAATGATACAGGTAAATACAATCTATGATACATGTAAATACAATCTATGATTGAAGTAAATACAATACATGATATAGGTAAATACAGTCTATCATACAGGTAAATATAGTCTATAATACAGGTAAATACAATCTATGATACAGGTCAATGCAATTTGTGATATAGGTAAGAACAATCTATGATATAGGTAAATACAGCTTATGATCAGGTAAATAACCATTTATGATACATGTAAATACAATCTATGATACAGGTAATTACAATCTATAATACAAATAAATATATTCTTTAATCTGGCAAATACAATCTAGAATACAGGTAAATATATCTATGATTATAGGTAAATAAAATCTGTGATACATGTAACTACAATCTATGATACCGGTAAATACAATATGTAATACTGGTAATACAGTGAAAATATTTTCAGAAATGTAGAAGATATAAATCGAATCAGCATTGGAGGACGAAACTTCAATAACATTAGATATGCAGATGATACTTTATTCATTGCAGACAATGAGAGGATCTGCAACAATTAGTAGATGCGGTTGTTGCACACAGTGAACAACTGGGGTTAGAATTAAATTGTAAAAAGACACAGATTATGGTCGTCACTAGGAAGAACGAAATACTACAATGTAATATACAAGTAAATGGGAATATTCTTCAACAAGTGAATCGGTACACCAATCTCGGAACAGTCATAATATCTGATGGGAGATGCCTTGAAGAGATTAAAACAAGAATCGCCATGGCGAAAGTAGACTTTAGCAAGATGAAAAACATTCTGACCAATAAAAAGATGTCAATTGAAACGAGAAAAAGAGGCGTTGAGGGGATACATAGAGCCTGTTCTTTTGTATGGATGTGAAACTTGGACAATGAGCAGTCAAGCTGAAAACATCTGATGGCTGCAGAAATGTTGTTTCTAAGGAAAATGCAAAGAATACCATGGACAGACAGTAAAACCAATGACCAAATCCTTCAAGAGACAAATGAAGATCGTAAACTGATTAGAGTCATTAGACGTAGACAGTCACAATTTTTTGGACATGTTATGAGAAGAAATGGATTGGAGAACTTAGTGACAACTGGCAAGATCGAAGGGAACAGACCAAGGTGAAGACCGAGAAGTAAATACCTGGATGGCTTGGCCACATGGCATGATCGAGACAGGAACACTGAGCTGATCCAGGACTCTGGTGATCGAGTGAAATGGCGAGTCGTGACCGCCCGATTGATTGATTGATTGATACTGATAATTACAATCTTTACTAGAGGCAAATAATTCTATGATACAGGTAAATATAGTCTATGATACATATAAATACACTATATGATACAAGTTAATACAATCTATGATACTGGTAAATAAATCTATGATATAAGCAAATACATTCTATGATACAGGCAAATACAATCTATGATACAAGTAAATACGGTCTATGATACAGGTAGGTAAATACAATCTATGATACTGTAAAACAAAATCTATGATACAAGTAAATACATTCCATGATATAGTAAATGCATCCTATGATACAGGTAAATACCATCTATGATATCGGTACATACAGTCTGTGATACTGGTAATTACAATATATAATACAGGTAAATACAATCTACAGTCTTACCCTGACATTAGCGGACGATGAACGCAGTCATCGATCCCTCGTCCGACCACGCTCATATCATTATTGGCGTAGTGCCATAGCAACCTCATTAACCAAGCATTACAAAGGTTATAGTAATTGCCATAGAAATCTAGAACTATACATCTAAGGACAAAGCATTCAATACAAATACAGAACTTTCTTAATCTGGGCCAAATAATTACATTAGATGTTACATGCGAAGCTGAAGTAAGATCAAAGAATACAAACAAGATCAAGAAAAAAGCGTTTTGATGAGAAACAAACATCCCGCACAAAAAGTAACTTCTATACTGAACTAAGTGAACTTATAATTATCTGGTCCACATCACTATATGGTGATGAACCATGGACGTTAAAGAAAAGAGGTCAATATATTTTCGAAGTTTTTGAGATATGTTGTTATCACAGAATAAGTAAGTAAGTTAAATACACGTATTCACATATTAGGCGTATGCAAGCCTTGGAGGCCTTAAAGATGTGGTTTTATAGAAGAATTCTGCAAATTAATTGCACGGCCAAAATGAGCATTCAGAACGTTTTAAGGGAAGTTTAGTTGCAAAGACAACTTCTCACAAACTTCAGAAAGAGGCAGTGATCGATTTTTGGAAACGTTATGAGAAGACAAAAACTGGTACATGTTGTAACAACCGGAAAGATTTGCAAAAAGCGAGATAGAGGAAGACAGCGTGAGACGATTCTTGGCAATCTTGTGTCATAGCACGGAAAGGAGTCAACACACGAATTGATCCATGACATCGGAGATCGTAATTTATAGAGACAAATTATCTCCCACTCCAGCCGGCAACGCACTGAGTGATGAAGATGAAGTACATGGTTTTTGACCCATATCGTTTATAGACAAATGGGCTCTCGTTTGGGGATGTGGTCAGTATTACACCGGTGTCTTTACTTCCCAAGATATTTTCTGGTACCCATAGTTGTCTTGGTCAATTTACACAGATGGGTCGGTCGTTCGACAAGTGAGAAGTTCATGGGCCTTTGCATCCTGCTCAGGCCGGAGGGAGAATTGTGAAGGAAGATTCTCGAGCTTTTGCTTTGACCACAAGTAGTCTGACTATGAAAGTCATGGCAGTAAGTAAAGCAATAACATGGCTCGAGACACAGACATTCACTAGGGCATGTTTCCTCAGAGACTCAATGAGAATGCTCAAGGGGATAGAGATGGGGTGGATCCGAAGAGAGTGGTTGCTGTCTCTGGAGCGGTCTCGGCTGGCAAAGATTAGTTTCATTGTTGTGTCCGGGCATGCGGGTGTACAAGGAAATTGACGGGCTGACAAACCCGCAGGTATTGCTAATGTGGAGGGCGTACGAGCCATGGACCAGGCTGACATTCTGAATGGTTTACGAGAAGTAAGCCGCTCGCAAGAACAAAACGATGACTGAATCTACAACCATGGTCAGGTTGCGAGAACAGCAAATTAAAAGAGGTGTGGTCAAACAAGAACACTGCGCAGGAAGCCGAAGAAGATTAATAAACCAACACAGAACTGATGTCGTTAGCCGCTACATGCTGCGGGAATCACTGAAGAGGGGATCCGAGCACTTATGGAGTGAATAGTTCGATGTGCAAGGATGGTCTGTCGACTAACTAACTAACATATTAGTCTTGGTCGACCACCCTAGGTCAAGTGTAAAAGTAAGACTCCGCCCTGATACGACACACACTCATGAACACCGTGCCGGCAGGTGAGCGAATAAGCTGGACAGAAAATAGATCACATTTAGACATTCTGACACTCATTTTAGACCTTGAGCACCATACAAACAAGTAAGATTACCTTGGCTTCAGCCGGCTCAGTGGGGAAGGTGTTATGAATGCAATTCGTAATTCCGCATATCGCATTTGAAACACAGCTGCAAGCGTTTTGGCAGCATATCGCCTTGCCTTGGTTTCGCATACAATGGTATGGGTGCCGATCGTTCAGAAAGCAATGGCAAACTACTGAACGTAAACGTGCCTAAAATTCACGAACAGCCGAAAAATTACTGGGGTTGACTGCAACGTCCTTTAAAGGATCTATAACTAACAGTAGCCTTGACTTGGCCACACTATCATACAGTGAAATCAGTTTCTGAAATTAGTAGAGGGAAGGGAGGAAGAGGAATGTCTGTTACTGGGGCTCATAATGGCATTGATATCACGAAACTCGGGAGACTGCTGCCAAAGACAGAAATTTATGACGTACATCATGCAAGAGTGCAGTCACTTATGAAGTAAACATGACTGAAGAGTTGCGAAATTAAGACAGGGCACACACAAATATCACAGTAGGAGATCCTTCTCCTGGAACGTCAAGTATTCTTTGTCCACATTGTCAAAGAACATTTCGAGCCAAAAGAGGCCTTACCAACCATCTTAGTACTCATCGCTCCAAACTTTCAACCCCACTGGATGAAATGAATGGTCATCTTTATTCTTGATGGACAAGCACCGATGGACATGAAGAAAAAGACCACAATAACATACCATGCATGCCGTAAGGAGCAACAAAGCAAAGTTGAGGTGACACTGGCTACTTCTTCTAGAAAATTTGAGCTGCAAAAACTGACCAATCATAATAACGTCTACACACGACTTGCGGTTAGATAAATATTGCTTGTCCTTTGCAGGGCGTTGCTATTAACCTCAGTTTGATTTTAAAGACAATTTTACGTTCAGTAGTTTATACTTTCCGGCTCCGTGGCCCAAAGGCGTGAGCCGCTTACCACGCGTTCGAAACTCGGCGGCGACCGATTTGGCAGCAGACCGTGTAGCGCTGGGGTTTTAACCTGTTGGTATGGGAGCCGGTCGTTACGAAAGCA
The DNA here is from genome assembly GCA_963921405.1 of Cepaea hortensis. Classification (NCBI taxonomy): domain Eukaryota; kingdom Metazoa; phylum Mollusca; class Gastropoda; order Stylommatophora; family Helicidae; genus Cepaea; species Cepaea hortensis. The sequence continues at coordinate 90,101,735 of OY992887.1, forward strand.
ATGGCAAACTATTGTACGTACAAATTTCCAAGACATCAACAACGGCAGTAAAATGCTGGTGTTGACTGCGATGTCCTGTAAATGGGATATGCAAAAAAAAAATGTTTGTCCCATCTTTCTGAAGGAACGTCAATGTTTAAGTCAAACAAACTGGTATATGAAATGCACCAGATACTTCGTTATCAGCGCACAAGAAGTTTATGAGCGAGCGATTGTATACTCCTTTGGGAGATGGAAGGCAGCAGACGAAGACGACTAAAGGGAGACGGCCTGGAAAAAAGACTACATCTTTCAAACGAGCATGGGCTTTGGGGAAAAAATAGATTGATGCTGGGAAGAAGTGAATTACGGAGAGAGATAGTATAGGAGTATGATCAAGGGAGTCAACAACGATCATCGGCCTGATTGATGTAATGAAATAAAAGCTCGTAAAAGGTTATGGAATGTGGTTGTGTGTTTGTTATTTGACCTATGCTGGTTTAATATAAAATTATGAGACATATAGTGCTATTTTAATGGTTAGATATGAATTCTGTCCATATTCCATGGTTGTGGGTTCATGTGGATGATAGACCTGACTAATGAAGACACCTTTGTATTTGGGTGTCTTGTTTGTCATGCGTCGAAGTACACTTGTTCCAACAGCTAGGCGTTGTCGTCATTTGGAGATGACAGGTTGGAATCCCTGTCAGTAACTATAGCTTTAAATTGTTATGTTGGCTTTTGAGGCCTCAATTTCTTTCTTCTATTTCTATGAGCTGCAAACAATACATTCGTGTTTGATTATGGAATGTGCTTGTATATACAAAATAAAGACTTCACTTTACAGTCCAATTGAGAACTACAATCCGCATTACGCCACTTGTGGTGGGAGGACATGTACTAGTAAATGCTTGTTCTTGTTTTGATTTGGTACTGTCTTCATGACTGAGGAAAATGTAAACAACAACACGGATGGACAGAAAAACCAATGAGAGGAGGTCAGCGTGACAGAAAGGATAAGAGCTTCCGTTCTTAAACATCTGGTGTGCTGATACCGAGATTGCGGGTTCAACCCCATCGCCGGTCATTTGGACTAAACCGTTGACCTTGACTTTGGGGCCGTACATTACAAGTATCCCTGAAATCGAAAGGCGTTTGCCTGATGGGGAGGGATCCTGGTAATAGGGAAAGCTAATCTACAAGAAAAATATTAGTCAAGTGCGCTAGAAATAGTAGCCGATGTATGGACTACGCTTGAATTCCAAGACAGCGAACAAAACAAAACAAAACAAAAACGAGCAAGTCCTAAAACAAACAATTGAAAAGCGTAAACTGTTTATGAGGACGTTATGAGGAGGAATACACTGGAGCATTTTGTGACAACTGGCTAAATTTATTAGTAGGTGAGGAAGAGGAAGACAGATACAGGGTGTATGTTTAATGACTGTGCAGTGTTTGAAAATATTGGCGGTCCAAGTTTTGTATTTACCTATTATGTTGCATGAACTTTACAGAGGGTGAATACAAAACTTGGACCGGCAATATTTTCAAACACTACACAGTCATTAAAAATACACCCTGTACATAAGTACCTGGGGGGTTTGGTCACGTGGCAAATACGGGACAAGATCACAGACTTGATCCAAGAATAATGATCGAGTGAGATAGAACACAATTACCAACGCTTGTGATCATGGTGATTATAGTGATGATGATGATGATGATGATGATGATGATGATGATGATGATTTTACCTGTGGTTGTGATTATGAAGATGGTAATGATGACGATGATGGTCTTATCTGTTGTAGTGATTATGAAGATGGTGATGATGCCGATGTTGATGATGATCTTATCTGTGGTAGTGATTATATCCTTGCATTAATTAGTTAAATAGCAACATTGCGGAGACAAGTTCGGAGAAATACGTAACACTAAAGGAAAATTGAATGAAACCGTAACAATAAATGTTACACTGTTATGATATTAACGTTAGTTTAATACACTGAATCGAAGAAACAGAAAATAAAGAACAACAAGAAAGAGGATTGCAGAATAGTGGCCAAGCAAGAAAATAAATGGACAAGAAAGAAAGAAAGAAAGAACTAAGAAGTTCAAAAAGAAAGAAATGAGAAAGGAAGAAATGAAAGAAGAGATGAAAAAGAAAGAAAGAAAGAAAGAAAGAGGAAAAGAAAGAAAGAAAGAACGAAGGAAAAAAGTTCAGAAAGAAAGAAACGAGAAAAGAAAGAATAAAGGAATGGAAGAAAGAAAGAAAGAAAGAAAGAAAGGATAAAAGAAAGAAAGAAAGAAAGAAAGAATAAAAGAATAAAAGAAAGAAAGAAAGAAAGAAAGAAAGAAAGAAAGAAAGAAAGAAAGAAAGAAAGAAAGAATTAACACCCCTCCCTGGTCGGCAGCAGAAAAGAAGCCATAGGCGCCCATGTTGCAGTTAGAGAGAGTTTCGTGTCACTATTTGCTCAATCGATATCTCTGCCAGCTTCTTGATAATACCAGGAACCAATGACGTTGTGCGCGACCTGTTGCTTAAGCCAAGCATAAATGGGGCAAAAATAGATGCAAATAAAAAAAGAAAAAAAAAGAAACAAGTGTGAGAAAAGAACCCAGTTTCTTTGTTTGAATTATTGAATCTGGATAAACTTCAGAGAAAAGATGTTTCCTTTTCTTTCTTTCTTTTTTTTTTTTTTTTTTCCATCTTACAATGTTTGTAAGTTAGCTCGGTCTGAATGTGTTTGTCTCTACACTTGGTTACCCTGAGTTAGTTCTAGTTATTCATTGTCATAGAATTATTTCAATATTGTTTTTATCTTCTTGACTTCCTTTGAGAAATGTACGTTGAATTTGCTCAGTGCATTAGGTGTTTACTCGCACTCTTGCAAAAAATAATACTGGAGAAAGAGCTGCAGGCAGGTGAGCAAGAGATAAACATTGATACAAGTGAGAGGATACTATTAAGCGTTGAACGAACCGAAGTCTCTCAGAGAGTACAACAAGAGAGAGACAGGGGGAGAGAAAGAGAGAGAGAGAGAGAGAGAGAGAGAGAGAGAGAGAGAAAGAGAAAGAAAGAAAACAAGCAAGAAAGAAAGAAAGAGACAAAGAGAGAAATAGAGAGAGAAAGAAAGAAAGAGAGAGAGAAAGAGAGAAATAAAGAAATAGTGAGAGAACGAGAGAGGAAGAAAGAAAGGAGGAAAAAAGAAAGAAAGAAAGAAAGAAAGAAAGAAAGATAGAAAGAAATAAAGAAAGAAAGAAAGCGAAAAAGAGTTGAAGAAAGAGAGAAATAGAGTGAGAGATAAAGCAGTGAGAAAGAAAGAGAGACAGATAGAGAAAGGAAGAAAGAAAGAGAGAGAGAGAGAGAGAGAGAGAGAGAGAGAGAGAGAGAGAGAGAGAGAGAGAGAGAGAACGAATGAACGAAAGAACGAACTTTATTTTCAAAGGGTAACAAATTGGGCACCCATTTACATTCGGCCCTTTTAATCACTAATCTTTCGTTCATCAATACTGCATGATACATTCACATAGAAAATTTACAACAACAAAAAATATCAAATGAATGTGGTGAACATAAACAATGCGTATTACCATGTTACGAGACGTACCCCCACCCACCCACACATCCCCCACCCACAATACATTCCCCGCATACACATTCCCTACCCACCCACACACACCCCGGGCACACATACATGCCCCACCCATCCACCTATCCCCGACCCACACACATCCACCCATACACATATATCCCGACACACCCACACACTCACAACACAAGCACACATACATGCACCAACCGACCCATCCCCCACACAAACATCCCTCACCCACACACATCACCCACCTACAAACATCTCCCCACCTACACACATCTTCCCACCTATACACAACTCCCACCCATTCCATAACACACACATATTCACCCATCCACATATCCTCCACCACCCACCCACACACTCCAAACCACTCAGCCAAGCTCACTTCCTCCACCCACACACACACATATATCCGCCAACCCACACATCCCGCACCTACCCACTAACACATCCCGTACCCACCCACACACACCCCCACCCATCCCCAACCGCCACACCCCCACACACACCCCCTCCACACACACATCCACCACAACCTCACACACACACATCCCCCATCACACACCCACCCACACACACACACATCCCCCACTCACATGTACACACCCCCACCCTTATACACACATACCCAATCACACACATCCTTCCACCCACACACCCATCCCCCGATCCACACACACACATCTTCCCACACCCCTCACACACCCCCACCACACACATCCCCACACACACATCCCCCGCACACATATCCCCCCCCCCCACACACACACACCCACACACACACATCCTCACATCAAGATACATACATGATGCCTCAAATAATCACTGAAAGTAAAATGAACAAACTTCCACACTTTACATAACCATACACTGACGAGTATCTTGGGCATCATCACACAAAAAATTCAAAATTTGGGATTGGGGGGGGGGGGGGAGGGGATTGGAAAACATAGAAAACTAGAAAAAATATGAAAATGACTAAAATATGTTATACACTGTGTAAAGTAAAAAAAAAAAAAAAAAATAGTGATGCAATTCAGTAAGATAATTCCTTGAAGTGACATAAACATGATGAAATAAGCAGTGTATATAGTAATTGTTAAATTCAAGTGGCAGTAAAAATGCTAATATGGAAGATGAGGATACAGAAAAAATATGGAATAACATGTCACATGATATGCGTGCGCTCAACTCTCACTCTATCTCCCCCCCCCCTCTCTCTCTCTCTCTCACTCATACATACTCTATCACTCTCTCTGTCTCATACACACTCTCTCATTCAAGTTATTTCTCACTCACTCTCTCACCCCCCCCCCCCCCCACACACACTACTACTACTACTACTACTACTACTACTACTACTACTACTACTACTACTACTACTACTACTACTACTACTACTACTACTACTACTTCTACTACTACTACTACTACTACTACTACTACTACTACTACTACTACTACTAAAGTAAAAAAAAATAAGACTTTTTAGCTCAGAAGTATCCGTAGAATAACGTGGACGGAGGAGAACAACAATACTGACATAGTACCGGATCTGACCATCAAAGACAAGTGCCTCATAAACAGCAACATATGTCCAGAACTAAAACATTTTGGCCATAATACACGGCACAGTGGATAGGGAGAAAACAATGTTAAAAGGCCAGGTTCCCGGAACAAGTGGCACGGATTGGCCAGCACGAAGATGGACACCGGGCATTGCAGACACCGTAGGCAAGAAGGTGCATAAAGGCAGTAGAAATGGCCAGAGATAAAGAAGTTTCTCGGCGTACTGCAATGAGAGCGATGTTTTGTAAAGGATTTCCTACTTGATTGGAAACTTCTTGGGAAACCGGCCGGCCGGCGTGAAACTGATGGCATCACAGAGCACGTACAGGCTGGCCTATAATAATGTGGGTGTAGCCCTGTGTCCTTCAAGGTGTGTACAAGGTATATTATGTTACTTCTTTTTTACAACCTTCATTGTGAAGATTGCATATTATTGATTGATTGATAATATATTTATTGATTGATTACTGATTGATTATGATTGATTGACAGCGATTTTCGGGTCTTTCTTTTAGGACCTAGGTTTTCAACATGGTCGAATTATTTTACTCTGTTCGATTTCAGGATGATAATATTATTGATGTAAGAATTCGATAACTGGAAGTGTAATTTTGTGACATGAAGACACTGTCGTCATAATGTGCCTAGCCGATAAGCGTTGGTAATGGTTCGCCATCTCACACGACCTTCAGCTACTTAGATCAGCTGTGTGTTCTTGTCCCGTGTTTGCAATGTTTCCAAGCCTTCCATGAACTTATCTATATGTCTTCCCCTTGCTCTTGACTAGTGTTTCTCAACCTTTTTTTTTGGCCCATGCACCCCTTCACCTTATGTTCAGAATGTCATTGCCTCTCCCCCCCCCTACCCATTCGTATTTTCCTCCCTATCAACCCCTCACCCCTACACAGTATACGTAAAATAAGACTTTTATGGAAGCTAAATTTAATAACATATACTAGAACAGAGGTGGGCAAACATTTTATGCGGAGGGCTTCATTGACAAATGTAAGCATATCTCTCTCTATATATACACATATATATATGTGTGTGTGTGTGTGTGTGTGTGTGTGTGATAGCCTGGCGCGTCACAAGATGATGACAATGTTACCAATACCAGCATCCCTAGCAGTGCCCTGGGGTACGATGGAAAGCCGCCCTGGAAACAGGGATAAATAGAGGTGCGTTTCAGTTTCCCGGCCTCTTCAACTAGAACAACCGTGGCCGAAGGAGCGATTAGGTAGATCGCTGTAGAGATGTAGATACCATCAAATAGGGAGGCTTTAACCAGCCCTCCCCAGTCACTGGACTCTTGGTAGTGACCCCTGGCCATGGTTGTTGTTGTAGAGCAAACTTGAGCCCCAGCTCTGGTTAATGTCGTAGGCCACTCACATCCCCATTCGTATACCTGTTTATACCTGTTTATGCCACTATATCTCTGCTGTTAGGGTTATAGTTTTGTTATTCGTTATGTTATGGCTCTTAGCTGTATCTGGTCCCAGTCGACTTATGAGATGCGAGTGTCTTGTGTGTGTATTGAGGGTGCCCTTCGACTCAACTGAACATGATTTAGGTCTCACTGTCATTTAGAGACCGCCCCTGTAGTCAGTGCTAGGCAGCAGTTATCTCTAACTGTGGGGTTTCAGATTCCCATTTCTGTATGTACCGACTGTCCATGAGTCCTGAGATGATTACAATAGAGAGTCCATACCTGCTGTTACCGTTGTTGTTTACGTTGAGGCTCTGTTGTTGCCATGTCCTTGTTGGTTTGTGGAGATGGGTACCTAGTCATGTGCATAGCCATGTTAGGCAGCAGTGATTACTGTGGGAACATAGGTTCCCATTTCTGTATATGTCAGTTATGTGACATTTCAGGATGCCTGTTTGTCCCTGAATCATGCCGTTCTGTCAATAAAAGCCTAATTTTGTTGTTCTTAATTTGTTTTGTTTAGTCTGTAGTTTGTTGTGTAAACTCATTGATCCTGTTACAGTCCAGCAGTGTAATCGTCTGTCTGGGGTATACAACCGTATATCCCCCGCCCTAAAAGAACTCCTGGAATCTTCTGTCTAATTCTATCCCTTTTCTTGTTAACTGAGGAGAATATATACAGTGCTCCCTTTCTCTATTTCTCCTTATTGACCTTTTCTTCTCTGGCCCATTAAAAGTCAGTGTTGCGCTTCTTTGTCTTTGAGCACCTAAGTATAGGAAATTACATCTTCTTGTCCATAATATTCTTCCTCCTGTGACAAGTGGCGAGCCTGCCAGGATTGTTTGGCGGCCTTTAGATTATCTTGTTGGTGTCTGTTCCAGTCTTCAATGATTCTTTTAGGTGGTAGTTCCATGTTTTTTTCTGCCTTCTTGGGGGTGTGAGAGGTCCCTGGCCAAAGACATTAACTGGGTTCAGGTTTTGTTCCCAAGTCTCCAAGAAGCACAGCATTGAGAGAAGAGCCTCCAGACCTACACCACATATCAAGTCTTCGAAATTAAAGGTGACCCTATTCCTTGTTTAGGGAACCGAAGTTTCCCACCAAGCGGGCACTCAGTATGAATCCGCTGGTATCAATTAAGAGTGCGAAAACTCCAACAAACGTCACCAAACTTATACTATAAAGTTGTTTTGAATATGCATATATATTTCTACTGAAACTATCAAGCTTTGCTCAAAGTTACAGATATAGTCGACGACTTCATGAATTAACAGCAGGAGAGAAGAACGCTCCTATAATCAATAGAGGCTGGGGCTGTGCTTGCCTAAGAGGTAAATGCTGTTGATTCTTTCGGGAGAACAGTTGTGGACTTTTCATGCGACTGATTTCAGTGGCGCCAACATCTGGGGCCATCCATAGAAGAACCTTTCCCTTGTTTGTCTGGAAGAGGGGACATCAGAAATCTATCCCACCAGTGTGTCCTTCCAGCAGCAGAGCGCTGGACATCCATATTCAATCCCAAATGGTGGCATCATCATCTGAGATCATCGAGGGGGATGTTTCCCTTATTGTACATCAGTTCACCATGTTCGTTTAAGTGACAGATGACAATGTTACCTGTGGTGATAGGAAAATCATTTTCTTATAGGCGGAAGCAGAGGAGTTAATAATACCAGCGTGTTCGTTCATTTTCATCATATCATAAGTGGACATATTAAGTGTTGAGCGACAAATGAACAATGATGTTCTATATTTCCCCTGTGCATAGAAATTTCAAAAGAAGTTAAGTGGGAGGAAACGATCTCCAGTAAGCATCATCAGGCAGAAACATTCGTTATATATTTCCACGACATGGACACATAATTAATTACTAGTTAAGTTTTGTGTCATTCAATGTTAATTCAAATCAGGATTCCCCACTCACAGAAAGTGAGTCCAAGACGCCATGTCTTCCAGCAAGTTTTGTTTTGCTTTGTTTTTTTTCCCCATGTACAGGTATGTTTCTACCCTGCTTCATTTGGGTATCACTGTGACAACGGAGAAATTACTGACTCATCCCATGGAACTGGTGGATGCGGCTGTCAGAAGCGGGGCTACCAGAATCAGACCAGGAAAACAAAAACTGGGTTTGCTTGCATAGTCATGGGAATTATATTTTTTTTTTCAGTGGCAAGGATGTCTGCATCTTGATTTGCAGGTGGTCTAGTGGATAGCAAGCATGTGATTCTGGTCATTTTTTTTTTTTGAAGTGGGGATTGCAAATTTAAAGGGATGGCTATGTGGAAATATTTTTTTTGGGTGCCCCTAGGTATTGCATCCATGGAGCTAAGTGTCGATGTTGCTGTCAGGGTTGCTGGTTTATTTGGTATGCAGACTGCATATTCCTCATGGCCACTCAGAAGATATGGTATTATCTTTTGTCAGGGACTGACTTTTGTAAATTGTCACTGATGTATGTTTTTAAGGCAGGTTCAGAAAATATAACTGGTAACAGATTTACACTGAGAGGTTTAAGTCCCATGATGAAACCCCCGTAACTGATTGTTTACTTATATAGTCCTAGTGTTTGGTCTAAACCCTAAGGTCTACAGTTTTCTTATTCGACGAGGGGCCGTTGAAAAATTGGGGGTGCGATGTGTGATAGCCTGGCGCGTCACATGATGATGACAATGTTACCAATACCAGCATCCCTTGCAGTGCCCTGGGGTACGATGGGAAGCCGCTCTGGAAACAGGGATAAATAGAGGTGCGTGTCAGTTTCCCGGACTCTTCAACTAGAACAACCGTGGCCGAAGGAGCGATTAGGTAGATCGCTGTAGAGATGTAGATACCATCAAATAGGGAGGCTTTAACCAGCCCTCCCCAGTCACTGGACTCTTAGTAGTGACCCCTGGCCATGGTTGTTGTTGTAGAGCAAACTTGAGCCCCAGCTCTGGTTAATGTCGTAGGCCACTCACATCCCCATTCGTATACCTGTTTATACCTGTTTATGCCACTATATCTCTGCTGTTAGGGTTATAGTTTTGTTATTCGTTATGTTATGACTCTTCGCTGTATCTGGTCCCAGTCGACTTATGTGATGCGGGTGTCTTGTGTGGGTACTGAGGGTGCCCTTCGACTCAACCGAACATGATTGAGGTCTCACTGTCATTTAGAGACCGCCCATGTAGTCAGTGCTAGGCAGCAGTTATCTCTAACTGTGGAGTTTCAGATTCCCATTTCTGTATGTACCGACTGTCCATGAGTCCTGAGATGATTACAATAGAGAGCCCATACCTTCTGTTACCGTTGTTGTTTACGTTGAGGCTTTGTTGTTGCCATGTCCTTGTTGGTTTGTGGAGATGGGTACCTAGTCATGTGCATAGCCATGTTAGGCAGCAGTGATTACTGTGGGAACATAGGTTCCCATTTCTGTATATGTCAGTTATGTGACATGTCAGGATGCCTGTTTGTCCCTGAATCATGCAGTTCTGTCAATAAAAGCCTAATTTTGTTGTTCTTAATTTGTTTTGTTTAGTCTGTAGTTTGTTGTGTAAACTCATTGATCCTGTTACAGTCCAGCAGTGTAATCTTCTGTCTGGGGTATACAACCGTATATCCCCCGCCCTAAGAACTCCTGGAATCTTCTGTCTAATTCTATCCCTTTTCTTGTTAACTGAGGAGAATATATACAGTGCTCTCTTTCTCTATTTCTCCTTATTGTCCCTTTCTTCTCTGGCCCATTAAAAGTCAGTGTTGCGCTTCTTTGTCTTTGAGCACCTAAGTATAGGAAATTACATCTTCCTGTCCTTGATATTCTTCCTCCTGTGATATATATCAATCAATGCCATGCCGAAAAGCGTGGGCGGTCATGATTCGCCATTATATATATATATATATATATATATATATATATATATATATATATATATATATATATATATATATAATGTCCATTTTGTTTACAGCAACCTATCACAATAAGTAATTATTAATCATTTATAGGCTATTAAGCAGTAAAAATAACTAATTTTTGCAATTTTATTTTACTTATTTATACACTTATACATTATATTTGAAAATATGGACAAAAACGTTTACTAATTTGTTAACAAGATTTTACAACTTGTTATTATAACAAATATTCTTTATTATCTATCAATGACTTTAATTTAGACACAAACCGACTACATTGTCACTATAACTGTTGATTTCTAATGAGATATATGTAACTGATTGCACTTTTTGACAATATTCTTGAAATCTGGAGCAAGTTTATTTGTTGAAATTTGCATGACAGCATGCAAGTTGCAGTCTGGCAATAAAGACCTATTCTTAGGTTTGTTGATCTTCAAGCAAGAGTATGCTTGTTCGCAAATGTATGTTTATCAAAACAATGATAAAAGTTTAGCTGCAAAGTTTTTCAAGTTGGAAAATGATTCTTGTGATAAAGATCCATAGAAATCCAGCAAACCATCTGCCTAGAATTTCTCTTTCAGGTCATGATCTGCTTGTAAGTCAAGCAGCTCCAACTTGTATGTCCTTAGTGGCCCTATCTGCTTCTGCACTAAAATGGGAACTGAGAATATTGAACTGTGGCTCTAAGTTCTCGAAATCTTGGAATCTCCATCCAAATTCTTCAATCAATGCATCTAATTGGGCTTTGTACTTTTCAGTCATTTCACCAGAAATGGTTTCTTGTTTTAGCAAAGGGAAATGGCAAAATCGTTTTTCACTTGCTTTTCTGGAGAACAGTGAGTTTTGCCTGATATGATTTTACTTGTACATACATTTCATGTGCAAACACACTATTGCCCTGAAGCTGGACATTCAGTTCATTTAACTTTTCCATAATTTTAATGGCAAACATAAAGTCTAACTTCCACTCTTTTTTGACAATGTTAGTATTAAAGTCACATTAAATGTCCTTCATCTCTAGGAACATCACTATTTCTTCTCTGAGTTCCCACATTCGCCTCAAAACCTTGCCGAGATTCACCTATCAAGCTCTGGTGTGGTACAGGACATCGGAATGTTCAGTTTCCAAATCGTCAAGTAATGCCTTGAACTGTCTGTGATTAAGTCCCCTTGATCTGATGAGATTAATGACACTGACAACTGGGTCAATAACGTGCTTGATATTCAAAATAGTTTTACACAGACTTTCTTGATGGATCACACAGTGAAGTGATAATAATTTGTGGTCTGGATATTCTGCTTTTATCTGATCACTTATCAACTTTACCAGACCTACATTTTTTCCAGTTAAAGCACGAGCTCCGTCAGTTGTAACATTTGCCATCTTGTTCCAAACCACCCAGTTCTTTCAATATATTTAGTGACAGCATTGAATATATCATGGCCTGTCGTTGTGTCTTTGAGTGACCCAACACTCAGTAACTCTTCAGTGAGTTTGAATGAAGTATTTATTCCATGTATAAATATAAATAATTGGGCAGTATGATGTACATCGGTACTCTCATCCAATGCAAGAGAGTACCACAAAAATTGTTTACTTGCATCTTGAAGTTTGTGCATCAAATTGTCACTTATCTTGTCAACACGTTTCACCACAGTTCTCCTCGATAAAGTAATGTTGTCAAATCTGTTTTTTTTTTTTTTTTTTTTTTTTTTTTCTGGTTTTGGTTTTGTTCTGGACAAATAATGTTTGCTGCATCTAGCAAATATTCCTTGATAAATTAGCATAAGAAAATGGCTTGTTTGTTTTACAATTCTGTATGACAGCACAAGACTAGCTTCTGTTTAAACATCTTGAAATGAAGACATTTTAGTGAAAACAGTTTTGCTGTTTCTCCATATTTTCCACCAAACTCCAGGCATTTCCTTTCCCTCCCTTCGGTTGTTAAATTGTATCCGAAATCGTAATGTTTTGTTTGAAAATGTCTTTTTAAATTGTACTCCTTGCAGACAGTCACTGACTCACTACACAACAAGCAAACTGATATGTAACCAACTTTTATAAAACAGTACTTAGTTGGTTGTCCATTCATCATTAAAAACAAGGCATTCATCTTCAATCTTACGTGTGTTATTGACACTCATTATTTTAATAAAATTCGAACAGTTAAAATTGTACAAAACTTTAAAAAGGAAATGAAACAAAACCTACTTCCGGCTGTGTGTGAAAATAAAATATTCGGAAAACAAGTAGTAAACTCAGAATAAATTTCAGAAATATATCAAGACTACTAAAAAAAAATTAATTAATTTGAACATTGTAAATGTGGAAATAATTTATAATAGCAACAATCTTTTAAATTTAATATTTTCTTGCAAAATACATCATTGTATTCACCGGAGAAATATCTGTTTTTCATAAAATCATCCTTATTAAATTTTTACACGTCGATAAATATTTCTCTGTATGAAAATCGATAAATTCGCATTTTAGCAATACATGGTTCCAAATGTTGCTGTATGTAGCCGGGGGCGGGGTTGGGATGAGCGTCCAACCTTGCATATATACCCCAATGACTCGTGCATTCATCACCTACACAGCAAAAGTCCAACTCCTGGCTTTCTCGTGGCAGAACTGTTTTAACTAACAGGAGAAGGGGCGGCGGCGAATCACTGGCGCCGAGAAATAACCAGAATGCTATAGATGTGTGTGCACGTACATGCATGCGCAGACATGTGTGTGCGTGCCTACACACCTAAACTCGAGTAAGTCCACAGTCTGCTCTAGCAAAGGTAAGGTGCTGAAGACGGAGGCAACCAGCCAGGAGGCGCACCATAGAAATCAGGATGCCACGCAATCCCGAGTAATGAAATATGTCAACTACTGTTAAATGTTATGGTGCTCGTCCTGCGTTGAACCCACGTGCAGGTGTAGTGCCGGGCCCTATGCTTCGAAAGGGTCCAACCACAGCTACTGGAGGTCCTTCTCAGATGTCCTGTGGAGCCAGGGGGCCTGAGAATAGAGCGTCTGGCCATACCAAACAAAGGCTATAACTAACGCACTGGAATGCGGAGGGAGTTAGCATTAAAAAAAAAAATATAACTAGAAAACAACTTGAATCAAAAAGATAAGCGTATATTGCTTGCAAGAAACTCACTTCAACGAAAACGAAATGATGTCTGGGAAATTGCCAGTACTAAGGACACTACTTTCTGAACTTAGCAGCCAGTATACCATCCCACTGTGGAGTACCCGGAAATGACAGAACTGATCGATTGGCTAAGGAAAGAGCAAAAGAAGAACAGCCTGATGTGTCCGTTACATACCACCGAAAGAAAAGAATGATCAAATCAGTCAGAAGGCTACCAAAACCTGCTCAAGACGACTACCACGTTATGGACAGACCAGAACAAGTCATTATTCTGCGCCTCAGAACATGAATTAATAGATTGCGCAACCAAATGTAAACAAGATTAAAGATTGGTGAATCAGCCATGTGCACATGTGGATTGGCGTCGCAGACAGCAGAGCACATACTCAAAGACTGCCCAAATTACAACATGTCTAGGCAAACTTTCTGGCCTAGAGAGACGACAGTGGAAGATAAACTCTATGGACTGCTGAGTGAACTAAAACGGACAGTTAAATTCATACAAGAAGCAGCATTGCAGTTATAGATATATTTAAGGCGAACGAAAGAAGAAGACGAAGCATTACATTACGAAGGTCAAGGACTGTTTACAAAAATAGATAATTAGAAAGAAATTTTATCAAAAATATTAAAACAATCATAACAGCACATCAAATTCTGTAAAATTCAACAAAATAACTTAAAAAGGAATAAAAATTTGTATTTCTAAATGCCCTCGCGGGACGCATAAAATCAGTTGGCGGGCCGCATGCGGCGCACGGGCCGTAGTTTGCCCACCCCTGCTCTAAACAAGGCATTCCCATAGTGAATGTAAACACAGAAGCCATATGTTGAGAAATAAAGGGACAATGTATGTACAAAAATAAACTGGTTTCACGTTATTTCAAGTTATTTTTCTACAGCCATTTGTGACTTACTTATTAACTTCCCCGCGTATAATGTTGCCTGACGTAGTTTGCTGTATTCGACAAACAATAAAGGATTACTCAGATATAGTGCTGCGTTAGGAATTATGCAATTCCAGCCGGTATTATTCAGACAGACATAGTTAGTGCTAAATTTGAAATTACTGTCGGGATAAGAGATGTTCCGCTTTTGAACAAACACGTATTGTGTTGTAAATATTTTAGCTGGGTATTATTCACTTCATACAATATATAACTCTGCAATATGGACCTGACGATGTGAAGCAAAATTTGCCAGGCATTAGATCATGCAACATAATGTTTGTGGCTTCTGTTGAAACTACTCGATATGTTGAATCAAATAAAATATTACAATCTTGCAGATTCATAGCATCAGCTTGTGCATCAATACCACATGGCTAAGATCTGCCAAGATTTTAACGCCATATGAACAAAAAAGGAATATAACCTCATTAACACTCAAAGCCCCCCCCCCCCCTCCCACCCCCACCCCCAGAAAAAAATGGCCATATATAGCCAGTGGCCAATGATTCCGGCCAAATATGATGATCTCCTCTTGTACAATTAGCTTCACGTCGTCAGAAATCTGGATTTCTGCTATAACTGGTCCTGCGGCTCGATTCTTGCTGCACCAATTTGATCTCAAAATGGACATATGAAAAAAATGTCTTCGATTTATTAACAATCTGGTCACATTTTTTAACTAAATGATTTTCAAGCAAGATGGTTTGTTTTCCACGATACCCCATCAAATTCCAGTTTCTCAATTAAAAGACGTCTTTGTAAAGAACGATCTTTGGTGTTCCTCTGATGTGTTTTAAAGAACATAAAGTTGCACATTTCGGAGATAATTTAATATGAACACAATGACACAACAATTAGCTACACTCCGAAGGGCTCTTTGCTTAGTGCACGCCAAGCTCATTTTCAGCGAGCGGACAAAATGCACTCTCTGACACCTATTTCATAATATATTTTATTTTTATTTTTTAAACTTTCGCTATATTTTGAACTCACTCGGTGTAAATACACGTCATACTGCTTCTATAGTGTGTTTACATTTGTCTGCCCCAATATAAAATTCCTTATCTCAGTAACCAACTGAAGGAAAATTATGAGATTTAGCATATAACCTTACCATTATGTCCACCCAACAAAAAAAAAAAAAATTGTTGTTCTGGAGATTTTACAGCAGATTTCAAAGTTTGCTTATATGCGGTATATAATTTACGGGTCAGAGATGAAGTTCATAATTTTAAATGTATTACAGCGTAGCCAAACAATCAGCGTTCAATGTTGAATATTTTACGGGATTGGCCTTATGCCAAGAATCCCGCGTTGTTTAAACTGGGACTGTTCAGAGGTGTCTCAAAATGTGGGTTATTTCATGAAACCTGTTTTGTTGTTGCTGTTGTTGTTGTAAATCTTACCACTTATCACTAACATTGAAATGTGTGAATATTTTTCAATGGGATTGAATGCGAAATTGTGTATACACTTCAAAGCATCGCTATGAAGTTGTACACATATTTTTGTCAAGAAGCTGATCGCAGGAAACTGTTTTATACTATTACAAATTCCGAAAAAAGAACAGTGCATGCATTGGGTTTGAGTAAACGTCATTACGTCGATGGGTGCAAGAATCTGGAATGAAACCACCACGCAATAACCAAACGGTAGGTAGAAAGGTTATTGTAGACAGCTTTGACAAAGATGTCATAAGGCGAGCTATTATAAAAATGCTTTAAAAAGTCGCTTAAAAGTCGACAGGGTCGACTTCATTGCACCGGGTTCTATCCCATATGGCTCGGTCTCTTTCCGCAGCACAGAAAGCATCGCACAAAGCACGAACACCGCAGCTCTAGCGACGACCCACAGAAGTCTCCGAAAAATTTAACTCGTGAACCGAAGGATGCGGCCCGGAATCGAAACCACAACCTTTGGAGCCCGAGTCAAAAGGCTTGACCACTTCGCCACGGAGCATCCTAAAATTATAAAAATTTTGGATTTTGTATCCAGGATTATCCAGCATTATAAAAATGCTGGATGCCAAAGAAACAGTGACTGTAAGAAAACTTAGGGTTTGGTTAAGAAAGAACAATAACATAGAGCTATCCAAAGCAACTTTGTGGAAAATTATAAGGACATTATCTTCACCTTTAGAAAGTACAAGAGAGGAGGTAGAAATATTCTTTGCGAGCAACCGCATTTAGGAGCCATGAGAAGCAGATACCTACGTGAAATAAGGGAAATGCGCAAAGAAAATTATGGCATATTGTGTTTGGATGAAATGTGGATCAATGCGCACCACACAAGTGATAAGGAATGGCAATCAGTGGATGGACAGATAAAGCGATATGCACCCTGTAGTATAGGACAGCTTTTGGTCATGGCCCATGCTGGTGATACACATAATGGCTAACAACATAATGCTGGGCTCGTGTTCGTATCAAAGTATACAGACAATATGGATTATCATATTAAGATGAATGGTAATGTATTTAGAGATTGGCTCGAAAATACTGTGCTTCCATCCCTAGATAGACCGTCGTGTCCAATTATGGACAATGCATGATATCAATGTTGTTGCCCAAGAATACAAAATACCTACAGGATCGAGCACAGAGGGAGCAATAAAGATATGGCTCCGAATGGAAAACATACCATTTCCAGAAACGTATTTCTAGCTAGAATTGTTGTCCCTTGTAAAACAGACGCCAAAAAGCAAGAAATATCAAATCGACAAGTCGATAGAAGAGCATCGTCATGGGTTCTTGAGACTTCCGCCGTACCATTCTCATTTTAACCCTATAGAACTTGTGTGGGCTAAAATTAAAGGACAGGTGGCAGCTGACAATACTACATTCAAATTGTCTGACGTCAAGATACTAGTCCAGTCTACACTATTAAATATTGATAAAAGTTACTGGAAAAATGTAAGGACCATGTGTTGAAAGAGGAAGAGGATTATTGGAGAAAGGATGGATTGAATTTTATGCAACCGAGAGCAGTCACCAACCTACTGGAATCGTCCCGCACAGATTAAGGTCTGAACAGATCGCAGACCTTAATCTACGTGCACACCAACAGGGATATTTTGCTACAAATATTCAGAAGAATTGCAGGCCCTAAACATTATAGTGATGAATTTTCAATTCCGTGAACCCTCAACGGTGACAAACAACTGACATTGAAAAACCAAAAAGCTCTAGACGTATCGAATACCAACCGAAGAGTAATATTGCGGTGGGAACCGACATATTGTGGCATAACAAGAAACGTGAGACGAAACACGTTGTCAAATGAGGGGACAACACACAAACATACGAATCATTCTATAAACTTCAATGAAAAACATCAAAACATCAAAGAAATGTCGCCTCTTTTCATGATTTAAGTTGCTTTTGGACCTATCAAAGACATATTCCTTGGGTGGGGGTAAATATAAGACGGCAGGAAAGATTTCATAATGATGCAACAGACAGTTTTCAAAATAATTGATCGTAAATATCGGCATTCATTTCTGGACATACTATTGTAGCACTGGACTGTTATTTTGCGTTTGGAATTTCTCCTCTTACTAATGTCCCTCGCCATCAGGCGAATCCACTCCGACTTCAGAGGTACTTGCAAGTTTACGTCCCAGAGTCAAGGAAGAGAAGTCAACATTTTAGTCCAACCGACCGGTGCAGGGGTTGATCCCATTACATCGACATTTCAGCACACCGGATGTTTAAGATGAAGCTCTCTTATTCATTCGGCCCCGCTGATCCACATGTTTAATTTTAAGGTGTGATTCACTAACAAAACTTCATTCCAACTAAACATCACACACAACAATGACGAAATTGTAAATGTCACGAATCGTGGATGCATAAACAAGAATTTGGTCTACAAAAATATGTGCGATTGAACAGGGCATCGATGACAGATCTTGTCGTTGGTTACAAGAGAGAAAGACTGACGCCCTATTTATTCATGCACCCAGGTCTTTAACAAAACAGATGATCACAATACTTTGCATACTCACAGCAGGCTCCTTCTCTAGAACTTGTTTGGTGTTTTCTACACCCCTTATGTTCATCTCATCTCATCTCATCCCATCTCATCTCATCTCATCTCAGCTCATCTCAACATGTTCCACTTGTACCTTGCGGTGTCGAGGTGAAGTATAAACAGCGGGAGAGGGCCCGCTTACCCCTTACGTTCGTGAACTATAAATGATCTCAGTGCAGTACCGATAGTGTTCAAGTCTTATCATCCTGACGCCTGGCTTGTGAAGAAGTTTCACGCTGTAACAGTCTTTGAAACGTTCTCTCAATTTAAGGCAAAAGTTCTGCCTCTGTTTTTGTCACCTATGACATCTTAAAAACGTCAACTTTGTGGTCATTCTCTTCTACGTTTTCCCATATACTTTACTCTCTCTCTCTCTCTCTCTCTCTCTCTCTCTCTCTCTCTCTCTTCTTTTTCTCCCTCCCTGCCTACTCTCTCTCTCCTTCTCTTCTCTCTCTACTTACCTTCTCTCTCTCCTCGCTTCTCTCTCGCCCTTACTTCTATCTCTCCCTTACTTCTATCTCTCCCTTACTTCTCTCCACCCCTTATTTCACCCTCCCTTCTCTCTCTCTTCCTCTCTTCTCTCTCTCCGTCTCTTCTCTATATCTCTCTTCTCTCTCCTTCTCTTCTCTCTCCTTCTCTTCTCTCTCCTTCTCTTCTCTCTCCTTCTCTTCTCTCTCTTCTCTCTCCGTCTCTTCTCTCTCGCCATCTTTTCTCTCTCTCCCTCTCTTCTCTCCCTCTCTTCTCTCCTCCTCCCTTTTCACTCTACCTTCTCTTTTTAACTCTCTTCTCTCTATCTCTTTTCTCTCTCCCTCTCTTCTCTCTCTCTCTCTCTCTCTCTCTCTCTCTCTCTCTCTCTCTTCTCGGTTTTCCTGTCTTCTCTCTCTCTTTTTTCCCCCATTATTATAAGTTGCGTTGAGGCATCATAGCGCCCGGGTCATTCCTATATGTTCTCATTCTATCTACAACAACCAGCAGAGTCCCAGTACCAATTACTGTCTGATGATGTCTCCGTCTGAATTTCATAAGAGCACTGATTGTCGGCCAGACCCTCTGAACACTCCCTGCAGCTCTATTCTCCATGGGCTATGATGATTTATCTGTTCATCCACGTTATACTCATGATCCCAAAGGGCTCTAACCACATCTGCTTTATCATACACAATAACACCACCAAACGGTGCAGACTCAGCCAATATGTCAACCTGCTCGTTTCCCACTACACCGACATGTCCGGGGGGAAAGATCCAACAGATGCTGGCTTTCTTTGAATTGTGTGCTGAAGAATGCCACTTTGAGTGAAAAATGGATGTTTTCATCTTTCTTTGCATGTTTTGACAGTCTGTTACAAACACGACAATTGTGTGCTGTTTTCCTCCAGCTGGCGGACCACCTCTGTGACTTCATCCATCTTCATTCTCAGACTAGATGTAGTGGTATCATATGCCAGGCTATCCTCCACTAAACACCGTCCATTAACCTTCGCTATAAACCCTCAGAAACTTCTTTTGTCTCTTACCACAGAGCCATCCGTGTAGATGATTACACCACCTGAGTGCGACTCATCGTGAATAGTTGCACCTTCCATTCAGCTCAGCCTGCCAGCCAATCCCTGCATTCCCGGTTCAATGTGATCATCATCATCATCATCATCATCATCATCATCATCATCATCATGTACCATGCCGATAATCGTGGGTGGTCATGTTTCGCCATCTCACTCGATCACTAGAGTCTTGGTTGAGCTCAGTGTTCCTGTCTCGAACATGCCACGTGGCCAAGCCATGCAGATATTTACTTCTCTGCCTTCCCCTTATTCTCTTCCCCTCGATCTTGCCAATTGTCACCAAGTTCTCCAATGTATTTCTTCTCATAAGGTGACCCAACAATGTTGACTGTCTACGTCTAATTTCCCTCATCAGTTTACGAATGTGATTATGACCCTGCACAATTCTGACAAAGTTCTCTCCCCTCCCAATGTTCTCAAGCATGCACGTTTCTTTGATTGAATCCTCATTATGAACTATCCATGATTTTCCTCTGATCAGCTCGTGGCCCTTAAGTGAGCCCCAGAGCTTCTTGCAAGGAGTGTTTCCTGTCTGCAGCCACGGGTAGATATGATTTAGCCTGCAGGACATTGAGTGTGTCCACCTACAATCGTTTACTGATTCAGTGCAAAACGATAGTATATCGTCAAATATGATTTTCAATTTGGACAAAAGGAAGTTATATAGCCTACACGGGTAATTGTGCTATTTGTTTTGTTTCGGGGAATCTTCCACAATTGTATTGCTCAGTGAATGGAAATTTGCATTATAATACTTGTTCATTTGATTGTGCAGCATGTTTGGCCAAATCTATGTTTGTGTTTGACACTGAATCAGTTAATTAAGCTAGGAAGTATCGCATACATTCTACAGTCACCCGCAAAGTTTCATTATGTATCTGTTCCTATGTATGTTTTCATTATTATTTGTTTCCCAAGTGTTTATACATTCGCAGACACCTTTCTAGTATTGCTGCTACTCTAGCCTAATCTTTTCGCTCAAAAGGCTCCGAGTTATACTCCATCTCTTCCATTGCTATACCACACAAATTTCGTGTGTCTTCTCTATGTCCTTGGTGAGTCATTCAACAACGCCTCTAGCTCTCAAATCCCTGGCTTTTCCTTTCTTCTCTGTCGATAATTTTCTAAACATTCGTTCAAAAACTACATCTCCCTGCCTCCAGCTTCTGCAACCTGTCATAACTCAGTGTCCAACAATTGCATCCCCACAGAAAACAGACTGCCCATAACCCTCCAGCGAGCGTCATTTTTGTGTTTGCGGTAATGGCTTTATTTTTCACGATGTTCTGCCAAGACTTGATAATACTGATAATGATGTTGCCTTTTAAGAACTTAGTTTTTCTAGTGAAAGAGCTGATGAATGTAGCGATTATTGTATCAGTTTCATCATATGTGTATCTGTCTGTCTGTTTCTCTCTCTCTCTCTCTCTCTCTCTCTCTCTCTCTCTCTCTCTCTCTCTCTCTCTCTCTCTCTCAAGCTGACAGAGACAGCAATAGAGAGAAGCGGAGATAGATATAGAGCGAGGGAGTGTAAGAGACTCAGCGTAAGAGGTTAGGAGAGATAGGGAGTGATCGTGAGAGAGGAGATGACACACACACACACAGAGAGAGAGAGAGAGAGAGAGAGAGAGAGAGAGAGAGAGAGAGAGAGAGAGAGAGAGACGGGGGGCATGTGGAGAGGAAAATTGAGAAGAGGAGAAATACAATCGTGACATTCATCCCCAATTCACTTGTATTAATTACACGCTGCGAGGGTAGTAGCGAGGTCGAGTGGGGAGATAGGAAGTGGAAGAAAGAAATGGAGAGGAGAGAGGTAGAGAAGGTAAGTAGCAGGGAGAGCAGAAGTATGAGAGATTACTTGATATTGTTTTTTTCCTCCATACCTTACGGTTCTGTACTTCTCGCTCTTCTGAAATTCGTTTTATAACGTTAGCAGACCTGCAAATCACTATTTATCTAGACTTGTTCTAGTACAGGGGTGGGCAAACTACGACCGGCGGGCCGTATGCGACCCGGCAACTGATATTATGCATCCCTCGAGGGCATTTAGAAATAAAAAATGTTACTTCGTTGTTAAGTTTTTTTTTTTTTTTTTTAAATTTTACAGAATTTCATGTACCGTTATGATTGTTTTAACATTTTTGATAAAATGTTTTCTAATATTATATTTTTGTAAACAGTCCTTGACCTTCGTAGTCAAAACTGTCAACTGTCATTACTGCCAATATAGTACCTTGCGGTGTATGGGAGAGGGATCTTTGAGCTTGAAGAATTATGGCCGCCTGGCTAGTGCAGTCGCCGTGAACTGTGTAGGTTAGGATTTTCTTTTTGCCCCCGACAGAAAAAAATCCCCACACCCGAGAGTCCATCGTTCTAGCCACTCGTAGTGTAATGCTAAAATGCGAATTTATCGATCTTAATATAGAGTAATATTTATAGATATGTAAATAGCTAATAAGGATGATGTTATGAAAAACAGATATTTCTATGATGAAAAAAAAATGATTTATTTTGCAAGAAAATATTAAATTTACAAGTCTTTTGCTGTTATAAATTATTTCCACATTTACAATGTTCAAATTAATTTATTTGTTGTAGTTTTTTTTTTTTTTTTTTTTTTTTTTTTGTTCGCATATCCTTTACAGGACATCGCTGTCAACACCAGCATCTTTCATCTGATTGTTGATTTCTTGGCAAGATTACGCTCAGTAGTTTGCCATTGCTTTCTGAGCCACCGGCTCACATACACCATAAGTTACTGAAGCGGAGAGAACCGCTTCCAATTCTCGCGCAACGTCACGTTACTTACGAGAGTATACGAGAATACGGAGAAAGTCGTGTAACCTCTAGACCAGGGAGCCGGCATTTGTTGTAGTAGTTTTGATACATTTCTGAAATTTATTCTGTGTTTTCCGAATATTTTATTTTCACACACTGCCAGAAGTAGGTTTTGTTTCATTTCCTTTATAAAGTTGTGCAAAATTCTAAGTGTTAGAATTTCATTAAAACAATGCGTGTCACTAAAAAAACGTAAGATTGAAAATGAATGCCGTAATTTTAATGATGAATGGGCAATTAAGTACCGTTTTGTGAAAGTTGGTAGCAAATCAGTTTGCTTGTTGTGTCGTGAGTCAGTGGCTGTCTTCAAGGAGTACAATTTTAAAAAAGACATTATTAAACAAAAAATTCCGATTTCGGGTACAATTTAACAACCGAAGAGAGGGAAAGGAAATGCCTGGAGTTGGTGAAAAATAAATAAATAAATAAATAAATAAATAATGTTAGTATTTCATTAGTAATTATTTAATTTCTTTTCAAGTCCACAAGTTGTCTATTTTTTGTTCTTCTTTCTCTTGCCTTTATTTTTTATTTTATTTTTAGGCGGGGGGGGGGGGGGGGGGGGTCATGTCATGAGAAGAGAGACATTGAAGAACATCGTGACAACTCGAAAGATCGAGGGGAAGAGAGGTAGAAGCATACCAAGAGCAATGATGCTGCATGGATTGAGACGGTGTCATGGAGGAATATCATCAGCAGAGTTGATCCAGAACACCAAAGACTGAGATCCAAATAATAATGGGGTTGTCTGCGACGTACTGTAAAGGACATGCAACACTGAAAAGACAATTTCAAACAGGTATTGACAGATGAACACGAACAATTATTGTGTGACAGGTTCCATTGCGGGTTCGCATGAGTTCATACATTTTTTTTTCCCCATTCACTAGCTGTGAACTCGAGCGTAGTCCATACACATGCAACTTCAATTTTTAGTTGCTACTACTGGGGAGTTAATTTGACAGATTTTTGCCTGTTTATGAGCTTTTCCTATTACAAGTTTCCCTCGCCATCAGGCGAACTTACTCCGACTTGTAAGGTACTTGTAATTTACGTTCTCTAGTCAAGGACGAGAAACCAACATTTTAGCCTACTGAAACGGTGTAGGGGTTGAAACTACTATCCCGTCATCAACGCATCGGAAGTTTAAGAATAAACGCACTTATCCTTTCGGTCCAGACGTTTTCCAAATTACATTCCAGTTCCCTGAGTGCAATAAATAACAAACCACAAACACACGAATAGATCTGAAGATAAATAGATTTCCAGGCGACGTAAACAAATAATGATTGGCGTGTGTATTATGACTTATGGTTGCCAGTTCCGGCTGTTTGAGATGTTTGGTTGTTCCACGAGTCCTTATCTTCATAAAATAGTTGACAACCTGACAAACCGTTCCCCCACTAGCATAAAACGATTTCATTAAGCTCGTCTTCTCACGACTCTTACTGCCAGTAAGCATGGAAGGCTTAGATGTTCTAAGCTATCTACCGAACACTCTTGACTGTCTGTCGTGTTGAATGGAGAGTCTGTGTACTTTCCCTGTTCTAAACTTGACGGTTACTCCTGGATGAGTGTCTGTTTTATTTGTGGTTTCTGGACGTTTATCTGACGGTTCCGTGGCGCATTTGTAAACAGTAAGATTCTTCACAGATTCAAGAGTACTACACGACTTGTAAACTTCTTTGTATTGTTTCAATGTTTTAAATCATACCTTCTCCTCGTCCTGCTCCACTCCTCCTCCTTCTTCATTTTCCTCCTCCTCCTACTCCTCCTTCGTCTATTTCTTCTTCTTCTTCCTCTTCATCTACCTGTTATTTTTCTTCTTCCTCCTCTTTGTTTTTAAATTCTTATTTTTCCTCCTCCTCCACATCATCTTCTTCTTCTTCTTCTTCTTCTTCTTCTTCTTCTTCTTCTTCTTCTTCTTCTTCTTCTTCTTCTTCTTCTTCTTCTTCTTCTTCTTCTCCTCCTCCTCCTCCTCCTCCTCCTCCTCCTCCTCCTCCTCCTCCTCCTTCTTCTTCTTCCTCTTCTTCTTCTTCTTCTTCTTCTTCTTCTTCTTCTTCTTCTTCTTCTTCTTCTTCTTCTTCTTCTTCTTCTTCTTCTTCTTCTTCTTCTTCTTCTTCTTCTTCTTCTTCTTCTTCTTCTTCTTCTGCTGCTGCTGCTGCTGCTGCTGATGTTGCTGCTGCTGCTTTTCATCTCCTTTGTAAATATTCTCCATTGTAAATACATTTACAGGCCATGTAAACAAATAATAATTGGCATGCATATTATGACTTATGGTTGCCAGTTCTGGCTGTTTGAGATGTTTGGTTGATCCACGGGTCCTTATCTGCATAAAATAGTTGACAACCTGACAAACCGTTCCCCCACTAGCATAAAACGATTTCATTTAGCTCGTATTCTCACGACTCTTACTGCCAGGGAGCATGGAAGGCTTAGATGTCCTCAGCTATCTGCGGAACTGACTTGACTGTCTGCCGTGTTGCATGGAGACACCGTGTGCTTTCCCTGAACTAAACTTGACGGTTACTCCTGGATGAGTGTCTGTTTTAATTGTGGCTTCTGGACGTTTATCTGACGGTTCCGTGGCGCCGTTGACGGTTACTCCTGGATGAGTGTCTGTTTTTAATTGTGGTTTCTGGACGTTTATCTGACGGTTCCGTGGCGCCTGTGTAAACAGTAGAATTCGTCACAGACTCAAGGGCACTGCACAACTTGTAAACTTCGTTGTATTATTTCAATGTCTTAAAACCCTCCCCCCCCCCATTCTTCTTCTTCTTCTTCTTCTTCTTCCTCTTCCTCTTCTTTTTTCTTCTTCTATCTCCTCCTCTCTTCTTCTTCGTTTTCTTCTTCTGTTTCCTCTATCTTCCTCTTCCTCTTTCTCTACATTTTAGTTTTCTTTTCTTCTTCTTTTTCCTCCTCCTATTCTTCTTTTTCTTCTTATATTTCTTCCTCTTCCTATTCTTCTTTTTATTTTTCTTCTTCTCCTCCTTCTGCTTCTGCTACTTCTTCTGTTTCTGCGGCTGCTGCTGCATTTCATGTCCCAATAGAGAGTAAGTCCTCACGCAGCTTACTCCATGCCCTTTTGTGACTTGTTCATGATGGGATGAATTTGGCAGCTACAGTTGTCTTTGTGATGTGATTACCAGTTTCACAACCAACCAGTCACACCTTACGACATACATGCTAGGTTACAGTTGCATTATGTTTTCCTTCTCGGCATCACAAAGCTAGAGTATAATACACCTGTTCACAATTTTGCTTGTTATATATTTTTAGGTATACGAGGGTACGTTAATAAGTAAGTCACAAATGGTTGTATAAAAATAACTAAATACGATAACAGCTTGAAACTTGTTTATTTTTAAACATAAATTGTTGCTTTATTTCTCAACATAATTTCCACCAACATTGATGCACTTATCCCATAGTTTTATCAGTTCTCAAAAACGACTGCATAGGTCTGCGTGCCTTGTTTTCATTTACCTGCCATCCCACAGAACAGTGTGACTTACTTATTGACTCGCCCTCGTAACTTTTTCTACCCAACTATGCACCGCTTTACTGAACATCGCTAGGGCCTAAGTCCACTGAAAACCCACCTTGGCGGGAGACATTTCGCGTATGACGCCGAAGTTTAATGTGAAGTGAAAACGTGGTTTATAAAACAGAGCACGCAGTTCTATGCAGCCGGTTTGGGAGAACTGAAAAAAAAACTATTTGATAAGTGCATCATTGTTGGTGGAAATTATGTTGAGAAATAAAGGGACAATGTATGTATATTAAATAAACTGGTTTCAAGTTGTTATCATAATTTGTTATTTTTCTACAGCCAATTGTGGCATACTTATTAACTTACCCTCGTAAATATTCTTGTTTATTATTTTCTTGGTTGTATATTTGCATTGTACGTGGTCAGCATTGTGCGTGTTTTCTATTTGCTTTATAGTTGTAACATGATAACAAGTTAGTTGCATGTTCTTTATAGGACGAAGCAATCAACCGCAGCATTTTTTGCTGTTCGTGATTCCTGGGCAACTAACTTTACGTTCAGTAGTTTGCCATTGCCTTCTGAACGACCAGCACCCATACCATTTCATTAAAAAAAAAACATAAGACGGTCTGTAAAATGACAACTGAAAAGAAAAAGGAATCCGCTAGCAATATGATAATTTACGTACTAAAAAAACAAAAAAAAAACAGCAAATGTCTTTTCACGGCTGTTCCTTAACAAATTAACAAAACAACAATTTCCTTTAATAGAATGTGTTGCATGGTTTATTGCTGACATATGTTCCTGCACATGACGCGATGTAGGAAAATATGCCAGGCATAAAATCGTGCAACATCATGTTTGTGACTTCTGTGTTGAACACAACAATATTAAAAATGTCACACACTTTGAATACATTGGATACTCTTGTAACTACAATTTAGCTGTAACGTTACCAGTTCCACAGTTACATTCATTTGTATCTCCTATTTTAATTTATTAACCATGTGGTGCTGGTCTCCGTGGCGAAGGTGTTGCGGATGCGGTTCGCAATCCTGTACAGCCGCGTTCGAAACACAGCTGCGCGAGATTTGGCAGCCGATAGCGTTGCGTTGGTTTTGCGTTGGTGTCGGTGCTGGTCGTTCAGAAAGCAATGGAAAATTACTGAACGTAAACTTGCCAAGAGATCACAGCGGCAGAAATACTGGTGTTGACTGTTATGTCCTCTAAAAAAAAACATGTGGCATTTCGGCCCGTGTCATGTGCGAAATCCCAATACTTAACAACATTAAAAATTATTCAAACTAAGTCAGATGTATACTTCTTTTTCATATTGTCCTTGTCGTGTGGTTATCGTGTATATATCGCAGCCCTATGTCGTGTGGGTACTATACATGGCAATTCTAAGAGCTAAACTGTATGGCTAACTCACTCCGAAGGTAGCCTTTTACAAGATGGAAAAAATACTGACCAATAACAAGGTGACAAATGCAATGAGAAAAAAAAGTATTGAAGTGCTACATGAAGCCTATACTTTTGTATGGATGTTAAGCGTGGACAGTGAACAGACAAGCTGAAAAACACCCGACGGCTGTGGAAATGTGGTTTCTGAGGAAAATGCAAAGAACACCATGGACAGACAGAAAAACCAATGAACAAGTCCTGAAGGAAACAAATGAATATTCTAGTCTGTTTGGAGAAATTAGACGTAGTCAGTCAAAATACTTTGGTCACTTTATGAGAAGACATAAATTGGAAAACTTGGTGACAACTGGCAAGATCGAGGGGAAGAAAACAAGCGGAAGACAGAGAATTAAATACCTGGATGGCTTTGAACACGTGGTATGGTCGAGGTCGAGACAAGAACAAAGAGGTGATCCCCGACTTTGGTGATTGAGTGAGATGGCGCATCATGACCGCCCACGCTTACCGACAAGGCACATGATGAAATGAAACTTACGGTACAACACCCGCAAGCAAATGAAAGTAAACATTGTAATAACATCCACTTGGGCAATGACAACTTCCGGACGAGAGTTATCGGTCACTTCACAAACACTATAAGTAAAATGGCAGCTTTTGAACTTTGATGTTGTATAAAAAGCTCTGAAATTCCCGTTGATCAAGAAACATTAGATTCTGACATAAAGATCTGGAGATTGAAGAAAAACAATAGCTTATAAAAGGTATCAGGTTTCAGACACTAACATTATTTGACCACATGCCACGCAACAGTGGTTTAGAAAGAACAGCAATGAATGACATAGTTTGTGGAGGAAGAGGCAGGGGTGGACCAACACGTCGCTGGGCATCGACGACAGGAAGTCAATAAGTAAGTCACAAATGTCTGCAGAAAAATAAATAAATATGATAAAAACTTGAAACAAGATTATTTTTATACATACATTGTCCCTTTATTTCTAAACACAGTTTCCACCAACATTGATGTATTTATCCCATCGTTTTATCAGTTCTTCCAAACCCGCTGCATAGAACTGCGTGCTCTGTTTTCTAAACCACGTTTTCAGTTCGCATTAAACTTCGGTGTTATTCGCGAAATGTCTCCCGCCAAAGTGAGTTTTCAGTGGACCAAAAAGGTGGAAATTGCTAGGGAATAAGTTTAATTTTATCCTGGGTTAATCGAGCGGTATGTACTCTGCCATTGTCACATTCTCACAACACTCCACTAGTCAGCAGTCCTGGACGTTTTCTTCGAATTGCATCATGAAGCATCGATAGAACTTCACAGTACGATTCAGAATTCACATTGTCACCTTTCTTCTTGAAATTGGTTAAAAGCACTCCTTGACAATCCCAGAACAGTGTCAGTATAACCTTCCCAGATCGGATTTCATCAACAATTTTAGAGCGTCCTTGAGAAAATTTTCTACCCAAACTATGCACCGATTTACGGGACAAACATTTGTCAGCATAAACAGGAAGCATTTCCTTATGAATCTCTTTTGCAGGCAGTTCTTTTGCCCCCCCCCCCAAAAAAAAAACCCCGCACAACAGCACGTTGCTCTTTGGTTGTACACTCCGTTAGTACAGACGCCATAAAGTTTATGCGCTGCGCGTGCGCATGAAACACCTAGCGCCACCTGAAGAACGGGAATATAAAGTTCGATGTTGCTGTCACCTAATGACACCTGTAGTAAACATCAACTACATTTATCTGCCATCCCACAGAACTATGTGACTTACTTATTGACTCGCCCTCGTATAAAGACACCCTATAATGAAGATGCATAGATGCATGTGGAAACGGAAATGCTGAAGCATCCAGTGTCTTTTCATTGGTCATTGATGAGAGCGACGTTCTGCACGCGATGATGATGATTACTTTTTTTTTTTTGGACGGAGGAGGGAGGGAGGAATAAAGTATTGAAGTCCCTTTATTTCAAGCCTTGAAGCTATTGGGCGTATGGTGTTAGATGCATATTTGTATAGACCATTGGGCACTCCATTAGTGATGAGGTTAATATCATGCCACCTTCACTTTCCCAGACATTGTCTGGTACCCATTTAAGGCCGAATGGGCTGGGGAGCTTAGGTTAATTGTACAGCTTCGTATTGGTGAGAGTTCGAACCCATAACAATCGGGCCGACATGAGAGAGTCTGGCCACTATTCTACCGCGGCTCTCTCTCTCTCTCTCTCTCTCTCTCTCTCTCTCTCACACACACACACACACACACACACACACACACACACACACACACAAACGTCTTTCCTACTTAGCAGTAAAATGTGACGTTACAGCACTGAATATGGACTTCCGGTCGCCAACATGGCGGTTAGGCGTTGAACCGTTAAGGCCTGTGGTGTGTTTATGCTTGCAGCTACTGTTTGCAATCGCATTTTCCTCATGTTGGACTGGTAGTATATGGTTCCGTCGCCCTGCTACTGAGTGAGTGGGTGGGCGACACTGTGAGCTGTGAAATTCGAGGGGAATGCTTTTAGATCTGTCTTGTACAGTGACCTGCATGTTCGGAAAAATGGCTACCGGCTGTTGCTGAATTCACTGATTTGCCTTTTCGGTTCACGAGTGCATTTTTCAGGAGACTCCCGGGAGTCGGCGCTGAAGCTGCGGAGTTCGTGCTTTATGTGACATTTTCTGCGGGTCGCCCTGCGGTAAAAGACCGAGCCATGTGAGAAAACCTGGGTCAGTGAGGTCTTTCTGGTGACTGCCGAGTCCATCCACGATGAACTGTGGTTTTCGTTGATTGATTTTGTGTTGGCATTCTGGCGGCGGCATTATCCACAGTGTATCTGTGCGGACTGTTGAATTGCCGACACTCCTGCCTATTCCACTTTTCACATTGGACAGTCGGGAGTATTTTGTGTGATATTCACTGGTACAGGAACGGAGCATAATGGGGACGACCCGTTGCCGTGAAGTTGGAACCTCGACTGACTAACTGACATAGCACTGAATAACATAATGACGCGAAAGCGGTGTCAAAGTAATTTGTGAAGTAAACATTTATTTCACCCTGGGCAGTTTTTCTTTAAAACAAATAATGCCAGAATACTGAAAAACAAAATGTATAAAACATGAATAACACTTTCAACAAGTATATAGAAAAAACAAATATATAATGAAGCTTGTAAGAGTGCCAAACTGATTTATCCCCTATTATGTAATCATCCATCGTTTGCCATTTAATGCCGTGGGGAGTATGGACGGAATTCATAATATTCGGTGCATGTCTCATTTTCTGATCCAAAAAAGCATAACTTGCTGTTACAGTAATAGTTTTGACAGCTTGTGTTTGGTGATAAGGCAAGTGAAATAAAGTGGCTGTTATGGACTTATCTTTCTCTTCTATAGCAAACTGCCATAATTTTTCTTAGTTTCTCTTTCGATGGGAGAGCATCTCATTTAGTTCCTCTGCTTTTGTCCTTCTGCTTTTGCTGTGAAGGGTCGCACATAACTCTAGGCTTGTAAATAACAATTGCCCTACTAAAAAGGTCACTCTTTGTTTTCTCAGAAACCAGAGGTGATATACAAAATAATCTGATTAAATTATTTGGAATCAGCAACTCAAAATTACCGAAGAACAGCTATACAGTTTAAGGCACCAAAATGTGTGTAAACCAGTGTAATAGTCTTTCATAACCTCCAGCTGTATTTTAAATCATTCCCAATAATGAATTCTTTACTGCAAAGTCCAATCCACTTTCTCATTTGTCTTCCTGCCCTTCCTCTAACCTGCCAAAAATTGTGTAATTATTTTCCCTGGGTGACCCACTATATGAGAGGTGAGTCTCCTGCAGGCCAGCAATATCAGTGTTGAGAGGGTTGTGTTCGGCATCAATCACAAACAATATTCGTCAGATCATTAGAATGTCCCGGCCACAAGGTTCTAATTTTCCAGCTTGCAAGCCGTAGCTTGAGGTGTCTATGTTTCTTTTTAGTGCCTCGTGCATTGGTTTCACAGTCTGCTATTTGGATTTTGTTCAAGTTCGAGCACCCATTGAATATGTGTTTATTTATGAGCTGTCTTAAAGTTTCCTCAGAAGGTTCCTTAACTGATAGTTCTGATTCCGAGAAACGTTAAAACCAGGGATGAAGTTATACCTCCCTATAGAAGAAAAAGCAGCGGCTGCAGCAGGATATAACAATACGAATTGAATCCTCCCTATAGCATAAATCCAGGGCTACTTTGTAGAGACCACGTACCTATACAGTATGATACCTCTCTCGGCATGCCTAGTTTACTGCAGATGAAAGGTAACACGAAAAAGTCTGGAACGAGACAAGATGCAGCAACGCGTCATATAATCTTGAGCCATGGTATTATTACATATCAGTGAATGGTATTGTTGCAGTTTCTACACATTATATACAGTATGTGGCATAAGAGAACCCACAGGGCACACGAAATAGCTGAAGACCTACATACGAGGGATATTCCAAGATCAACCTCCGATTGGCTGTTAAAAATAAACCTGTTGCCATAGCAACACCGAGTATTGCTTACATCATTAAGAAGTCTTTTTAGCTCACTACACATCAACCTACAGTCGCATTTGTTCAGCGGTTCACAAATCATGAACGAATAAACATGGACACTGTTATGGCTCCACACGGCAAACGAAATAGCTGGAGTCCTAAATGTGGAGAAGAGAATTTGAGGAGGAGATGAATAAAAAGCGGAGATATTGGAGTGAGATGTTGATGGATAGAACACGATATAGAAAACAGAACAAAAAAAGACTCAATCAATCAAGCATGTGCAATGCCGAAAAGCGTGGGCGGTCATGACTTGTCAATTCACTCGATCACCAGAGTCGTGGATCAGCTCAGTGTTCCTGTCTCGTCGATGCCATGTGGCCAAACCATCCAGGTAGTTTCTTCTCGGTCTTCACCTTGGTCTGTTCCCTTCGATCTTGCCAGTTGTCACTAAGTTCTCCAATCCATTTCTTCTCATAACATGTCCAAAAAATTGTGACTGTCAACGTCTAATTTTCTAATGAATTTACGATTGTCATTTGTCTCCTGTAGTACTTGGTTATTGTTTTTTCTGTCTGTCCATGGTATTTTGTGCATTTTCCTCAAAAACCACATTTCTGCAGCCATCAGATGTTTTTCAGCTTGACTGCTCATTGTCCAAGTTTCACATCCATACAAAAGAGCAGGCTCTATGTATCCCCTCAACACTCTTTTTCTCGTTTCAATTGACATCTTTTTATTGGTCAGAATGTTTTTCATCTTGCTAAAGGCTACTTTCGCCATGGCGATTCTTCTTCATCTCTTCAAGGCATCTCCCATAAGATGTTATGACTGTTCCGAGATAATTGTACCGATTCACTTGTTGAAGAATACTCCCATTTACTTGTATATTATTTTGTGGTATTTCGTTCTTCCTAGTGACGACCATAACCTGTGTCTTTTTACAATTTAATTCTAACCCCAGTTGTTCACTGTGTACAACAACCGCATCTACTAATTGTTACAGATCCTTCTCATTGTCTGCAATCAATAGTGTATCATGTGCATATCTAATGTTATTGATGTTTCGTCCTCCAATGCTGATTCCATTTATATCTTCTACATTTCTAAAAATATATTCACTGTGTAGGGAAAAAAGATCTGGAGACATTACACATCCCTGCCTTACACCTCTCTTAATAGGCTGATATTGTTCCATTTCATTATCAATCCTTATGGCAGCTTGTTGTTTCCAGTATATGTTTTTTATAAGTCTAATGTCTTTCCCATCAATTTTTAGATCTGCAAGCATATCCACCATGTTGACATGTCTAACTCTATCAAAAGCCTTTGTGTAATCTATAAAGCTAAGATGTATATCCTTGTTTACTTCTATAGCACGTTCAGTAACTGATCGCAACATATAAACAGCATTTACTGTACCCTTCCCTTCTACAAACCCACATTGTTCTTCCCCTATGTCAGGTTGTATTTTCTTCCTCATTCTTTGCATGATAATTCGTGGCAAAATCTTTGTGATGTGACTCATTATATTAATCATTCTATGTTGATCACATTCCAAGGCTCCTGATTTATTTGGGATTGCAATAAATACAGAATTACATAATTCAGAAGGTATTTCAGAATTACATAATTCAGAAAGTATATCTCCAGTATCATATAATGTGTTCAGCAGTCTGGTGACTTGATCTATTCCATATTCTTCTAAAGCTTTAATCATTTCTATTGTGATGTTATCTGCACCGGGGGCCTTGCCAGCTTTCATATGCTTAAGAATATTTCGAACCTCCATCTTCAAAATTGGCGGTCCTTCATTATTAAATCTAATATCATACTGTTCCTCTCTGTTATCATCATAAAGGTTTTTCACATAATCTGTCCACACATGTAGAATCTGATCTTTTTCTATTATGATTTCGCCATCTTTAGTTTTTAGACAGCCTGCTGATGTACTTTTAATGTACTGTTTTGATGTCCTTGTACATGTACTACTTATTAGTAAGTTCCTGAATCTTTGTGTGCCCTAATTTGATGTTTTGACTGTTTTATTGTTTTTTAAATTTCTAAGCACTTTTCCTCAAGCCATGCTTCTTTTCCCTCTTTACATGATATTCTGACTTGTCTGTAAATTTCTTAATATTTGGTAGAATTATTTGTGTTGAGTCTTCTTCTTTCCATTAGTGTAAAATTTCTTCAGTCATCCATTTCTTACGACCCACCTTTTTTAATTTTGGAATAGTTGTTTCTTCAGCCAAACTGATTGAATTATTCAACATTTCCCAATGATCATCCAATCCTGGAATAGGATCTCTAGATCAGACAATATATCAAAGCTGTTCTGTACTTCTATGTTGAATTTGTTTTGTATTTCCATGTCATTACTCAATGTACACAAAGCATATTTAGTATTTCCTGTTATGTACTTGACTTTCTTTAACTTTATCCTCAATGTTCCTATAAGTAATCTGTGGTCACTATAACAATCATCACTGGGAACAGTTTTTGCTATTGTTAACGCGTTTCTAAATCTTCTGCTAATCAGTATGTAGTCAATCTGGTTTCTGATCCTGCTATCAGGACTCCTCCATGTCCATAATCTTCTAGGGTGTTGCTTAAACCAGATGTTTCCTACAATCATTTCCTGTTCTTTGCCCACTCTACGAGTCTACTCTAAGAGGATACTTCTTTCATTTCTCTCTCCTAAACCATAGTTTCCTACTGTGTATCTATCACCTTGATTTCCTACTTTTGCATTGAAGTCTCCTATTATGATGTTTATTTCTCAATTTTTACACTTCCTTAAGGCAGACTCTATGTCATTATAAAATTCCTCTACACTATCTTCACTGGATTCTCCTGTTTGGGCATATACTTGAATAACATTTATGCTAAAAGGTCTGCCACTTAATTTAACTAGTAGAACTCTGTCCTACACTGCCCAATATCCTTGAACAGACTTTGATGTTTTCCGGTCCAAGATAATTGCCACTTCCCTTTGTCGATCTTCACCTCCAGAATAAATAATCTTAAAATCTTCATCTATCTTGATGCCTACTCCTGTCCATCTCGTTTCGCACATCCCTAAAATATTATTTTTTTTCTCTTTCCTAAGGGGGCAGTGGCTGTTGGCCTATGCTCCAATGGTGACTGCGGTTGCGTAGTGACTAGACGCTTGCCTGCTTGCTCGGTGGTCATGGGTTCGAATCCTTATCGGGCAGATTCCAAATTTTACAAATTGACCTTGTTTTCCAGACTGACCCATTATAAAATGGGTACCAGGAAATGTCAACGGAAAGTAAAGTTATTCTGACCACATGACCCAACTAGTTCCGATCCATCTATAACAATATGGGCCTAGCATTAAATACCCAATGCGCCAATGTCCTTGACTTAATTGACTAAGCTCCAATGTGGGATTAAGGACAGAATACTACAGAAAAATAAGAAGACACACTATCTGATGTCTACAGTAGGCAAATGCAACAATACTACTTATGAAAGCGAAGCTCCAGTCTAGGGCTTCCAATCTGACTTAGACAAGGCACAAGGTCCGAACCGGAATACGATCAGCGTTGCCAGTATTTTATTGTGCTCTTTCTTCAAACCTTAAATCCCGAAACAACCAAACAAATCAAAAGTAGTGATATTGGAATACGCAGGACGAGGTAAATTGCTAATGCCCCATTCCCTGAAACTGGGTCGACCCCCAGAGTTGAATGTAGTTCGAAAGTAAACTTATTTAAGATTGAACCAAGACCCCTGTGGTTAGAAGCAGGTGCTGTCTGTTATGGTGATAAAGATGATGTAAGATAGAAAAGTAATAATATTAGAGTTCTGATGTAAGGTAGTTGAGGGGATACATAGAGCCTGTTCTTTTGTATGGATGTGAAACTTTGACAATGAGCAGTCAAGGTGAAAAACATCTGATGGCTGCAGAAATGTGGTTTCTGAGTAAAATGCAAAGAATACCATGGACAGGCAGAAAAACCAATGACCAAGTACTACGGGAGACAAATGAAAATCGTAAATTGATTAGAGAAATTAGACGTACACAGTCAAAATTTTTTGGAGATGTTATGAGAAGAAATGGATTAGAGAACTTAGTGACAACTGGCAAGATCGAAGGGAACAGACCTAGAGGAAAATACCTGGATGGCTTGGCCACATGGCATGGACGAGACAAGAACACTGAGCTGATCCACGACTCTGATGATCGAGTGAAATGACGAGTCATAACCGCCCACGCTTTCCGGCATGGCACATGATTGATTGATTGATTTATTGATGTAAGTTAGGGAAGTAATAATGATAGAGCTCTGATGTAAGTTAGGAAAGTAATAACGACGGAGCTCTGGGGTAACGCAGGAAAGTAATTATGATAGAGCACTTATGTAAGATATTAATGTAATAATGATATAACTCTGATTTAAAATAGGAAAGCAATAATGACAGAGCCATAATGTAAGGCAGGAAAGTAATAATGATAGAGCTTTGATATAAGGTGTGAAAGTTATGTTAGAGTACAGATGTAAGATAGGAAAGTAATAATTATAGAACTGGGATGTAGGCTGGAAGGTCATAATGATAGAGTACTGATGTAAGATAGGAAAGTCATAATGGTAGACCTCTGTTGTAATAGGAAAGTAATAATATTTGAATAACGAAGACACAAACAATATATTGCACGATTTATTGCCTGGCATATTTCGCTGCATCTCGTCAGGTACATACTGCAGAAATCACACAACTTACGTGAATTAATTAGATAAATCCTTCAAACTGAAATATACACATGTTCGCACAGTAATGTCGTTTGTCTACCACGGTAATTTTAAACTGACTAACATGTCTTTCTGCTTACACAAGGACGGCTTTCGAAGGTTGATTAGTATAGCTTCAGCAAACTTTAACAATCGACTACTTTGTGTGTTGAGCAACACACGGAAGGCACTGTCTCTTTCAACCACGTGAGCACTCTCGAGCACATGTCTCCCGACCGATGAAGCCAGACTTTTCCGGTGTGTCGGCCTGCCTAGGTTACCATCTTCTGTGTGTAGTATCTTGTCCAACAAATTCGGAATATGTTCCGAAACCCTGCAATGTAACTGTCGTTCAGTTCTGCCTATGTAGATGGCCTCGCATCTGCATGTAAATTGGTAAATACAATTTGATTTGGCGTACAAAGCTACAGGTTCTTTTACTGCTGGGACTGGGATCGGTGTGTTTCTGTACCTGATGACTAGAGTTGCAGCACAGAATGTTCGCTCGACTGCTGTGGTGAGCCGGTCCCGCAGACGTTGCATTACGTCATCTCCTCGGAAGGTTAGCTGGATGAATACTTTGAGTTTATGGACTGTAGATAGAAAGTAATAAGAAAGTAGAAAGTAATAATAATAAAACATTCTAAGTTCTACATTGTAGACTTTTACGGAGACGTCTTCACTCATACTCTCTGGGCCTCCTGTTACTTCATCACTGTCTCTCTCTATCTGTGTCTATATATCTCTCTCTTCTCTCTCTCTCTCTCTCTCTCTCTCTCTCTCTCTCTCTCTCTTGTCTTCTCTCTCAGTCGCTCTCCTTGTCTCTATCTTTCCATCTGTCTCTTCTTTCTCTTCTCTCACTATTTCCCTTACCGCATCACTCTATGTCTCTATGTCTCTATGTCTCTATGTCTCTCTCCTCTTCTCTCTCGTGTTTTCTCTCTTTCTATTTCTTATATCTCGCTATCTCTCATCTTATGCCTTCTTCCCATTGTTCTTCCTAGGTTTTCGTCACTCTATCACAGTTACCCTCTGTATATTCCGCTAATTCTCTCTCTCTCTCTCTCTCTCTCTCTCTCTCTCTCTCTCTCTCTCTCTCTCTCTCTTACACACTGACATACTCTCTTGCCTTTCCTTCATTCTCCATTGTTTCTCTCCATAACTGTCTCATCCTTAGTTACATATTCCTCCTCCTCCACCTCCTTCTCCTCCTCTGTCTGTCTCTCTCTCATCCTCAGTCTTTATCTCTATAACTCTCATCTTCTGTCTTCTTCCTCTCGATATCTCTCTCATTTTCTGTCTTCTTCTTCGTATATATTTCTCATCCCATGTCTTCTCCTCCCTCTTTTTCTCTTCCCTCTCCCATCCTCTCTCTCTCTCTCTCTCTCTCTCTCTCTCTCTCTCTCTCTCTCTCTCTCTCCATCGTCCTTTATTCCAATGTTCCCGCGTAACACATTTAGTAATATAACCCCAAGCAAACAAATTCCCATGAGAGCAAAGGCGACAAGGAGGGAGTTGACCACCACAAGTTTGGACACCGCCTAGAGCTGACAGTTCTGGACATGACCCGCGCTTCGTCATCAGCGAGCAGTAAACATTAGATGTCATAGCCCATTATTTGTCTGTCTCTCCGTTCTTCCTTTGGTGTATCTGTCTGTGAATGCGTCACTTCTTCTGTTATCTGTCTGGCCTTTATGCTTGTCTGTCTGTATTTCCATCGGTCTGTCTGTCTACAAATCCAGCCAGACATACTGTTTATCTTATAGTTGTCTGACTGGATTTTCTAACGGTCCGTCGGTGTATACGTCTGACTGTCTGTCTGTTGATCGATTGGTCTGTCCCTCGTTCTTTCTTTTTATCTGTCTGTGTGTCTGTCTTTCGGCCAAAAGTCCGTCGCCCGTATATTTCTGATGTCTACTTTTACATACTTTACATAAGATGTGTGCCTTTATTATTTATATTTTCTAATTGGCACCAGGCAAGTATGGTAAATGCTATCTCCCACAAAGAGCCATTACCCTCTTTGGGAAACAATCACTTCCAAATTAGTATCACGTGTGGGTAAAACTGTGGTCAGCCGCTATTTGTTGATGACTCAGTCACATCCTTATTAATCGTACCCAGGGATCGACCCTAATATAACTTCTCTTTGAGGTTGAACGGGGTAGGGATAATGGTATAATCGAAAAGAAACACCCCCCCATTCCCACTATAATTGATTATGTTTTACTGTACATGCCGGTGTTTCCATTGCACTCCATACATTACCGTCTCTCTCTCTCTCTCTCTCTCCTCTCTCTCTCTCTCTTCTCTCTCTCTCTCTCTCTCTCTCGCTCTCTCTCTCTCTTCTCTCTCTCTCTCTCTCACACACACACATACAGATAGACACACACACACACAAACACACACACACACACACACATATATATATATATATATATATATATATATATATATATATATATATATATATATATATATATAACACAATATAGTAGCGGTATCGTAGCTAATAATGCAACCAGGTGTTAGAAACCAGATGTCCTAGCCCAGTGGTTCTCAACATTTTTTGGCCCGTGCCCCCTTCACCATATTTTCACAACGTCATCACCCCCCCCCCCTCCCCCTCGAATTTCCTACCTAAAATCCCTCCTCCCTCCCGCTCCTGCCCCTACACAGTATACGTAATAATGGAAGCACATACGAAAACAAGTCTAGACGTCCACATAAAACGTGATTTGTGGGTTTACTTACTTTATAAACTCAATTTTAGAAGGGGTGAGACGTACAGAACCATAAAGTATGAAGGCAAAAACAATATCAAGTAATCGGTTCTTGTATTAACGCGATCTTATAATCTTCATTCCCCCCCCCCCCCCGGAAACCCTAAAATTCTCCCCTGGGGGGGGGGATTCCCCACCGGTTGAGAACCACTGTCCTAGCCACATATGACAGATCACAGATAATATAAAGTCATTAGATCATATTTATGGCTGTAGTTAAATCAATATACACCTTATTTTTATCTGTGACTTGTTTCACCCGGCAAGTGGTTAGTCTTATGTAACATGTTTCGCTTGAAACAAGAACCATTAACTGGGGTTTCGTTTTGCTTGTCATCTGCTCAAGTGTTTATTTTATTGTTGTCACAGAGAGAGAAAGAGAGAGATAGACAGAGAGGGAGAGAGAGAGAGAGAGAGAGAGAGCGAGAGAGAGAGAGAGAAAGAGAAGAGGAACAAAGAGAAAGAACGATGTGGAAAAACGATATGGAAGAATGATGCGGAAGAACAAGGAGGAAGGCGGAATAGGTGAAAGAAATAAGAAGGGGAAGAAAGAAGTGAGACAAGGAAGAAGTGGAAGAAGTCGTAGAAAAAGAAGGAGGAGGAAGTAGCAAAAAAAGAGAAATGGTTGGCAGAAGGGAGAAGTTGTATTAGAAAGAAGCAACAGAAGGAAGAATTGATAGAAAAAGAAGTAGTAGAATGTAGAAGAAAGAAGAATTGATTGAAAAAGAAGTGGTAGAAGAAAGAATTGATAGAAAAAGAAGGAAGAAGTGACAGAAAAAAAAGTGACAAAAAAAAGAAGTGGTAGAAAAAGAAGGGGTAGAAGGAAGAAGTGGTAGATGGAAGAAGTAGTAGAAGGAAGAAGTGGTAGCAGGAAGGAAAGGAAGAAGAAGCAGAAGGAAGAAGAAGAAGGAAGGAGCAGAAGAAGAAGATGAGGGGAGAAGGAAGGAAAAGGAAGAAGAGAGACGCATAAAGAACAGAAGGAAGCAGAAGGGATAAGAAAGAAGAAGAGCAAAGAAAGGAGAAGAGTAAACAACGAAGAAGAAAGAATAACGAAGAGGAAGGAAAAAGAGCAAGAGGAAGGGGTGGAGGAGGTGGAGGGAGAGGAAAACTCAATAGTGAATAAGACTGATTATAAAGATAAATGACAACTAAGGAAAATACATATTTTTCTTGTAAAAAGATATGGCCGTCTAGAAAGATAAATATGGAGAAAAATGTACCAAGGAGGCGAAGAATAGGAAGACTACGGTGTAGATGGATTCAAGATGTGATAGATAATTTACCAACGACAACAATCTTAAGTCGGGACTTCCGATTTATGATAGTGAAACATTTCGAAAGTCTCTTATGTCGGCGAAGTTCAGCTTATGACACGCCACTCGATTATGATTGCTGTAGTGAAACATAGAGAAAATACATTACCTTGTATTTCATATAGAGGACAATTTCTATATGTGTGTACATACATTTCCCATGCCTTTCAACGTGCTGCGTGGAAATGAGTAATTCGATTTAGAGGTTTGTGTTTGCCAAAGCAATGCAGGATAGGCGGACAAGAAACGAGGCTAATTTGGACATCCAAAGCTCCTAAGACACGAATTTTGAATTTCAGTTTGTTATCTTGTAGGCTCGGGCCGGTTGGGGAGCTTATTGCGTTGAATACTCAGTCGAAGAGAAGAGAAAATACGTATAATATCGACAGATTTTTCTCTTATATTTAGACATTAGATTGTCGTAGCTATGGCTGTGAGGAAGGCTTGGCTAATGCCAGATGTCTGTATAAATTAGAAGCAATGTCTTCCCGTTGTGTTTTCACTTGTGGCAAATAACCACCTTCCATCTTGTGATATTTGGTGCCACCAATCAGATTGCGTTTTGACGACTTCCGCTATCTGGCTGATGTCAGAGCCATGATGCAGGGAGACAATTTTAGATTGGCTGTAAACCAGGAATCTTTTATTGTCGCTTTCAAGCTATATTTAACATAATCGTGCTTTAAAACTGTAACACAAGCTACAACTAAATCAATCTTAACTGTTAACTGGTGTGAGAATATCCCTTATGTGCCGGGAAGTGGTGAAGTTACTTACAGTGCAGATTTTATGTGACTACAAAACTATAGTGGCGGAGTGGCGAGGTGGACCGTTTTGCATAACGATGTAGACACGTGGATATTTACACCACGCAAAATTGAAAGAGAAGGAAGGTTTCAACACTTAGTTGTTTCAGTATATTTAGATGGGAAAACTCTAAATGAGTTTGTAGAACTGGTTTTTCTTTACTGAAAGCAAGTGACGTTATGTTTAATGTGTATTGGGCTGTAAAAGTCTACTAGATTTCGTAACACTGAATTCTGGCAAAGGAAAGGAAGCTGTAAAACTCGACTACAATTTGTAAAACTAGTTTTTGGTAAGTGAAAAGATGTGACTTTATTTTAAATATATTTAGGCATTATTCTGCTAAAGTTTGTAAGACTGAAATTTGTTAGTGAGGAGAAGTGGGTTTATGTTCAATACCTTAAAGCTGCAAAACTCTACTATGCTTTAATGTTCAGTATATGTACGCTTGGCTTAGAGGTTATGACTTTTCTCCGTAATCTCGTATACTCTCGTAGG
The DNA here is from genome assembly GCA_963921405.1 of Cepaea hortensis. NCBI lineage: Eukaryota > Metazoa > Mollusca > Gastropoda > Stylommatophora > Helicidae > Cepaea > Cepaea hortensis. Next base: position 90,144,355 of record OY992887.1, read on the forward strand.
TGACGTGATGACGGTGAGAATCAGCAGTGGTTCGAATCGCATCGGTAACTTATGTGGTATGTGAGCCGGCCGCTCAGAAAGCAATGGCAAACTACTGAGCGTAATCTTGCCAAGAAATCAACATACAGCTGAAAGATGCTGGTGTTGACAGCGATGTCCTGTAAAGGATATGCAAAAAAAAAAAAATGTAGGCTGCAACACTCTGCTATATTTTGTAACACTGATTTGCAGTAACTAAAGGGAAGTGATTTTTTTTTTTTTTTTTAAGTGACGCTATAATACTCTTTTAGAGTTCGTACATTGATTTATTGTTACTAAAAGGAAGTAAGAAAGTGATTTTAGGCATGGATACTAAACTAAAGTTTCTAAGACTGTCTGTTTTTCTTTAGTGAAAATTAGTGATTTCTTTGTTCAATACGTTAAAGCTGCAAAACACTACTAATGTGTGTAACAGTGATTCTATTTTTTTTTTAGTGAAAGAAATGACTTTATGTTCAATATATTTACTCTGCAATACTCTACTCGAGTTTGTAACTGTGATTTTTCGTTAGTGAAAGGAAGTGACTTAATGTTTTCCGGAGCGGATAATTAACAGAAGAAATTATCTGAAAATCGTCTTCACCAAATGCAAAGGTAAGAACAAGAGCGATAGCTGAGATTAACTCGAGGCTTGTTTTGTTTCATATATCCAGGCACGATATTTTAAGCGGGTTGTCCAGATATAAATAAGACCATTATATGAAATATATGGTTAAATGAAAATTAGATTGTTGAAATATCCATCATCATTATCCGGTGTCTTGCCGGTACTAGTGGGTGATTATGGTTCGCATTCTCAAACTACCATCAGAATCTCGGATCAGGTGTGAGTTCTGGTTCCAATTACGCAATTTGGTCAAGCCGTTTATACATTTATCTCTTTGCCTTCCACGGCTATTTTCCCCCATGGGTCGCCAGTTGTCACTAAGCTAGCTGGGGTGTATTTATTTCCTTGTCATTAACACTGTTCAGCCTCATGTTTTCAGCTATGTTGACGAATGCCTTCGAAAACAACGACATTGGAATAGACATCAACTACCGCATGAGGGAAAGTTATTCAATCTCAGAAGGCTGAAAGCTAAAACCAAAATTGACAGCGACACCGTCAGAGAGCTCCTGTTTGCTGATGATTGCGCTCTATATGCCAACTCAGAGGCGGACATGCAACACAATGTTTCAGCTTTCTCATATGCCTGTGCCAACTTTGGGCTCAATATCAATTTGGAGAAGACTGAAGTTATGTACCAGCCAGCTCCAGGGAATAATCACACTGTGCCGAATATCAAAGTGAATGGTTATAGTCTAAGTGTTGTAGACAAATTCACCTATCTTGACAGCACTGTGTCACAAACTGCCACAATTGATGATGAAGTGAATGCAAGAATCTCCAAGGCCAGCGCGGCCTTTGGCAGACTGTACAAGAATGTATGGGACAGAAATGGAATAAGCCTGCAAACAAAGCTGAAAGTCTACAAAGCAGTTGTTATTATCCACACTGCTATATGCTTGTGAAACCTGGACTGTTTATCAGCGACACGCTAGGAAATTAAATCACCTCTACACAGTCTGCCTTAGGAAGTTACTGAAGATTAAATGGCAAGACAAGATCCCAGACACTGAAGTCCTAGAAAGAGCGTCTATGCCAAGTATCCACACTCTACTAATGAAGAATCAGATTCGCTGGGCTGGTCACTTGACTCGCATGCCAGATCACAGGCTCCCTAAACGAATTTTTTTACGGCGATTTGTGTTGTGGTAAACGCTCCCAAGGCGGCCAGAGGAAACGCTTTAAAGACACTCTGAAAATCTCACTGAATGCTTTTGGAATTCATCATGACACGTGGGAGGCTGCAGCCAGAGACCGAAATTCGTGGCGTGCATCATTACGCAAGGGTGCAGTCACGTGTGAGGCAACCAGGACTGCAAGAGCTGTGAAGAAAAGACAGAACAGAAAAACCACTGCAGAAAATCCTCCCCCAGAAACGTCAAGCATTCTTTGCCCACATTGTCAAAGAACATTTCGAGCCAAAATAGGCCTTATCAGCCATCTTAGAACCCACAGCTCCATACTTTCAACCCCACTGGATGAAATGAATGGTCATCATCATTCTTGATGGACAAATAACATTTCCTTGTCATTAGGCTTGTTCATTGTGGTTGGAATTATGTATCTAAAACATTCTACTGTATTTGATAATCAGCCCTGCTCCAACAGACCTTAGTGGTCACTTATGGCATGCATGGCTTTCTACATGTTTGCTATTCATTTCTTGCTTTCTCAAGGGCCTCGGTAACTCACAGGAGTTAAAATATAATAAGTCAAAGTGAAACTATCCTGGTTATCTGCAATCGTTCTTGTTGTTTGTTGTCGATGCAGCTTTAGGGTAACCATGTTACCTTAAGGGATGTTTTCCACTGTACATAGAACTGTTTCACCGGTTTAATTCACTTTTCCTACTCCATTCCACCTTGTTTCGCTTAATTCCCAAATGGTAATCTTATAATATTTCACATTTTCTACCACATGTTCTGTCTTTCCAAATTCAAACATAGTTCTAACATTCCAGGAACCAGTTGTGCAGATTTTCTTTGGCAAAAGGAAGTAATCCGAATAACAAAAACACGAACAAAGATATGCGAACAAAAAAAAAATCATGTCTTTCTCTCTGTACAAAACTGGCATATGCAGATTAATCATGATGGCTTCCGCGACCTTCAACTGCGACTATTTTGTGTTTGAAAAACACACAAAACGCATTGTCTCTATCAATCGCATGACCAGTTTCCAGACTCCCTGTGGCTTACTCCGCATCGAGTCATACCTTTTCTAGGATAGCCTCATTTCATTTTGTTTGGCTGAGGTAGCCTTGTTTGCTTATCGTCTGGCTTATTCTTCCTAACTGCTGTGATTGTTTCACTGGCTATGCCTTTACTAGCTCAAATTATGCTGTTATTTAAATCTACTTTATTATTTTCCCCTTCCATCTACTTTTAGCTGCTGTATTGGTTGCATTGGCTCTACATTTAGTAGCTCTGCCGGCTCTGCAGCGGAGGATTTACGAATACAAATCGTAATCCCGCATACTCTGTTCGAAACAAAGCTGCGGCCGATTTGAAAGCAGACCGCCTTAGGTTGGCAGGTATGAGTGCCTGTCGTTGAGAAAGCAATGGAAAACTACTGAACGTAAAGTTGCCAGTCACAAACATCCCCCCCCCCCCAAAAAAAAAAAAAAAAAAAAAACAAACCACTGGGCTTGACTGCTACGTCCTGTAAAGGATATGCAACTAACTTTTTTAAGTAGCCCTAGGTGTGCTGTTAGTTAGATGTGCTGTATTATTGTCCCTTAATCTGTTTTTAAGGAGTTTTTGTTCTGTTTATGCTAGATTTTAACGTTCCCTGTTTCCTAGGATTTCTAGACATTATTCGTTCCAAGTAATTTTAACGTTCTGCTAGCAGTCTTCTGCACCTACCTCGTCCAATAACTGTTGCAGCACCCAAGGAACTTACTGGAGAAAGTGACCATCAAGTGACCGTCGGTTGCTTGATTTCTCATAGACTCCACTTCGTTTTGGTTTGCATATTAGTGCTGTGTTATGTATATCTTTCTAGTCAGGTCGTAGTCAGATATGACTGAGCCACCGTGTGACAGTACACGGCACAAGCTGCTTTCTGTTAGCGCCGAATGTAGGGTGGCAACACCAAACCCAATACTCCAGATTCCAACGGCTTCGGAATGAGGTGTGTAACTGGGAGAGTGCAAGGTTTATCCTGGTGCGAGGAAATGAAATTTGAAGAATAAATTGTATGGCAGCGCAGACCAAATCCTAAGCCTTGTCGGCAACTGGTTTAGGATCGAAGCTCTGCCAGGAGAGCAGTTAGAGATGCTTTGCTGATCCGACAGCTGTGCAGCTTGCCTTGATCCAGATGTATTGACGTTACCTTTCCTCTGCAATAAACTAGGCAAGGAGAGAAGGCAAGGTACCAGTAGTAGTAGTAGTAGTAGTAGTAGGTGTAGTAGTAGTAGTAGTAGTAGTAGTAGTAGTAGTAGTAGTAGTAGTAGTAGTAGTACTAGTAGTAATAGTAGTAGTAATAGTAGTAGTAATAGTAGTAATAGTAGTAGTAGTAGTAGTAGTAGTAGTAGTAGTAGTAGTAGTAGTAGTAGTAGTAGTAATAATAGTAGTAGTAGTAGTAGTGGTGGTAGTGGTAGTAGTAGTAGTAGTAGTAGTAGTAGTAGTAGTAGTAGTAGTAGTAGTAGTAGTAGTAGTAGTAGTAGTAGTAGTAGTAGTAATAGTAGTAGTAGTAGTAGTGGTGGTAGTGGTAGTAGTATAGTAGTAGTAGTCGTAGTAGTAGTATTAATAGTAGTAGTAGTAGTAGTAGTAGTAGTAGTGGTAGTGGTAGTAGTATAGTAATAATAATAATAGTAGTAGTAGTAGTAGTAGTAGTAGTAGTAGTGGTAGTGGTAGTAGTAGTAGTAGTAGTAGTAGTAGTAATAGTAGTAGTAGTAGTAGTAGTAGTAGTAGTAGTAGTAGTAGTAGTAGTAGTAGTAATAGTAGTAGTAGTAGTGGTAGTGGAAGTAGTATAGTAGTAGTAGTAGTAGTAGTAGTAGTAGTAGTAGTAGTAGTAGTAGTAGTAGTAGTAGTAGTAGTAGTAGTAGTAGAGGTAGTGGTAGTAGTATAGTAGTGGTAGTAGTAGTAGCAGTAGTAGTAGTAGTAGTAGTAGTAATAGTAGTAGTAGTAATATAGTAGTAGTAGTAATAGTAGTAGTTGTCACATTCATGTTTAATTTCATATTTTTGGTTCTAAATGCAGCTGTCATTATTCTAGTACTCAATGATTCACACTGTATTAAGGCTTTCTCTGCCTCTTTTGATAGCTTGATTTCAATTGTCATTTCCCTATGTATGGCGTGAGAACACCAATGTTTCACCTATGTTTAGAAGTGTTTGTACCTGCTTAGTTTCCATCTTGTTGGCGTAATCTCAAAATGCTAACCTTACAATATGTCATTTCTTCTGCCACCTGTGCTGTTTTAATCAATTTGCACATAGTTATAACATTCCAGCTGCCAATTCAGATTATTCTAGATAAAAGAAGATACGTGGGTGATGCAGACTGCATGCAGCTTTCTCCTCATCAGGGCATATTTCTTCTTCTTGTTTCATTGGCTTTGCGTAATTGTGTGGCATCCTGATTTCTGTGGTGCGCCTCCTGGCTGGTTACCTCCGTCTTCAGCACCTTTCCTTTACTAGAGCAGACTGTGGTCTTACTCAAGTTTAGATGCTTATGCACGCACACATATGCCTGCGCATGTGTGTATATGCATACACTCACATATATATATATATACACATTCTGGTTATCTTTACCGCACAAGAGACTCTCCGCCGCCCCTTATCCCGTTTGTTAAAACAGGTCTGCCACGTGAAGGCCAGGAGTTGGACATTTGCTGCCAGAGGTGGTAAATGCACGAGCCATAGGGTATTTTGCAAGGTAGGGCTGTCATCCCAAATCTGCACCTTGGGCTACATTACAGCAACATTTATGACCCATATTTCTTCTAGAAGAGGCTCCTTTCATTGTGCTTGTCTGAGGTCTTCACCTTTCCTCATCTTTAGACCTGTTCTTGGTAGTGGATACCGCAGTTAAGTTTACTCCGAGATGAAGTAACAAGTGCCACATCAACCTCCCTTAGGAGCATTTTACGTCATGCTGGACAGGTTGAAATGATACAATTTTGTTTTGATTTAATGGCAAACAAAACAGTAGGTTTGGACCACACATTGTATACAATCAAATAAACAAGCATTATAATTTACATTTCTATTTACTGAACATTACAAATGGAAGAGTGAAACAGAGATTAAGAATAGAATAGGGCAAGCAAAAGCTTCATTTCAGAAATTATGAAAGGTATCTTATGCAATAGGTCACTATAATTGAATATAAGAGAGTTCTGAAATCCTATATAGAATTTATTTTGCTGTATGACAGTGAATTTAAGAATGTAAATGAACACATTAGGGAAAACTTGTTAGCAACAGAGATGTGGTTCCTATGACGAATGTTTTGAATACCTTGGACTTCCAGAGAAACTAGCAACGACTGCCTAATGAAACTCGAACATTATATTCAACAATAAGAAATAGACAAACAGTTTTCTTTGGTCACGTGATGAGAAGAGAGGCATAGGAGAACATCCTGACGACTGGAAAGATCAAGGGGAAGAGAGGCAGACCAACATAAATGTTGCTGGATGGATAAAGACGGTGGCATAAGGGAATAACATCAGCGGAGTTGATCCGGAACACCAACTACCGAGATCTGTGGAGAGCCATGAGAAGTCTTATCGAGGATGATGAGCATTAAAATTGCTAAAGATACCGCTAAACGACACCAATAACACGATTACCCTAGTAGAACAATATATCGTACTTCTGTCCAAATGGGGGAATCACATTTGTCCATATATTATTCTTCGGTACTGGATCAGTTATTAGCCCCGATACCACTCGGGAGTTTTATTTTTCCACGGAAATATTTTCCCACGGAACTATTTTTCTTGCCAGCTCTATCTAACAACTAAACCACAGCCACACTCGAAACTTAGCTGAACAACAAACACAGGAAAGAAGCTTCGCAAACAACGGATTCCCGGACAGTAAGGGGAAATTGAAGACTCTACTACATCATTCAGTAGAGCTGTTTCTATTATCTTTTACCATACCATAATTTCCTGGCAGTTTTCATTCATATTTAGCAATGTATGTCATCCCAGCATGGGATAATCTGCCGTGTTTTTGTACCTCTATTAATTTATCCGTTTTTATAGGTAATTTATAATTATTGATTAAAAGGGTGGTCTTTTGTGCAGCGAATCGATTGTTAAATTTACGAGATTACGTTTATGGGATTGCTGTTATTCTGTTTTCAATCTATGTGCTTGCTCTTCTTCCATTGATATATGTTGTTGCAGAGCAGTTGTGCGCTTTTGTCTTGATTTGTGGTTATTCTATATGTTGTATCTATGTTTGTGATCATTTTCGTTTCGATTATGTCTATCTGTTTGTCTGTCTATCTGTCCACATACTTACCTACTTACTTAGCTATCGACATATGTTGCCTACCTATCTGTCTGCCCAACAACCTGCTCACATGTCTGTCTGTCTGTCTGTCTGTCTGTCTGTCTGTCTATCTGTCTGTCTGTCTGTCTGTCTGTCTGTCTGTCTGCCTGCCTGCTTGCCTGCCTGCCTGTCTGTCTGTCTGTCTGTCTGTCTGTCTGTCTGTCTGTCTGTCTGTCTGTCTGTCTGTCTGTCTGTCCATCCATCATGGATTTCATTGTACAGAATACGGTAAGATGGCGGGGGACGGTTGTGTTGTTTTGTGACCGTTCCCTTTTTTCTCGTAGGAGAAGGGTATTTTCATTTCTTGCGTGTAATTTGTGTGCCAGGATGTAAACCAGGAGTTTCTTCTCAAGATTTTCGCCGATGCTACGGAAGTTTGTGCATCTGAGCGAATCAATCCTAGAAAACATCAAAAGTTGTAGAAGACGACATCAAACACTGTAAATGACACCATGGCACACCGTAGTATATACCACGAAAACCACAGCAGCAGCGGCAGCAGCAGTAGCAGCAGCAGAAGAAGAAGAAGAAGAAGAAGAAGAAGAAGAAGAAGAAGAAGAAGAAGAAGAAGAAGAAGAAGAAGAAGAAGAAGAAGAAGAAGAAGAAGAAGAAGAAGAAGAAGAAGAAGAAGAAGAAGAGAAGAGGAGAAAGAGGAAGAAGAGGAAGAAAATGAGGAAGAAGGGGAGGAAGAAGAGGAAGAAGGGAGGAAAAAAGAGGAAGAAGAAGATGAAAAAGAAGAGGAAGGAGAGGAAGAAGAAGAAGAGGAAGAGGAAGGAGAGGAAAGGAAGGAGAGGAAGAAGAAGATGAAAAAGAAGAGGAAGAGGAAGGAGAGGAGGAAGACGAAGAGGAAGAGGAAGAGGAAGAGGAAGAGGATGAGGAAGTGGAGGAGGAAGATAAGGAGGAATAGGAAGAGGAGGACGAGGAAGAAGGGAAGGAAGAGGAGGAAGAGAGGAAGAGGAGGAAGATAAAGAAGAGAGGACGAGCAGGATGAGCAGGAAGAGCAAGAAGAGTAGGAAGAGGGCAAGGAGGAGGAAGAGGGCGAAGATGGGAAGAGGAGGAATAAGAGGAAGTTGAGGAAGAGGAGAAAGAGGAGGTGGAGGAAGAAGAGGAAGAAGAAGAAGTAAAGGACGAAGAAGAAGAAGACGAAGACACTACATACCTCCTTGGCGTTGTTGTTAAAAACCGCCTGCCTCGCGCCCTGAAGGTTGTTAGATCAATTCTGGGCTTTGTCATTCAGTTCCCGAGTGCAATTTTATCGGAGACTTCTAATTTCTCATTGGATTCACGAACTTTGTGCTTTGTGCCACGTTTTCAGCAGACCGCCCTGTGCAAGGAGGCCGAGCCATAAGAGATAAAACCTGGCTCAATGAAGTGGACCCGCTCGATTTTGAACCACTTTTTAAAACTACAGAAGACAGCGTGAAACACTGTGGAAGAGCCAATACAATTCGCCAAATAACGTAAGCCCTAAGGTATGATCAGTTGGATCCTATTACGTGAACGTAGTTAAATCACTTAATTATACAAATGTGAACTATATTTAAACATTGATTTAGATATTTTAAATTTAAGAAAACAGCATCATCGAAAAAATAAATTCCCTAGACCCAGAAAATAATGAGCTCATTAGCGAAATTATCAGTAATCAATTTGGGCAGCAATTAGTGATAGAGTGAATCGTTGGACAGTACTAGATGAGAAAGTTTCAGTAATACGTCCTGGATTTGTCAGCCAGTTGACATTTTTAGTGTGAAGTTAATGTTCATTTTGTATGTAGCTTTAGTGTTGTGTAAATATGGACACATAAAATGTAAACATTTAGAGATACTCCCCCCCCCCCTCCTCCTCCTCCTCTTCCTCCAGACGGACGGACGGGCGGATGGTTCGTTGGTTTGTTGGTTGGTTGTTAGGCTGGCTATCTGGCTGGTTATTTGCTTAAATGGTTAGTTAGTCACTCAACACATCATCTCATGTTAACACCCGTTCTGTGTTAGATGACTATTTCTCTGTGTCCCGTCGCACGGTACCGTTGGATGGCTTCACGTGGTGTTATCGTGATGTAAGGTCGCCCTCCGGAAAAAGACCGAGCCATGTGAGACAACCTGGGTCAATGAGGTCTTTCTGGTGCCTGCCGATTCCATCCACGATGACTGCGATTTTCGTGGATGACTTTTGTGTTGGCATTCTGACGGCGGCATTATGCACAGTGTACCTGTGCGGGCTGTTGGATTGTCGAGACTCCTGTCTATTCCTCTTTTCACATTGGACAGTGGGGAGCATTTTGTGTGATATTCACTGGCACAGGAATGGAGCATAATGGGGACGACCCGGTGCTGTGAAGTTGAAACCTCGACTGACTGACTGACTAACTAACTAACTAACCAACCAACCAACCAACCAACCAACCAACCAACCAACCAACCAACCACCCACCCACCCACCCATCAACCAACCAACCAACCAACCAACCAACCAACTAACTAACTAACTAACTAACTAACTAACTAACTAACTAACTAACTAACTAACGTGATGTAATTGCAGGCTAGTAAAAGTCCTTGCTTGAGGCACACGAACAATAGGCGGCCACCTAATTAATGCAGGTGGTGGATGAAGTTAAAGAGCAGCCAACAGATAACTGTAGGTTATGGTCTCCAACTTCACAACGGCAGGCAGAGAATCTCTTGTTTGGGAGACAATGTCTACGGTCATCGACCAGTGTGGTCACTGCAATTTTTAAAAAAAAGGCAAACTACCTTCTGTACAGATGCCAAGAAAATCATGTTGTTTAATAATGTTATGATAAGAAATAAATTGGAGAACTTGGTGACAACTGGCAAGATCGAGGGGAAGAAAACAAGGGAAAGGCAGAGAAGTAAATACCTGGATGGCTTGGCCACGTGGCATGGTCGAGACAAGAACACTGAGCTGATCCACGACTCCGGTGATCGAGTAAGATTGCGAAACATGACCTCCCACGCTTATTGGCACGGCACATGATAATGATGATGAATGAATGCACACTGTTACTAGGATGTTAAACAAAAGAAAAGACGAACGTTTCTGCCAATGTCGTTATCAGCAAACATAAAGAACAAAATACTTAGCTATGAAATTGATGTATCACAATCACGGGAATAGAATTCACATTTTGCAATGTTGGGAAGAATAAAGCTGCCACTTAACAAGAGTACCAAACGGGCCGCTCTACTAAACTAACCATGATAGTATTTCCAAGGGAAAGATCTCCACTTGTTGATGCCCTACTGCTTTCAAAGAATGATATGAATGTCTTTTGTTGGTTGATTTTATCATGTGGAAATGTTGCCCGAGGAGCGATCTATTTGGCCCACTCATTTGTCACCTCCAACATCTGAGGGATGTTTAGCATGTTTTTCCCGCACAGACTCTGCTATTTTCCGCCCTCATCTATAACGTCCAGGCGTCCAGTCCACTATCTTGGGAAGGGAAGGGTATAACATTACATCTGGGTTTAATTAGTATCTTCTTCTTTAACCCTTTATCTGCCACTGGGGTATCTGAAGGCTTGGCCATGGGAATTTTATTCCCATGGGAAAGGTCCCACGGACAAACCTGGAAATCTGTCCTCAACAAACTCACTATAAGCCCCCCCCCCCCCTACTCTTAACTACTCCATGCAGGTCTTTCCATGTTCTCGCATATTACCCACTTCTGTTTCTTCTTCTCTTTTCCGTGTGTATTTGTGTCTTGCTCTAATTCCTTTGCCCTGTAGATTTCAGTCAAAGGCTATCTTAGTCACACTATAACTGAAGGTTGTTTTAATGTATGTCCTATCCGTGGCGAATGGGATTAGGACGTAGTTCGTAATCCCGCATACCCACGTTCAAAACACAGCTGCGGCCGATTTGGCAACAGATCGCTTTGCGTTGATATTTTATGAAATGGTATAGGTGCCGATCGTTCAGAAAGCAATGGCAAACTACTGAACGTAGTCTTGCCAAGAGATCACAACAGCAAAAAATGCTGGTTTTGACTGCGACATCCTGTAAAGGATATACAACTAACTTTTTTTATCCAGTAGCGTGTTTTCTTTAACTCTTGTTTTACTGGTATTTATCTAGTTCTCTCCATGATCTCTACATTGGTAATTCTGACATACCTTTTCATTCCTTCTATTTTGCGTAGCCACAAATTAGTGAATGCCTATAGTTTATTTGTAATTGTTTTCGTTGTTCTCCATCGACTGTGGGATTTTTAACCTGTGCAGCTTGCACGGGCCCTGTTATTTCTCGCCCTCAACCATAATGTCTAGGCGTCCATTAGACTATCTTGGGAAGTAGGCGGTGTGTAACACCATCCGGGCTCTATTAGTATAACATTACACAATACATTTGCCTCGTTACAATTAGACAGTGAGCTACTTGCTTTGCAATCGATGAGTGGTTCAATAACAAAAACTGACAGAGTCTAGAAATAGAAGTGGGAAATAAGGACACATTAAACATGTTTGGGATTATCTGACTCTCCTGCTAGGGACGTGAAATTTACAGAACGGCCAATCCTAAGTATGTATCATAGTGCCAGCAATTCTTTGCACAAATACCGATTGGCTTTTTCTTCTTCCTCTACATCTCATCCCTTATTGGGGCATAGGCGTTCAACTAAACCAGACCAAGCCGTCCCATCGTTTGCTTACTCCTGGAGCTCCTTCCATGTTCTGCCGGTATTTTGTTTTTATTATATTTATAATTTGTAGATATGCAAGCATCTCTACCATGTTGACATGTCTTATTCTATAGAAAGCATTTGTGTAGTCAATAAAGCAAATATGTATATCTTTGTTTACTTCTATAGAATGTTCAGTTACGGTTCGCAGCATATACACAGCATTTACTTACCCTTTCCTTCTACAAACCCACATCATTCTTCTATTTCAGGTTGTATTTTCTTCCTCACTCTTTGCATGGTAATTCTTAGCAAATTCTTCGTGATGTGACTCATTATACTAATTACTCGATGTTGATCACATTTCCAAAGCTCCTGATTTCTTTGGGGGTGCAATAAATACAGTATTACTTAATTCAGAAGGTATAGCTCCTGCGTCATATATTGTGTTCCGCAGTTTGGTGACTTGATCTATTCCATATTCTTCTAAAGCATTAATAATTTATGTTGTTCTCATATGGTTAAGAACATTCCATAAGAATATGCATCTTCAAAATTGGCGGTCCTTCATTATTAATTCGAATATCATACTGTTCATCTCTGTTATCATCATGAAGGTTTTTCACATAATCTGTCCATACATGTAGAATCTGTATTTTTTTGTATTATGATTTTGCCATCTTTTGTTTTTAGACAGCCTGTTGATGTACTTGTTCTTTTATTAGTCAGTTCCTTACTTCTTGTGTGCATTGATTTGGTATTTTTACTGTTGTGTTGTTTTTCAATTTAGATGCAATATTTCAGGTTTTGTGCTATGAAGAGGTTTAACCCCATCAGTGGTCCCCACCATGGGTTGTAGTTATTATGCCTTTAGCAAGCTACTGTCTGTTAAGATGGCAAGGTGCCAGTCAGACAGTCTTCAGGAGGTATTTGCAAACATCGCTTTTACTTCCCAGAAAATTTAATGTTACCCATTGTGGCTGTGTCGACGTGTGAGCTGACAACGAAGGCTATTTGAACACATAACCATCGGCCCGGCCGACTAGCCTGCGCGAAAATGCAAACTAATAATGGTGTATTTTATCTAATGGTCTAAGTGAAGCTAAAACTAATAAGCAACGCAATCAATCATTTTCTCTGACAAGAAGACCCTTATCACGCCACTGACGGAAAACAACCACCAACCAGTCAATTATAAATATCTTGATCAATCAAAACAATTTGTCCTAATGAGTGTCAGAACAGGATTATTTAGCAGACCGAACAGTCATCTACACGGACTGAAAGTGGTCCTTCAGTCGTGTGAACATGTGTACAGGCAGAACAGACGGTCGAGTGTGTCCTTCCAATCTGTTGATGTGGAATAGAAAGAAAAAGAAGGCGGCTGCAGCAGGATATAACAATATGAATTGGAAACAAATAGGTATATTATAGAGACTTCTCGCAGGAGCTTAATATACCTATTTGTTTCCAATTCATATCTGTTGATGCGCCGTCAGGTTTATACTGAATATTAGCCGACGGAGATAACCATCAACACGAATATATTCGAGGATTTCATCGAGGCTCCAAGTACATCAGCAGACATCATTAAGATAAGACCTCTTTCGGAGGTCAGCATCACTGAATGAATAAGAGCGCACGTTCTTAAACATCCAGTGTGCTGATGACGTGGTAGCGTGTTCAACCCCTATACGTGTTATTTTGGACAAAAATGTTGAGTTTTAGTCCTTTTGGACGGAAATTACAAGTACTCTGAAGTCGGAGGGTTTTCGCCTGATAGCGAAGGACACTGTTAATAGGGAATAATATGTAATACGGAAAACTAATCCACAAGCTAAAATCAGTCCAGTGCACTAGAAATAGCATTTATATGGACTACGCTTGTGTTAAAAGCTGGCGTATCTATAAAGAAAACACCTTATGTATGGACAGTGCTACAAGTATAGGTAACGACAGAAACAAGAATCAGAGAACAGCTTCACACTTTCAAAATTTGCGAAACTTGTTTCCCAAATTTCTCATTCTCCTTGTGTAATATGTCATCCGAACTGCAATTCTAATAACCGGAAGCGTTTTTTTTTCCAATGTCAAATTACACTGGATTTCATTATAATTAACAGCTAGCAAATGAGAGGATCAAATATTCCGGCTTGTTGGCTGTCATCTTGAAGCACAAGCTGTGCTTCGTGCTGTTCTGTGTCACAAACGAAATTATGTGCAGTTATCTTGCCTGCCAGAAGTTATGACAAACTTAATCCTCGCAGCGAATCACGAACAGTTTGTATATTATCTAGGATTATTTTACCAACTGTGGTGCATGAACAACAATTCAAGAGTCTCTCCGGAGTGAGGTAATGGGGGAGACGTACTGCATATGACCTGATAGGTAAACTGACATCTCACTATTCAGTTGCAGCAGGACATGTTTTTAACTCATGGATTCTGCACATCGCATGTACATAATATTATATTCTGTTCATTTTCTATATTCTTGTCCAATATTATGATTCGCTTAGCTGATTGACTTTTCCAAGCGTCATTAGTTACGTGCACATCCCATCTCTGATAAGAGGGTTATAATTAAGTCAGCCAGTCTTCACTCAGTCTGGCAGTCAGTAGCTCAGTTAGTCTGTCAGTCAATAGATCAATCAGTAAGTCAGTCTGTAAGTCTAATAGATTAACTACTCACTGACTACTAACTGACTGATTGACTGACTACTGACTGGCGGATTACCTACTGACTGACTGCTGACTGACTGTCAAACGAACTCATTAACGTGAAGCCATGAGTGGTGTGTTATTATACCTTTCACATTTGTCCGGTATTGTTAAATAAATCTGGCCAGTGCACCACGTAGTACATCTTGTATCTTTGAAAGTAATATACTCAATTTTTTGTTCTGTGGTTATTGTTCACCTTGAACATTTCAGTTAGTTAATTGCGTGAGCTTTTCGGGACGCCGTAACCAACCCCAGAATGTTCTGACTGTAATTTACTATGTTGCATTCACATTTGTTTGCCTCCATATAAAAATCCATATCTCAGTAATCAACTGAGGGAAGATTATGAGATTTAGCATACAACCTTATTATCATGTCCACCCAACAAAAACAATTTTTGTTCTGGAGATTGTACAGCAGATTTCAATGTTTGTTTATATGCGGCAGTTTATATTACGGGTCAGAGATTAAGTTCATAATTTTAAATGTATTACACCGTAGCCAGACAATTAGCGTTCAATGTTGAATATTATACGTGTTTCACGGGATTGGCTTTATGCCAAGAACCCCGCGCTGTTTAAACTGGGAGTTTTCAGAGGTGTCGTCAAAATGTGGGTTATTTCATGAAACCTGATTATTATTATTATTTTTTAAATCTTACCACTTATCGCTAACAGTGAAATGTGTGAATATTTTTCAATGGGATTGAATGCGAAATTGTGTATACACTTCATAGCATCGCTATGAAGTTGTACACATATTTTTGTCAAGAAGCTGATAGCAGGAAACTGTTCTATACTATTACAAATTCCGAAAAAAGAACAGTGCATGCATTGGGTTTGAGTAAACGGTTATTTCGTCGATGGGTGCAAGATTCTGGAATTAAATCACCACGCAATAACCAAACGGTAGGTAAAAAGGTTATTGTAGACAGCTTTGACAAGGATGTCATAAGGCGAGCTATTATAAAAATGCTTTAAAAAGTCGCTTAAAAGTCAACAGGATCGACATCATTGCATCGGGATCTACCCATATGGCTCGGCCTCTTTCCGCAGTGCGGAAAGCATCGCACAAAGCTCGAACTCCGCAGCTCTAACGACGACCCACAGGAGTCTCTGAAAAATTTAACTCGTGAACCGAAGGATGCGGCCCGGAATCGAACGCACAACCTTTGGAGCCCGAGTAAAAAGGCCTGACTACTTCGACACGGAGATTCCTAAAATTATAAAAATTTTGGATTTTATATCCAGGATTATCCAGCATTATAAAAATGCTGGATGCCAAAGAAACAGTGACTGTAAGAAAACTTAGGGTTTGGTTGAGAAAGAACAATAACATAGAGCTATCCAAAACAACTTTGTGGAAAATTATAAGGACATTATCTTCACTTTTAGAAAGTACAAGGGAGGTAGAAATATTCTTGGCGAGCAACCGCATTCAGGAGCCGTGAGAAGCGGATACCTACGTGAAATAAGGGAAATGCGCAAAGAAAATCATGGCATAGTGTATTTGGATGAAGTGTGGATCAATGTGCACCATACAAGTGACAAGGAATGGCAATCAGTGGATGGACAGATAAAGCGATATGTGCCCTGTAATATAGGACAGCTTTTGGCCATGGCCCATGCTGGTAATATGCATAATGGCTTACAACAGAATGCTGGGCTCGTGTTCGTATCAAAGCATACAGTCAGTGGGGATTATCATAATAAGGTAAATGGTAATGTATTTAGAGATTGGCTCGAGAATACTGTGTTTGCATCCCTAGATAGACCGTCGTGTCCAATTATAGACAATGCATGATATCAATGTTGTTGCTCAAGAAGACAAAATACCTACAGCATCGAGCACAAAGGGAGCAATAAATATATGGCTCCAAGTGGAAAACATACCATTTCTAGAAACGTATTTCTAGCTAGAATTGTTGTCCCTTGTAAAACAGATGCCAAAAAGCAAGAAATATCAAATCGACAACTTGATAGAAGAGCAGCGTCATGAGTGCTTCAGACTTCCGCCGTACCATTCTCATATTAACGCTATAGAACTTGTGTGGGCTAAACTTAAAGGACATGTGGCAGCTGACAATACTATATTCAAATTGTCTGACGTCAAGATACTAATCCAGTCAGCACTATTAATTATTGATAAAAGTTAGTGGAAAAAAAATGTGAGGAACATGTGTTGAAAGAGGAAGAGGACTATTGGAAAAAGGATGGACTGAATTTTATGCAATCGAGAGCAGACATCAACCTACTGGAATCGTCCGACACAGATTAAGGTCTGAGCAGATCGCAGACCTTAATCCACGTGCACGCTTACTGGGATATTTTGCTCCAACCCTTCAGACGAATTGCAGGCCCTAAACATTACAGCATCAGCACAATGTCAATGGCAATAGTTTGTATTCCACAGTGATGAATTTTCAATTCCGCAAGCCCTCAGCGGTGACAAACAACTGGTATTGAACACACACACACACACACACACACACACACACACACACACACACACACACACACACACACACTAAACGCATTGAATACCAACAGAAGAGTAATATTGCGGTGGAAACTGACATATTGTGGCATAACAAGAAGCGTGAGAGCAAACACGTTGTCAAATAAGGGACAACTCACGTGCATACGAATCAATCTATAAACTTCAATGAAAAGAGGACCAACGTCTTGGTCGTTAAGAAGAAAGCCCACTACAGAGACACTGACAACTATTTTAATAGTGTAATTTTCACAGGTAATCATGTTCCGTCTCTGAACAGTAAACAGCAGAGTAGACAATCTTTCACGAAGACTCAAAGCGGGTCTGTCACCCATGTGTACGTGTGAACAAACTACACAGACAACTGAACAGATCCTTGAAAATGGACACATGATGACTAAATTACGGTATCATTTCTGGTCACTCCATACGCACATTAACGCACAGCTATTTGGAAGCTTTTACGAACTCAATATAAAAAGCTAAATGCATCCTAGTAACATGTGGGGCAGAAAATGTGACTTGGCCAGCTGCGAAAACGCGTGGCGCAGAATTGAAAATTGAGAATTATCAGGTTGTGCACTATAAGTGATAGGTCGTGTGTTTGTGTTTTTGTCGTCAGCTATCTGTGTTGTCATTGACAAAGATTCTTAGAATCGAAACGTCTGTGTGTCGTATTGTATGCGTTCGTGTGTATTTTATCTTATTTTATTATTCATTTTTATATTTATTGAGTGCTTCTGATTTCGGATTTTTCACCTGTATTTCGCGACACGTGGATCTCCTTGTAAGGTATGTGCAACGTTTGTTAATGTTTAGTTCGTTTTTTCTCGCAGGAATTTAAAATACCTATTTGTTTCCATTTTTACTGTAAGACTAGTTTGTTAGCGTGAATTCACTACATTTTCCCCAGTACATCAAAGAAATGTCGCTGCTTTCGATGATTTAAGTTGCTTTTGGACCTATCAAAGACATATTCCTTGGGTGGGGGTAAATATAAGACGGCAGGAAACATTTCATAACGATGCAACAGACAGTTTTCAAAATAATTGATCGTGAATGACGGCATTAATTTCCGGACAGACTATAGGCAAGTTTACGTTCAATAATTTGCCAATGCCTTCTGAAAGATCGGCGCTCATTACATTATTAACAATCAACAGGTGATTACGAATGCGATTTGCGGGATTTCGAATCGCGTTGGCCACCCTTTCATCACAGACACAGGCCTAGGACATTTGCAGTAATATAGTGTGAACCTGAGAGAATTAGCATGCACGTATTGACTTCCTGTATCTTAAATAGCGCATTTCCTGTGTCAATTGGCCATCGTTGTTTATTGTTGCTGCTAAAGTGTGTCTAAATTTCCATCGTACAAATGTCGTACAAAAAACTATAAGAACAATATTATGGGACCTCCACCCCCCCCCCCCCTCTCCCCTCCCCATTAAAAAATAATAAAAAATAAATTATAGGAACCCTCCCCCCCCCCCCCAAAAAAAAAAAAAACAAACAACAACAACAACAAAAACAAACAAACAAATAAACAAACTATAAAGCAAACACAATAAAACAAACAATAATAACTCAATATTAAATGTTGAGCACAACCCACTACTGGCAACGCCGATCGCATTCTGGTATGAACCTAAGGCTTCGCCCTCATTTTAGCTCGTCAGTAGTGCATATCTGTCAAAGACTCGACCGCATCCCCTCCGCCAGGAAGAGCAGTCAATCTTGAAGAGGCCAGGAGGTGATACGGTGCCCGAGGTAAGGGCAGGGGAGATGAGGTAATGGGAGATGGTTATCAATTCCCTCATGAGACACGCAGGCGTTGTTCAGAGAGTTAGCACTCTAATCACGATAGCATCACGCCTTGTGGTAGCCACGGAGAAGTTGAGTAGCCACTCAACATACCACGTCTGCGATCAGCATGCCATGTGAGGCAACACGCACCAAGGTCAAGGTCGATCCGCGTGGTGTGTGACGAGGGGATGAAAGATTGTCAGACGGGAGGACAGGACTTGTAGTGTGCACTTCGTTAGAGTAGCGATGGGGTTTCTTGTGTTTAGGTGTGTAGAAAGTTAGCATAGGGGTTAGCAGCTCGTGATAGATAATACTGTGGCTTTATGTTGTGTGTTTCAATAGCGACTGTTCACTGATTGTAGCGAGCCAACGGCAATAAAATGTACCATTTATTTTCCTCGCACACGACTTGCAAGTTGTCTTGTATGGTGTGCCAGAAGTACCCGATGATGCCTGTCAGTTGAGTTGTTGACAGGCAGGGGGAATTGTGGTGTCAAGAAGTGAAGCTTGAACGAAAAGTTCAAGCTAATCCACTCATCCACGGGCTCCAGACTAGGGTTTAATTTTTGTAGTAACGGTAATTTGTGCAGACAAGAGCAATTTGCAGGCTAGAAGTGTGCCTATAGTGACAAAATAGTGTTTAATTGTGTTTATAAAATGTTTATTTACTGAAATCATGTATTCTTCAAAGCTGTAAGTATTAATATTCTTATTTTCTTATATTTATTTATGTATTTACCAATTTATTCTTGAATAAGCACCAAACATGATTCAGGGCGGAGCAATACACAGGCAGCCGACAATATCGATTTTTGAAAACTAAAAATAGCGCTGCGCTTGTGACGTAGAGTGATTGACACACAGTTGTTCTGCGTCATTAGCATAAAGCAGTCGAGTGTTTACAAGATCGCTTAGCGGCGTCTCGCCTGAATCTGTGCTTGATATTATTTATTATTTGTTTATTTGAATTACTAAATGAATATATTTATTTATTTAAACATCATTATGTTATTCATATTTATTTAAAATCAGTTATTCATATTTTTGGTTCTATTTTCTCTTTGTTAATCGTCACGATGGAACGATTTTCGGCCTAGCATACGAGACTTGGCTGCACAACGCTTACAGAAATTAACTAGGTTAGTAACGAAAGGCAATTACTGTTGAGAACAAAGACAGGACAGTGACATTAAATTTAATTAATACATGTTCTAGTTGTTCGTGAGTCTGTCATTGTCTAAGTCATTGTCCTTAGTTGTCGGGTAAATCATATCGTGCAGTAGGCGTGTTTACTGCTGCCCTGCATATCAGAGGGCTGACAACAGCTGAGTACATACGCCGGTGTGCCAAATATAGTGTCCTACGTACGAAACGTGTCTTCACCCCAAAGTACCAAACGAGGTGACCTGTGTCAACGGAGTTCCGTTCCCTGATTCTCGGGAACATTAAGTTGAGTATACCTATATTTTTGGCATGCATTGTGATTAATAGTGCATCTCTTTTTCAGCTTGTGATACACTATCATATTTTTGTGCTCTGATTTTCCAACATTGAAATTTTGTGCAGCATATAAACTGGAAATAAAATTAATATTCCGTAACAAGGAACAAATATAAAACATCATAGAGACATAGCTAAATAAACAAAGTAGTCCAGATCAACGCTAGCTAAAGTACTAAACAGCATGGCTACTTTATCTGATTTTATAAAAGCAGGTAAAGATCTAGAATACACAGGAAAAGAGCTACAACAATATGCAGATCAGAAATTTAAAGAAGCAAAAGAGGAACAAACACGAAAAGAGAATGCGGAGAGAGACGAACGCGCACGAGAAAGAGAACAGGATAGACAACATCAGATACAACTAGCTGAGATAAATAAACAAAAAGAAATAGAAACAAAACAACAACAATTACAACATGATAAGGAAATGAAACAAAAGCAATTAGATCAAGAGAAAGAATTAAAACAAAAGGAATTAGATTTAAAGCAAAAAGAAATAGACGTTAAGGAAAAACAAATTCAAGTAGAATCAGAGACACAATTAAAGATGAAAGGCATGGAGGTAGACTCACACGCAGAGGTCTCTGCCACTAAACTAAGAAGTCAACAAGAGGAAAATAAGTTCAACAAATACAAAAATATTATCAAACCATATTGTAAAGAGGACTCCATATCTGCCTGGACAGAGAATGTAGAGTATCAATTTAAATATCACCAAGTTCCTTTAGAGATGTGGGCTCCTATTTATATGAAGAATCTGAGTGGTGAGCCCCTTAAAGTAATAGAATCTATACCAATTGACCTTAGATCTAACTATCAATACATCCATGATAGGATTATGCAGCACTTTTTACTTGATGCCCCTGGTTATCAAGTTCAGTTCTCAAATCTAAAACCTAAACCTAGTGAAACCTTCATTGATTATATTTCAAATGTACAGAGTGTACTAGACAGGTGGCTTAAAGCAGCTAACATAGGAAAAGACTTTGATAGACTAAAAAACTTAATAGCTATGGATAAGGTAATATCCACCATACCTTCTCCTTTTGCTAAATTTTTGCAACAGTCAGACATTGAGAACATCCAGCAATTTGAGAAAAAAGGCTCAGCATATTTTTCTTCCAACAGAGATATTTTCAAAACGTCAAATGACTCTGAGATAGTTGCCTTTGTGAAAGACCAACCAAAAAACTATCAGAGTAACAGAAAACCTTTTCAGAAGTATGACAAGAAAGACAGGAAAGTGTCCAAATGCATGTATTGTCAACTTATGCACGACACTTATTCGATGTGCGACAAATCGCCGAATTATCCGGCGCATCTTGAAAATGTTATCAAGAAGCAGCAAAGCAAAAGATCTGCATACAGGCGTGCAATCAAATGTTTTTTTTGTTCCAGCTTTGGCCATTATTCTAATAAGTGCCTTGGCCGCCAACGTTTGAAAGCCAATAATGCTATTTTGATTGACACCTCGTCAGATAGTGGTAGTGAGAATGAGTGTGAGGTTGAAAATGAATTACCTACTAACCAAGCAGAAGATGTGTGTGGTGCAAACGATATGTTAAGCTTCGACAGCTGTGAACGATGTCACCAATTCCATGCAGACGGAAAGCTAGAATGTGGACATACAGTACCATTCTCATCCGAGAGTGTAAATGCAGCATTAGCCTCCAGAGGCAGTTTGGTGTTCCACAATGCAATGGTCAATGATGTACCATGCCAATGTTTGCTGGATAGCGGCAGCACCCTTATTGGTCTTCGAAAAGAACTAGTGAGTCCGGGTGATTACACAGGTGACACTGTCAAATGCCGAACCTTTTCGGGTAACGTTGAAATTTACCCTTTGGCAAAAGCCCGTATTAATTCTCCTTTTCTTTCGGGTACCTTTACTTGTGCAATACTTGACAACCCTTGTACTGATTTAATTTTGGGGTGCTTACCTCAACTGAAACAATGTACTAGTGATGAAATAGTTGCATGGGAGAAATTGAATGCAGCTAATGCAACAACAAGAGCAGACAGTGTGAAACATCAAGACAAACGACAAGATGACAGACTACTGTTGCTGTCTCCAACTGGCACAGATGACACCAGCAGACTGAAATCAATAGAACAGCAGAAAGCTGATCCTAGTAGGTCTCCATACTTAAAATTACTAAAAGATAAAGCCAAAGTGACCAAAAATGCTTCATGGGTTTTTAGATGTAATAATGGCATTTCAACTAGATGTTATACTACTGGTAACCAGGAACAGGTGTTACCTGAACAACACCGGTTAACCGTACTAAAGAATGCACATAAAACACCGGTTGCTGGTCATCTTCCATACAACAATGCCAGCCCACGTGTTTTCAATAATATAAGATTATTTTTTCATAATGTATTTGCTTGTAATGTCTGTCAACAATTAGTACAAAAGTTTAAGGGTAGACATCCTACAGCTGGAGTACAACCTTCTACACTGGCTCCCAAGCCATCTGATAGAGGAAGGGTCATGTCTACCACAAACACACAAACAAAGGTGCGAAAACAAATGATCTTGAACTTGATCAAGACAGATTTAGGCTTCTTCCATACAAACGAAATGGCAAGGACCATTCAAGGTGATACATAACCATGGTACATGTTGACTATGAAATATCGATAAACAGACATTTAGAGATATTCCATGTCAACATGCGTAAACTTTACTTTTCACGACAAGAGACAGAAGTAGAGACAGACGAACACAGTGCACAACATCTAGTGATCAGACGACAGACATACACAACGCAACTACACCAGTTAGTGAGACTGGCAGATCCGACAATGTGCATACATTTAGTGAACTTACAGAAGACGCATACATATATCAGAAGACTGATGACTGGACAACACACTTACTGAAACTAAGTTATGTCTTTCATAGGTTGCGACTCTTCGGTCTCACTGTCAAACCGAGCAAAGCCGAATTAGGCCTAAAAGAAATTCATTTTTGGGTCATGTCATTTCTCAAGATCAACTAAAGACTGACCAGAAAATTAGTACTAAAATTATGAATCTGACCATGTCTACTAGAAAGAAGTAGGTCAGAAGCCTTTTGGGATTAGTAAATTACTCAGAAATTATAATTCTATATTCCAATGTTTTAAAAGCATCTGTAAAATTGGATGTGAAAGATGCATTATTAATTTCTGGATTGTCAAAATTGAAAATTCTTTTTTGTAATATTCCAATCCTCCGCTTGCCTAATCCTAGGCTCGTTTATTATTCTAGGACAGATGCCATCAGTACTAGGCCAAATTTTTGAGAGCATCTTCCACCCGATTTGCTACGTGAGCCGTAAGATCACACCTGCTGAGTCCAGAGATTCCATATCACAGTTGCAACCCTAAGCGTCATCTATACGGTGAGAAAGCTCCATCTAATTCTGACGGATGTTCACTGCATTGTCCAGACCGACAACTCCCCGATCACGGTCATACAGAGTGGTATGCATCGAAATGACCGGATATACAGGTGGTCACTAATTTTACTATCTGGGGTAGAAATACCTGAAATCCCACATATAAATGTAGAGTGATAGGTAGTACATGAATATATTATATTATTCTATGTAAAATAGGTTACATATACATAGACATGATGTGCTTAATCATGTACCAAGAACAATGAACTATCATGTGTCCGTAGACATCAAGTGAAGAATTGTGCTGCAAAACGTAGATATCACCGTGTGAACTAGGACAGCTCATTGCCAACTAAGCTCCATTCCGGTGTATCATATATATGAAGCGCAGAAAACAGTGTCAGAACAGTGCTTAATTACAGACACGAAAAGACTGAGCTACGACACCAGCGAACTCTACACGTGCACTACCAATAGAACACTATGATGACTGTGCAATGTATTTCAGATACCCAGGCAAAGTGTGTAGATAGATTATGCCTATACAACCATTATACATACATGAAGGCAACTACTAACCTGTGGAAACTGAATACTATGTATATAAACTTATTGTGATATGTAATATAATATTTTAAGATAGTGATAAAGTAGATGTAAGTTAGGAAATATAATAGTTCTCATTTATTTTAAGTGTAGTTAGTACAGTAATTAACCCATTAGAATTAAATTAGAATATTAATTTAGACGTAAAAATAGTTAATTATAAGCTAAATTAAAGTATTGATAGCATTAGTACCATTTAGATTGTTATATTTCACTTAGCTTCATTTTAGTTCAGTTTATTCCATCTTAATAAAACCATACCATATTTAAGATATTACCATTTATTAGTATCATCATTTGACATCATAATAGATTAAAAAGAGTAGATAAGGTAACATACATCATTTACACCATTTAGATTAAGAATATCACTCATATAATTCCTTTGTGCATTTAAAAACATTATTTAGCATAGTATTTAGAAAAATACATAAATTGTGTTCACATCACCCATTTAATTAAGGTACATAACTCACATCACAACAATCACATTTAAATAGTTAGATTACATCCCTTAGATTAGAGAAAAATAAGAAGTAATATAAGCATATCATATAATTAACATAACAAATTTAATAAATTTAGGTAACACATTAAATACTTAGTTAAAGAATTAGAATGGTATGTTAGAATGTAGAGTTTTATGTTAGTGTAATATAGTGGATGATGAGACCAAGGGGACAAACCATAAACCCTTTCTCGTCCATGTAAATATATTGTAAATACATGACTCGTGCAACGATTTTCGCACAGTCATTGGGCTCAACTATCTCAAACTGAGCCAAACCTGTATAGTGTCACTCCAAGGTTTTTAAATAATCGGAAGGATTAGTGTGCAAGGATAAAAGATGTGTGACAGAATTAAGGGTGAAAGGAGTGTGACAGAAGTCTCGAAGTGAGAGCGAATGTAAAATAGACGGGAGAGAGTGAAATCAGTCAGCGAATTCTTCTGCTGCCTGGCGCAAATTTTAGTATTTCTCTGTGTTAATGTTGGTTTTCGTTAGTAAAAATGTGCTAGTGTGAATGTGTTGTCTGTAATATAGTTTAGAACGTAGATTACAGTATTTTGGGTTTCATAACAAGGGAATGTAGTCACGAATTAGTGTTATACACCTGTTTATGGCCGCATTTAACCAAATTATGACACTT
Source organism: Cepaea hortensis (assembly GCA_963921405.1). Lineage (NCBI taxonomy): Eukaryota > Metazoa > Mollusca > Gastropoda > Stylommatophora > Helicidae > Cepaea > Cepaea hortensis. The sequence continues at coordinate 90,169,834 of OY992887.1, forward strand.
AAAAAACTAACATACATACACATAGGAGTTAGAAACATAGATTAGAAGGTAGATTAGTAGATTGATTACATCCAAACACGCAAACAACCAGAAAAACAAACAGATAAATTACATACACTTTTTCTAGATCAAAGGGAGATAACTTCGAGTCAGGGGACATAATAGACAACGAAAAACTAACTTAACAGTGAAATATTACTTTACACGCGGAAGCGAAGTAGGTAAAGCCTGTCGCACACACTCTTGTATAATGGTTGTTAAATATTATATGGGGGACATGAAGCAATTCATGTGTTGACCCTAAGAAAGTCAACTTTGTATGGGTAGTAAGTTAATTTACTATGTGAGGGCAGGTCTTATAAGACAACGGTCCGGTTCAGACATACCTCTAATAAATATAATATAGCATGTGAGAAGAGGGCTCACGCCAACCAGTCAAGTTTGTGGCGATTGCCAGTAACCGAGTAAAGTTTTACTACATTGTGACAATAGTCAGTAGAAGTCTATTAGGATGCCCAAAGCCAGGTTATCTAGAGTCTTTGACAAAAATTAGAGACACTAATTTTTTAGGAACCTCTTGCGTCACAACCAATGAGTGAAAGTTGATGACGCAACACAGGAGGGGTGGGTGTGTGTCAAAGACTCGACCGCATCCCCTCCGCCAGGAAGAGCAGTCAATCTTGAAGAGGCCAGGAGGTGATACGGTGCCCGAGGTAAGGGCAGGGGAGATGAGGTAATGGGAGATGGTTATCAATTCCCTCATGAGACACGCAGGCGTTGTTCAGAGAGTTAGCACTCTAATCACGATAGCATCACGCCTTGTGGTAGCCACGGAGAAGTTGAGTAGCCACTCAACATACCACGTCTGCGATCAGCATGCCATGTGAGGCAACACGCACCAAGGTCAAGGTCGATCCGCGTGGTGTGTGACGAGGGGATGAAAGATTGTCAGACGGGAGGACAGGACTTGTAGTGTGCACTTCGTTAGAGTAGCGATGGGGTTTCTTGTGTTTAGGTGTGTAGAAAGTTAGCATAGGGGTTAGCAGCTCGTGATAGATAATACTGTGGCTTTATGTTGTGTGTTTCAATAGCGACTGTTCACTGATTGTAGCGAGCCAGCGGCAATAAAATGTACCATTTATTTTCCTCGCACACGACTTGCAAGTTGTCTTGTATGGTGTGCCAGAAGTACCCGATGATGCCTGTCAGTTGAGTTGTTGACAATATCCCTGACCGGTGTTCCTTGCCAGTGAGAAGTCCTGATCGTTCGGGTCCCGTCGATTGACGGACGTCGGTGATTGGGCAATCTTGAGCATAGCCTACGATGGGTAGCGTTGTGATATTCTGTTGTGATAATTTGGTGTGTCCAGTGTGTGCCGCGTGGTTACACACCCGCTTCACACGCGTGATCCGGGACTGTTTCCGGATCCGGTCAGGGATATGCACTACTGACGAGCTCAAACGAGAGCGAAACTCGAGTATAGTGCTTCCATATTGACGTGGATAGGCCTTAGGTTCATACCAGAATGCGATCGGCGTTGCCAGTAGTGGGTTGTGCTCAACATTTAAATTTCAAATCCCGAAACAACCACATAATCAACTCAATATTAAAGAAGATTGTTATTAATACACATATAATTTAGAAAAGTAAAATATATGGGCATGCCAGCAGACATAGGGAGCGCTGCCCGGAAGGTGGAGAAGAGGGATGTAACAGTGTAAATGTATTCCAGGTGTGATAGGTAACTTACTCATGACAGCAAGAGAGGCAGGACGTCTGATGGCGAGAACTTTCGAAAGACTGTTATGGGGACACATTTCTGCACAGGACACGTCTCTGGATGATGATGATGATATATACCTAAACACGATCCTAGGATATATGTATATCTGGTCTTCAGGGATAAAGTTCTGCACTGGACACGCAACTGGATGATTATGATGATATTACCTAGACACTATACTAGAACACATGCATATCTGGGTGTTCAGGGATAAATTTCTGCCCACAGGACACGCCACTGGATGATGATGTTGATTACCTAAACACTATCCTAGGATATGTGCATATCTGACTCTTAAGGGATAAAGTTCTGTCCACAGGAGACGTCTCTGGATGATGATGAGTACCTAGAAAATATCCTAGGATACATGTATATCTGGGTCTTCAGGGATAAAGTTCTTTCTGCACAGGGCAAGCCTCTGAATGATGATGATTACCTAGACAATATCCTAGGTTACATGGTTATCTGGTCTTTAGGGATAAAGTTGTGCACAGGACACGCAACTGGGTGCTGATGTTGATGTTTACCTAGACACTATCCATGAAAACATATAGGGTGTTTGTAAAGTCTCACTACACTTTGCATGTAGAACAAATTTGAAAGATAAAGTACATAACGTCGCAATAAATGTGCTTCACAGTCCATGATGAAGCAATATGCAGCGAATGGCTTTCGGCTGCTGAAGTAATTCTTTGCACTCCAAACAGAATGGTGTTATCAACAGAAGAAAGGATTTTTTTTTTTTTTTTTTTCGGCTGAACAAGTGTTTCGAAATGGTGGTAGATACACACGGAACTAACAACTGATACGTTGCACTTCATTGATACTTTCCAGCTTCCCCAAAGCAGTGTTAGACAATAGCAGTGACTATTGTAACTAATTTACTGAATTTCTAGCATATTTTTGTATTTCATTTTTCAAATGCTTTCTACATACAAGGTGTAGTGAGCCTTTACAAATACTCTGTATATATCTGGGTCTTCAGACACCGATTTAACAGCTTGTCCGAGTCCCACACGTTGCCTGGAGGGCTATCCTTGTCGTGGGAACTGTACTTTGGCTCTGTATCCCCTGCAGAAGGCCAGCCCATGGATCCTGCCGATGTTATTAATGCCTTTAGAGAGCTGTCTAGAGCGTAGGGCTTTGACGCCAGTGAATCCACAACGTTGTCCAGAATGAGAGACTCGGGAGTAAGAATTGGCACGGCCAGGCACGAGATTGACATTGGTAGAACGCGGGGCCTCTTCAACCAACAAAGAACTGGCATTATTAGATGCATATGTTGGGGTGGGGGTGTGGGTTTGAGCACCTATAGACATGTATGGAGTGCAAGGAAGATACCCCATCATATGAAAGATGCCACTATACACCTCATGTCTGTTATGATGGATCCCACGACTGTGTAATGCTGCTATCATAGCAATGTGGGAAACTTCAAGTCACTAACAGAGATCAGAAATACTCCATAGAAAACTAGAACCATGAACTGTGTGAAGACACATGTAAACTATGCTTGAGAAACCAGTAAAACCATTTTACTCCTCTTTTATCCTATTGCGAGGAAATGCAACTTAAAGACTAAATGTCATAGCATGACAGACCCGGCTCTAAGCCTCGGTTGGCAACTGGTCTAGGATCGAAGCTCCGACAGACTGGCACTTAGAGCTTCGCTTTCCTGATCCGACAGCTTCAGCAGCTTGCCTTGTTCCAGGTGTATTGGTGTTACCTTTCTTCTGGAGTAAACTAGGTGGCTGAGAGAGAGAGAGAGAGAGAGAGAGAGAGGTGGGGGGGGGGGGGGGGGTTCATGCTGTATGGGCAACACATGGTCTCTACAATTCAGCCCAGGCTTTCGCTACCGCCATGGGTTTTTAGTTGTTGTACCTTGTTAGAAGCACGATGTAACAAATTATCGTCTGGTAAGACGGTAAGGTGCCAGACTAATATTCCCAGTCGTATACCATCATCATCAGTCAGCATTATTATTGTTATCGGTTTCATCGTCGTCATTATCATCATCAGCAGCATCACTACTTGGTTATTCAAACATAAGTTTTTTATGGTGGTGTTGAAATCTTCCGATGACGCTCAAAAGGGTCATTTTCCACGTCCTGGTGCGTTTTGCGTTTAGTTTAATTTAGTCGACTGATTAACATCACGGCACACGGGTGTAACCCATATGTGCTCCGTTGTACCCCTAACTTAAGCCTGAGTCATGAGAATTTCAGCTCAGTGCACGAACTCCGTAGCACCGGCGAGGAGCCTGAAATACTTTGGGTAGATTTTATAACTCGAAATTTTTGCCCGGGCAGCGCCGTTAGGCTATTCTTTTTCGATTACCAACAGCCAAGGAATTATTTACGTGCGCAACAATACACACGGGCGTCCGATCTCACTACCCAGAGACCAGGGGAAATTTTGTTACTAGAAGTCCACTGAAGAAATCCCCGCCCACACCGGAGCTTGAACCCGGGACCTCCAGCACTCAAGGCGAACCATACCTCGAGACCACTCAGCACCCCTCCTCGGCGTTTTGCGTATATGGTGATAGCCCTATAGTTGTTTTTGTTTTTTTTAACACATCTTCACTTCATGTGGGATGTGGTAATTATCAGGCCTTTACTTTCTATAACATTCCTTGATATCCATTTTAAACTGGGCATTCCTGGGAAGGTTGGCTATAAAAGATGATAAAACAAAGAAAACTGAAATACTTTGGTCACTTGAAACGTCACGAAAGTTTGGAGAGAACAATAATGGAGGGATATATGCCTGGGAAGAGAGGAAGAGGAAGGCCAAAGAGAAGATGGGTGCAGGATGTGGCGGGTGATCTCCAGATGGGTGTATCGGACGCGGGACATCTTGCTTGTGATCGAGAAGTTTTCCGAAAGGTTGTTATGGGAGCGAGGTACTGCAAAGGAAATGCTATTGAATGAATGAATACTTGGGAGAAAGCAATGGCAAACTACTGAGCGTAATCTTGCCAAGTACATCAATAGCAGCTGAAAAATGCTGATGTTGACTGCAACGTCCTGTAAGGGATATGCAAAAAAAAAAAAACACACACACACAAACCTGGGAGCCGGAGTGAACTTTTAGAAAAACATACCGCTTCCGAGGAAATTCGAATACATGACCAGCGGGTCAGGGGTAAGCGTACTGGCTACTGCGCCACCTCGACTTTCTCAATTTTCATCACGTATCTTCGGGCTCAACCCTAATGTGCTGTCCCCCATGTGTGAGCTACTGCCTTCTTGTGCTTCATGTTTATTTGTTCTTGATACATTGTTAGCGGGCAAAATAAAACATAATCTTCAGAAGAAATATCAGCGCATTAATCAAGATAATGTAGGATTCGGATATCCTTCCACTGAATAGAATGTGGATTTATTCCTGAAGCAGAAGAGAAAACTGCGTCACGCACATTGGAAATAATACATATGAATATTAGTGCGAATGTATTGTATTGTGACTCCTGAATGTATATACCTCTGCGGGCGAATCGCGGACAGACGAAGAAATAATGGATTGTAACAGTAATCACAATCAGCGATCTTTGCAAGAAGGGCTCGATATGGAAATGAAGCAGACCTGGTTTTGTGTACAGCAGATGAAACTGTCAGTTGACATGTAACACAGGCTTTATCTTTTGTTGGTGAATAGAAATTGAAAACCCTGGTAAATGGAAACGTCATTCGCGGAGAGCAACAAAAGACTTGTGAAAATTAATTGTGATCTGAAGTAGGGAACTCAACCAAACAACCGTGTATGGTTTCGTATTTCTTTTTCCCAGTCTACGTTTTAATAATACTTCAATAGGTGCTTTAATAACGACACATGGAAGATTGTATTAAGGAAATTATATGTAGATTCCAAGATATATAGTCCAAAAAAAGGTAACATTTCACAAAGACGAAGAATATTCTCTGCAAGTTATCTTTGTCAATCTAGGGGAGCAAAATTGTTTTTAAGAGCTGTATTCAGCCAATCATGATGTACGGATGCTGATTATGGAAATTAGCAGACATGTGAGGGATTATGTTGAGACTGTGGAGATGAGGTTTTTAAGAAAAATTGTGAGAACACCGTGGGGGGATAGAAAGAACAATGAAGATATCTTGAAAATTGATAATTCAGAGAGAGAACTGGTTACTCGCATTGCACGAGGGCATTGAACATTTTTTGGCATGTTGTGAGAAAAGGAAAAGCTGAAGTATATCGTCACAACGGAAAAGCTGAAGTATGTCGTCACAACGGAAAAGCTGAAGTATATCGTCACAACGGAAAAGCTGGAGTATGTCGTCACAACGGAAAAGCTGAAGTATGTCGTCACAACGGAAAAGCTGAAGTATATCGTCACAACGGAAAAGCTGGAGTATGTCGTCACAACGGAAAAGATGAAGTATGTCGTCACAACGGAAAAGCTGGAGTATGTCGTCACAACGGAAAAGCTGAAGTATGTCGTCACAATGGAAAAGCTGAAGTATATTGTCACAACGGAAAAGCTGAAGTATGTCGTCACAACGGAAAAGCTGATGTATGTCGTCACAACGGAAAAGCTGAAGTATATCGTCACAACGGAAAAGCTGATGTATGTCGTCACAATGAGAAAAGTTGGATAGGCGGAGAAGCAGGGGGAGACCAAGAAAGAAGATGTTGGACATTTTGGCATATGGCAAGACGGAACATTAATATTTGAAATGATTGGCAGTACACGAGACAGAAGGATGTTTACAGGTATGACCACCAACGCCATAAAACATGGGCTGTAAGGAGAAGCCTACTCCGGCACATTTTCTGGCGTCTATTCCTTGTGGTGTAAATGGAAGTAAGATGAGATGACATGATAACGATGAACGACATAACAATAGGCAATGCAGAGGATATTTAAAATATACAATCAAGGCCAAACGAAACAACACTTTTACCTATGAACAAGGGAGAGTTGGTCGTGCGCCTATGGGACTAGGTGGAGAGGTGGAGGAGCAGATTCAGAACCCGTATGTGGAAAGAATGAGATTGCGGGGGATTGGCAGGGGCTCTGGTAGAATCTCAAAACTGAGAAGGAAGATCAGGAGAACTTTAAATCAGATAGCGGTGGGAACGATTAGTAGTGTGACTCTTCTCTGGCTGTTGAACGATGGGACGGAGCGCATATGGGAATTCCTGAGTGCAGTGATGTCAGTTCTTAGCTCAACTAAACTCAACTCAACTCGAGCGATTAAAATATCAATTCCAAATGGGCACCTCGACGTGTAAAAGCTTGTTCTTTTCCAAAACTGAGTTACACGTGCTTGCAAGATTTAAATCCTGAACCATTAGTAAAGAAATAAAAACTCTTGAGATATCAGAGATGATGTTTTATAGAAGAAAGCTGAAAGTTCCTTTATCGTCTTATCTCATCTTGTTCCTCTTGTATCTTGCGTTGTCTAAGAGAAGCATAAACATTGAGAGAATGTCAATTTATGAGCTTCATATAAAGAAATTCTCATCCCAGTGATAGGAAATGCAACCTTAAGACTAAATGTCATGGCAGGGTAGACCAGGCTCTAAACCTTGGTCGGCAACAGGTTTAGGATCAAAGCTCTGACAGACGGACAGTTAAAGCATTGCTTTGATAATCCGGCAGCTTCTGCAGCATGTCTTCTTACCGACGTATTGGTGTTACCTTTGCTCTGAGGTAAACTAGACAGGCGAGAAAGGGATCATGCTGCATGAGCAACACATGGTCTCTAACTTCATCTCAGGCTTTGTGCTTTGGAGAGGTATAGCTCGATTTTACAAACTATCGTCTATCAAGAAGGCAAAATGACAATCATATCGAGATTCCCATGGGTTCAGTTATTACCTATATCCATCGTTTACATGGTAGGTCTCTTCTTCTGGTTTCATTTGGTCTGTACATCATCGCTGGTTGTGGTATACTGTCAGTTGGTAGCCAATTTATGTGGGCCAGACAACTTAACACAAACATCAGAAAGAAGCAGTCGTCATTTTCTACAAAAACTTTCTTTTTTAACACGAGAAGAGTAAAACTGAGACATGTGACAACAGGAAAGATTTGTGAATAAAGATATCGAAGAAGAAAGTGAGAGAAGATTTCGACAGCCATTTGTCATAACACTGAAAGGAATCAGCACACGGAAGAAAACCTGTTGTTGGGGATCGCAAGATGTGGAGAAGCATGAACTCCCACAGCAGTCGGCAAGACTTTGATGATGATGATTTGATCATACTGGTTTACACACATTTTGGTGACTTAAATTCTATAGCTGTTCTTGGGTTATTTTGTGTTGCTGATTCCAAAAATGTAATCAAAAGTTTTCTACCAGCTCTAGTTCTTTTTTTTTTTTTTTTTAGATAACTAAGAATGATCTTCTTAGTAGGGCAATTGCTATGTACAAGCCTAGAATTAGGTGCCATCAATGGCATTTTGACTGTACTCTGGATTTATATGATATGTAATTACTGTGTATTTATTACCTTCATATAAAACACCAAAAAATTTATTAAAACTTTATTACTAGCATGTTTTCATCTGTAGACAACACACATACCCGGTAAATCTTTTAGAGGACTTCCTGGAATGTGAGATGCCCGGACATGCTTAAGGGTCCAATAGTAATATGCCATTATGTGGGCATCACAAAATCCCTAGTATCTCTCTTCCCTTGGTTTTATATCTTTGTGACATCTTTCACCTTGCTCCTCACTAAAGTCGCCAAGATTCTCGAGAAAGAAATGTAAATGGTTATGGAGGTAGTGCAATTTTATGCTCATGCTGCATCTAAGCTTAAATCCAAAATCTCGAGAGCATATTTTCAATTAATACAGAATAATTGTCTGCTTTAAATTACCCAGAAAGTGTTGCACAACTACAACAAATTAATGCAAGGCTGTGGACTCTGTTGTGTTCATCGAATAAAAAAAAACAACATTGGATCGTTTATTAAGTTTCTAATTTGAGGTCCATCAAACATCCCAGCTTTAAGTTTGTCTATGCACAATTCCGGACACTTTCTGCATAAGTAATTTAAACAGGTACCATCTTTGTTCAGTGCCTTAACAAATTGCTTCATCAAGCCAAGCTTTATATGTAAACTACTGAACGTAAACTTGCCAAGAAATCACAACAGCACAAATTCCTGGTGTTGACTTCGACGTCCTGTAAAGGATATGCAACTAACTTATATGTAATGGTGTCTGCAGAACTCTTTATCTATCAATGAGAGGCTTATTGACAATATTTTTCTCTCCAAATTTAAATTCAACCCTTAACAGCCATTTTATCTCAGTACAGTGCGTATCTTTTGCACTTCACGACAGTATGGTGGTTTTAGAGCTAGGCATGTCCAGTTGGGACAATGACGACATACAAATACAGGATGTTAGAGTTCAATCCGGTCTACCATTCGTGTTGGTTAAAGTTTATGCCCGCAACGCGAGTGTGGATTCCCAGAAGTGGCAATGCCTAAGTGACGTACTAGGTCACGAGAGAAATTTTGTTTTCTGTGGCGATTTCAACTTTAAAGTCAGATCATGGGGTAATATTTCCTCCAACACACAGGGGGAGGAGCTCGAGACTGCACTTGAAACCATTGACCTGGTTTGTATCAACAGTGGCTGTGTCACCAGGACAGCAAGCCGTCCAGGAGATGAGGACAGTGTCATTGATCTGGCGCTGGTTTCTCCTTTACTCATTACAGTGCGTAGATGGGGTCTCCTGGGGTACCACGGCAGCGACCACCACCCTTGCAGCATATTGGTGGAGAAAGGCAGAACCAGGCAGCACAAGTCAACGATCAAGACTTTCCTATATGGCAGTACAAGGCAAGATGTGGTTAGCAAAATAAGGTGCGACAAGCGCAGAAAGTTTCAGGGCAGGAAAAAAAGCTGGGAGCAGCCACTTTGGTGGAATTTTGATGCGGAAATAGGCCCGGGTGGATAAGCGCAGTGCTGTAAAGAAATAGCAAAAGGCCAAGAAGAACAGTTGCCTACCCTAGTCCCTGCATGCACTTAGTAAGAGAGATGCACACAAAAGTAAGCTATTTCAACAACTGGCTAAGGAGGTTAAAGGTGAAAAATGGGCAAAGGTAGGTCAAAGAGTAAGCACAGACATGTCACTGAAATTGTTCTGGCGACTACATAAAAGCATGAGTGGTGTAGCCAAGAATAAGAGAATTTCTGACTTCTAAGGTGCTGACCTCATCTGGCGGAGGACTGACGAGAACAAGGGAAAAGCTCTCTTCGAACGCTATCTAGAGCAGAGCAACCAGACAGACATGAGAGGCCGAAATCTTGCCAAGGAGGTCACCTCAAACAGATGCAAGGCCCAGAACATTTCGGATGAAGACACAGTGACTGTGAAAGAAATCAAGGCTGTGCTTCGACGATAAAAAAAAACAGCGCCCCACAGCCACATGGCAGAAGATACGATGACATCAATGTGGTGTACCGACAACAAGCTAGAGAAACTAACAGACATTTACAATAACAGTATAGTGAGCGCTAACATGAAGGAGGAGGCGGTTACACAGCTATCTGATTCCCTTCCCGAAGCCTGGCAAAGACCACACAAAAATTCAGGGATATCGTGTAATAACCATGCAGAATACAATAGGCAAGCTGCTGGAGAAGTTAATTGCCAGGAAAATATCAAGCTAGCTAGAGAGGCAAGGTGTTTTTCCCACCTACCCTGGGAGGGTACCGTCCAAAAATAGAAACCTGGACCAATGCAGCAGTTTTTGCGCATGACGTCTATGAAGGTTTCCACTCAGGCATTGACACCTTTAATGCAGCGATTGATCTTGAGGATGAGTAAAACAAGAGTACTATTGGATTTCTTACTGCTTCAGCTTCTTAAGCTCAAGATAAGTCCTTTCCTCCTTAGTTGGATCGCCGCAGCCTTCTTCCAGCGGAAAGTAGTTTTCAGATGTGGCAGTTAGACTTCGGAACCAACAACAATACGTCCTGACCTACCACAGGGATAACCATTATCTCCGGTGCTGTTCAACACTGTGAGAATCACCAGGGAGGGCATTGCCATATGCCGACGATGTTTTAGTGTATCGTCAGGGCAAGGATAGAGATCAGGTTGCTGTGGAACTACAAGCCGAACTCAATCGCATAAGTACTTGGTGTGTTGAAGCTGGGGCAATGGTCAACCCAACAAAGACAACAGTGACATGGTTCTCTTAGAATAACTATATTGTCAACACTCCAACACCAACGGTAAATCTGTGTTCAGAGACTATGGAAAGAACGCAGGCAATGAATTACCTGGGGATACGTTTTGATAGAAGCCTTGCTTATAATGAGCACACAGAAAAGGTGATAACAAAAACCAAGCGGGGTTTGGCTGCGATGCGGGTGATGGAGGCAGCAAACTGTGAGCAGCGCCATCTATGTCTTTTATACGAGAGGCGGGTCATGTCTGTGTTTGAGTATGCGATGGCGATCATGACTCTCAGCCGTAAGCAGATAGAAAGGATGGAAAGGGTACATAACGAAGCTATGCGCATTATTCTTGGATGTACAAGAGATACAGCATGCAGGGCGATGCGCTACCTTCTTGATTTTCCAACCACTGAAGACAGAATACAAATTTGCAGAGCATATTCCTACCTCAGAGTTAACGCAAAAACACAATCTCCATTGCATAGTGAAATTAGGTAGGTGAAGGGCAGCAGGTTAAAAAGAGGAAGGTCATGCATGGGTCAAGCCGAAGACATTCTTCAACAGGTATGTGCTCTTGAGGACTTAGAACCTGACGAGGAGTGGGTAGAAGTGCCAATAGATTTATGTTCGTCCTTTTCTGTTTGCATCCAACTAGACAGAAAATGCAGACAAGAAAATCCGGCTGCTGTGAAGGCGGAAGGACAAGCGTTGATTTTCGAGAATTCGTTAGGCGGTGATGCTGTCATCTACACAGATGGGTCGGTCGTCCGACATGTGAGAAGCTCATGGGCCTTTACGGCTCAGGCCAGAGGGATAATTGTGAAGGAGGACTCTTTTGCTTTTGTTGAGACCACAAGTAGTCTGACCATGAAAGTCATGGCAGTACGTAAAGCAATAACATGGCTCGAGACACAGACATTCACTAGGGCATGTGTCCTTAGTGACTCAATGAACATGCTCAAGATGATAGAGATGGGGTGGATCCGAAGAGAGTGGTTGCTCTCTGGAGCGGTCTAGGCTGGCAAAGATTAGTTTCATCTTCGTGCCAGGGCATGCGGGAGTACAAGGAAATGAGCGGGCTGACAGGCTAGCATGTGAGGCTACTGTGGAGGGTGGACACACCATGGACTAGGCTGACATTCTGAATGCTCTACGAGAAGTAAGGCTGTTGCGAGAACCAAGTGATGACTGTGAATATACAACCATGGCCAGACTGCGAGAACAGCAAATTAAAAGAGGTGTGGCCAAACAAGAACACTACGCAGGAAGCCAAAGAAGATTGATAAACCAACACAGAACTGGTGTTGTTAGCAGCCACACGCTGCGGGATTTGCTGAGGAGGGGATCTGAGCACTTATGGACTGAAAGGTTCGATGTGCAATGAGGATGATCTGTCAACTACCCAACTAACCAGCCAACCAACCAACCAACCAACTAACTAACTAACTAACTAACGTATTTTATGCACTGTTACTCCATGAACGTAAAAGGCAGGGATATTTGGTGAATCCCCTTTTTCTGGCCAAGCAAGACGTTCATCATTTTAAGATCTACACAAACCATCTAGTTATTATCTAAATACTTTATGTTGAATTCTTTCTTGTATGACCTTGAGTAATATCTTAGTTATGTGGCTCATTAAGATCAGTAATCCTATCACAGATCTACACTGACTGACAGTTTACAGATTCGCACTGGCTGACATGTTACAGACCCACGCTAGCTTACGGATCACAGATTCACACAGGCGGACAGATCAAATATTCACACTGGCTGACAGATCACTTATCCACACCATCTGACAGATCACAGATTCACACTGTCTGAAAAGAATCCCCACCTAAGAGGAAATGAAACCAAAGTCACTTTATTGATTAGCAAGCCAACTATCCACTCTACAAATATGGCTATAATCCAGCTGAAGACACAAGTAAAGTAATCTCATTTAGTGTTGGTTGCAAAGTAGTATTACAGTTATCAGTAATCCTATCTATTTATGCGATTACTTTGACAAATATCTGGCTAGCTTTGTGTTGATGACAAATAAGCTGCCTTTTGTTATGACTTCCTTCATAGGAAGAGGATTTACATCTTGTCTAGACAGACGCTTTACTTCAGAAGATGACACAAACTAACAGAATAGCCAAATAAAATTGATACAAGGGGTTTCCTAATGTTGATGTTATAAGAGAGTGTGAAAAACAAACAAATAAACAAACACAAAGTTTGACTACGAAACTCGATGGATGAATTTAAAAAAGAACACATTGATACAGGGCGTACGTTTCCATCCAAGTCGTTATCAACGAAACAACAAGAACTAAATTATTAACATTAACCAGGTGTTTGTAAAGTCTCAATACACTTTGTATGTAGAACAAATTTGAAAGAATTCTTTCTTCCGTTGATAACACCATTATGTTTGGAGTGCAAAGAATTACTCCAGCAGACGACAGACATGCGCTGCATATTTCTTCACGGTGGACTGTGGAGCACATTTTTGGATGACACCATGTACTTTATTTTTCAAATTTGTTCTACATACAAAGTGTAGTGAGCCTATACAAACACCCCGTATAAGCAAACAAAATAAATGTCTACTTACTCAGGCGCTTGTAGGACCTAGTAAAATAATAGAATGCCAGACTGGCGTTGCTGTATAAATATCTTGGAAAGGAGATGGGCACCCCGAAACAGATTTATTTCTGGAAGTACCTTGATGGTTGGCTTGCGCTGAGTGTTCAATCTTCCATCAAGGCACGCATGATTTGATTGAGGGTGAATATAACAGTAAAGTAGTGAGGATGACCGTAAAGTAATGAAGAGACAGTAAAGTATGAGGATGACAGTAAATTAATGAGGATGACAGTGAAATAATGAGAATGACAGTAAAGTAATGACAGTGAAGTAATGAGGATAACAGTAAAGTAATGAAGATGACAGTGAAATAATGAGGTTGACAGTAAAGTAATGACAGTGAAGTATGAGGATGACAGTAAAGTAATGACAGTAAAGTATGAGGATGACAGTAAAGTAATGAGGATGACAGTGAAATAATTAGGATGACAGTAAAGTAATGACAGTGAAGTAATGAGGATAACAGTAAAGTAATGAAGATGACAGTGAAATAATGAGGATGACAGTAAAGTAATGACAGTGAAGTAATGAGGATAACAGTAAAGTAATGAAGATGACAGTGAAATAATGAGGATGACAGTAAAGTAATGACAGTGAAGTAATGAGGATAACAGTAAAGTAATGAAGATGACAGTGAAATAATGAGGATGACAGTAAAGTAATGACAGTGAAGTATGAGGATGACAGTAAAGTAATGAAGATGACAGTGAAATAATGAGGATGACAGTAAAGTAATGACAGTGAAGTAATGAGGATAACAGTAAAGTAATGTGGATGACAGTGAAATAATGAGGATGACAGTAAAGTAATGACAGTGAAGTATGAGGATGACAGTAAAGTAATGAAGATGACAGTGAAATAATGAGGATGACAGTAAAGTAATGACAGTGAAGTATGAGGATGACAGTAAAGTAATGAAGATGACAGTGAAATAATGAGGATGACAGTAAAGTAATGACAGTGAAGTAATGAGGATAACAGTAAAGTAATGAAGATGACAGTGAAATAATGAGGATGACAGTAAAGTAATGACAGTGAAGTATGAGGATGACAGTAAAGTAATGAAGATGACAGTGAAATAATGAGGATGACAGTAAAGTAATGACAGTGAAGTATGAGGATGACAGTAAAGTAATGAAGATGATAGTGAAATAATGAGGATGACAGTAAAGTAATGACAGTGAAGTAATGAGGGTAACAGTAAAGTAATGAAGATGACAGTGAAATAATGAGGATGACAGTAAAGTAATGACAGTGAAGTAATGAGGATAACAGTAAAGTAATGAAGATGACAGTGAAATAATGAGGATGACAGTAAAGTAATGACAGTGAAGTATGAGGATGACAGTAAAGTAATGAAGATGACAGTGAAATAATGAGGATGACAGTAAAGTAATGACAGTGAAGTAATGAGGATAACAGTAAAGTAATGAAGATGACAGTGAAATAATGAGGATGACAGTAAAGTAATGATAGTGAAGTATGAGGATGACAGTAAAGTAATGAAGATGACAGTGAAATAATGAGGATGACAGTAAAGTAATGACAGTGAAGTATGAGGATGACAGTAAAGTAATGAAGATGACAGTGAAATAATGAGGATGACAGTAAAGTAATGACAGTGAAGTATGAGGATGACAGTAAAGTAATGAAGATGACAGTGAAATAATGAGGATGACAGTAAAGTAATGACAGTGAAGTATGAGGATGACAGTAAAGTAATGAAGATGACAGTGAAATAATGAGGATGACAGTAAAGTAATGACAGTGAAGTATGAGGATGACAGTAAAGTAATGAAGATGACAGTGAAATAATGAGGATGACAGTAAAGTAATGACAGTGAAGTATGAGGATGACAGTAAAGTAATGAAGATGACAGTGAAATAATGAGGATGACAGTAAAGTAATGACAGTGAAGTAATGATAGTGAAGTAATGACAGTGAAGTAATGATAGTGAAGTAATGACAGTGAAGTCAAGGATCACCGGAGCGGCAGGGGTATATGGTACTAACATATTTGTATCGACCAGTTGGCACTAGATGGGTGATGCGGTCAGTAGTGGTTTATAAGAAAATAGCAGTGACGGATACCACTAATTTATAAAGAAATAGCGGTGACGGATGACAGTAATTTATAAAGAAATAGCGGTGACGGATGACACTACTTTATAAGGAAATAGTGGTGACGGATGACTGCAGTTTATAAGGAAATAGTGGTGACGGATGACAGCAGTTTATAAGGAAATAGTGGTGACGGATGACAGCAGTTTATAAGGAAATAGTGGTGACGGATGACAGTAGTTTATAAGGAAATAGTGGTGATAGATGACAGTAGTTTATAAGGAAATAGTGGTGACGGATGACAGTAGTTTATAAGGAAATAGTGGTGACGGATGACAGTAATTTATAAGGAAATAGTGGTGACGGATGACAGTAGTTTATAAGGAAATAGCTGTGACGGATGACAGTAGTTTATAAGGAAATAGTGGTGACGGATGACAGTAGTTTATAAGGAAATAGTGGTGACGGATGACAGTAGTTTATAAGGAAATAGTGGTGACGGATGACAGTAGTTTATAAGGAAATAGTGGTGACGGATGACAGTAATTTATAAGGAAATAGTGGTGACGGATGACAGTAGTTTATAAGGAAATAGCTGTGATGGATGACAGTAGTTTATAAGGAAATAGTGGTGACGGATGACAGTAATTTATAAGGAAATAGTGGTGACGGATGACAGTAGTTTATAAGGAAATAGCAGTGACGGATGACGGTAGTTTATAAGGAAATAACGGCGATGGATGACAGTAGTTTATAAGGAAATATCGGTGACGGATTACACTAGTTTATAAGGAAATAGTGGTGACGGTTGACTGTAGTTTATAAGGAAATAGTGGTGACGTATGACAGTAGTTTATAAGGAAATAGTGTTGACGAATTACACTAGTTTATAAGAAAACAGTGGTTATGGTTGACATCAGTTTTTAAGGAAATAGTGGTGACAGATGACTGTAGATTATAAAGAAATAGCGGTGACGGATGACTGTAGTTTATAAGGAAATAGTGGTGACGGATGACAGTAGTTTATAAGGAAATAGTGGTGACGGATGACAGTAGTTTATAAGGAAATAGTGGTGACGGATTACACTCGTTTATAAGGAAATAGTGGTGACGGATGACTGTAGTTTATAAGGAAATAGTGGTGACGGATTACACTCGTTTATAAGGAAATAGTGGTGACGGATGACTGTAGTTTATAAGGAAATAGCGGTGACGGATGACTGTAGTTTAATAGGACAAAGCGGTGACGGATAACTGTAGTTTATAACGAAATAGTGGTGACGGATGAAAGTAGTTTATAAGGAAATAGTGGTGACGGATGAAAGTAATTTATAAGGAAATAGTAGTCATGGATGACAGTAGTTTATAAGGAAATAGTGGTGACGGATGACAGTAGTTTATAAGGAAATAGTGGTGACGGATGACAGTAGTTTATAAGGAAATAGTGGTGACGGATGACAGTAGTTTATAAGGAAATAGTGGTGACGGATGACAGTAATTTATAAGGAAATAGTGGTGACGGATGACAGTAGTTTATAAGGAAATAGCTGTGATGGATGACAGTAGTTTATAAGGAAATAGTGGTGACGGATGACACTTATTTATAAGGAAATAGCGGTGACGGATGACAGTAGTTTATAAGGAAATAGTGGTGACGGATGACAGTAGTTTATAAGGAAATAGTGGTGACGGATGACAGTAGTTTATAAGGAAATAGTGGTGACGGATGACAGTAATTTATAAGGAAATAACGGCGATGGATGACAGTAGTTTATAAGGAAATAGCGGTGACGGATGACAGTAATTTATAAGGAAATAACGGCGATGGATGACAGTAGTTTATAAGGAAATAGTGGTGACGGATGACAGTAGTTTATAAGGAAATAGTGGTGACGGATGACAGTAGTTTATAAGGAAATAGTGGTGACGGATGACAGTAATTTATAAGGAAATAGTGGTGACGGATGACAGTAGTTTATAAGGAAATAGCTGTGACGGATGACAGTAGTTTATAAGGAAATAGTGGTGACGGATGACAGTAGTTTATAAGGAAATAGTGGTGACGGATGACAGTAGTTTATAAGGAAATAGTGGTGACGGATGACAGTAGTTTATAAGGAAATAGTGGTGACGGATGACAGTAATTTATAAGGAAATAGTGGTGACGGATGACAGTAGTTTATAAGGAAATAGCTGTGATGGATGACAGTAGTTTATAAGGAAATAGTGGTGACGGATGACAGTAATTTATAAGGAAATAGTGGTGACGGATGACAGTAGTTTATAAGGAAATAGCAGTGACGGATGACGGTAGTTTATAAGGAAATAACGGCGATGGATGACAGTAGTTTATAAGGAAATATCGGTGACGGATTACACTAGTTTATAAGGAAATAGTGGTGACGGTTGACTGTAGTTTATAAGGAAATAGTGGTGACGTATGACAGTAGTTTATAAGGAAATAGTGTTGACGAATTACACTAGTTTATAAGAAAACAGTGGTTATGGTTGACATCAGTTTTTAAGGAAATAGTGGTGACAGATGACTGTAGATTATAAAGAAATAGCGGTGACGGATGACTGTAGTTTATAAGGAAATAGTGGTGACGGATGACAGTAGTTTATAAGGAAATAGTGGTGACGGATGACAGTAGTTTATAAGGAAATAGTGGTGACGGATTACACTCGTTTATAAGGAAATAGTGGTGACGGATGACTGTAGTTTATAAGGAAATAGTGGTGACGGATTACACTCGTTTATAAGGAAATAGTGGTGACGGATGACTGTAGTTTATAAGGAAATAGCGGTGACGGATGACTGTAGTTTAATAGGACAAAGCGGTGACGGATAACTGTAGTTTATAACGAAATAGTGGTGACGGATGAAAGTAGTTTATAAGGAAATAGTGGTGACGGATGAAAGTAATTTATAAGGAAATAGTAGCCATGGATGACAGTAGTTTATAAGGAAATAGTAGTCATGGATGACAGTAGTTTATAAGGAAATAGTAGTTATGGATGACAGTAGTTTATAAGGAAATAGTAGTCATGGATGACAGTAGTTTATAAAGAAATAGCGATGACAGATAACAGCAGTGTATGAGGAAATAGTGGTGACGGATAACATATTTTTATAACAAAATAGAGGCGAAATGTGACACTAGTTGATAAGGAAACTGCAGTGACGGATGACAGTAGTTTATAAGGAAATAGTGGTTTTGTGCAGAGTTTGCCACTGCTTACTGAGTGGCCGACGCCTCATACCCTCGAAATCACCACAAAGCGGCTTGCATCAAATCGCCTTCGGCTGATTTCGAACCCATCGACTCACGTATGTCGGGGAATGTGAAACTGCGATCATTAACCCCCAAGTCATTGACAAACCTGGAGTTAATTAAAACATAAAATATGACAAGAAAGCTCGACGAAAGACAACATAAAAATAGATATAGGCCAACGATTCCACCGAAGTATTTATCAACGAACACGAAATCAAAACAATTACAAAATAAATAACACAGGAGAATACGTCACTAATGATCTAAAATGTGCAACGCTGCTATGGCAAAGGTGTCCTATACTATATCCACAATTTCCCCTGGTCACTGGGTAGTGAGACCGGACACCCGTGTGTATTACTGCGCACATAAAACAATCCCTTGGCAGGTCAAAATCGAAAAAGAGTAGCCGCCGCTGCCCGGGCAAACTTTCGAGTTAAAAATCTACCTGAAGTATTTCAGGATCCTCACCGGTGCTACGGAGTTCGTGCACTGAGCTGAGATTCTCCAGACTCAGGCTTGAGTTCGGAGTATAACGGAGCACTTATGAGTAACGTCCGTGTGCCGTGGTGTTGATCCGTCGACTAAGTTAGTTAGTTAGTTAGTTAGTCGACAGATCATCCTCATTGCACATCGAACCATTCAGTCCATAAGTGCTCGGATCCCCTCCTCAGCAAATCCCGCAGCGTGTAGCGGCTAACGACGCCAGTTCTGTGTTGGTTTATCAATCTTCTTTGGCTTCCTGCGTAGTGTTCTTGTTTGGCCACACCTCTTTTAATTTGCTGCTCTCGCAGTCTGGCCATTGTTGTAGATTCACAGTCATCACTTGGTTCTCGCAAAAGTCTTACTTCTCGTAGAGCATTCAGAATGTCGGCCTGGTCCATGGCGCGTCCGCCCTCCACAGTAGCCTCACCTGCGAGCTTGTCAGCCCGCTCATTTCCTTGTACTCCCGCATGCCCTGGCACGAAGATGAAACTAATCTTTGCCAGTCGAGACCGCTCCAGAGGCAGCAACCATTCTCTTCGGATCGACCCCTCCTCTATCCTCTTGATCATGTTCATTGAGTCGCTAAGGAAACAAGCCCTAGTGAATGTCTGTGTCTCGAGCCATGTTATTGCTTTACTTACTGCCATGACTTCCATGGTCAGGCTACTTGTGGTTTCAGTAAAAGCACCAGAGTCCTCCTTCACAATTCTCCCTCCGGCCCGAGCTGTAAAGGCCCATGAGCTTCTCACATGTCGGACGACCGACCCATCTGTGTAGATGACCGCGTCACCGTCTAGCGAATTCTCGAAAATCAACGCTTGTACTTCAGCCTCAACAGCAGCCGGATTTTCTTGTCTGCATTTTCTGTCAAGTTGGATGCAAACTGAAAAGGATGTGCAGAAGTCTGTTGGCACTTGCACCCACTCCTCGCCAGGTTCTAAGTCCTCAAGTGAACACACCTGTTGAAGAACGTCTTCGGCTTGACCCATCCACGACCGTCCTCTTTTTAACCTGCTGCCCTTCACCTTCCTAATTTCACTATGCAGTGGATGTTGTGTGTTTGCGTTAATTCTGAGGTAGGCGCGTGCCCTGCAATCTTGTATTCTCTCTTCAATGGTTGGAAACCCAAGAAGGTAGCGCATCGCCCTGCATGCTGTATCTCTTGTACATCCAAGAATAATGCGCATAGCTTCATTCTGTATCCTTTCCATCCGTTCTATCTGCTTATGGCTGAGAGTCAGGATTGCCATTGCATACTCCAAAACAGACATGACCAACCCCTCGTACAGAAGACATAGATGGCGCTGCTCACAGTTTGCTGCCGCCATCACCCGCATCGCTGCCAAACCCCGCTTGGCCTTTGTTATCACCTGGTCTATGTGCACATTATAAGCAAGGCTTGGATCAAACCGTATCCCCAGGTAATTCATTGCCTGCGTTCTTTCCACCATCTCTGAACACAGCATTACAGTTGGTGTTGGAGTGTTGACAATATGATTATTCAACGAGAACCAAGTCACTGTTGCCTTTGTTGGGTTGACCATTGCCCCAGCTTCATCACACCAAGTACTTATGCGATTGAGTTCGGTTTGTAGTTCCACAGCAACCTCCTCTCTATCCTTCCCCTGACGATACACTAAAACATCATCGGCATATAACAATGTCCTGCCAGGTCCAGTGATCTGCTCACTGGTGATTCTCACTGTGTAGGCGTTGAACAGTACCGGAGATAATGGTGATCCCTGTGGTAGGCCAGGATATATTGTTGTTGGTTCCGAAGTCCAACTGCCACATCTAAAAACTACTTTCCGTTGGAAGAGGGCTGCAGCGATCCAACTAAGGAGGAATGGACTTATGTTTAGTTAGAGAAGCTGAAACATTAAAAAATCCAGTGGTACTCTGTTGTATGCGTCCTCAAGATCAATCGCTGCAGCAACGGTTTCAGTGCCTGAGTGGAAACCTTCATAGACATCCTGGGCAAAGACTGCTGCATTGGTCCAGGTTTCCCTTTTTGGACGGTACCCACCCAGGGTAGGTGGGAAAACACCTTGCCTCTCTAGTTGGCTTGATATTTTCTTGGCAATTACCTTCTCCAGCAGCTTGCCTATTGTATTCTGCATGGTTATAATTCGATATCCCTGAATTTTCCCTGATCCGTCGACTAAACTAAACTAAACTAAACTAAACTAAACTAAACTAAACTAAACTAAACTAAACTAAACTAAACTGTCCTATACCACCGTGAGGTGTTGAACATTTGTCCTGTAGTATTGATATCTGTTATTCTATAGTTATTTGGGACGTTTCGGACTCGACAACATTCTCTAAACGACGTCTCTTGTAGTGCGTATAATGGACAAACTACCAGGAAATTTTACATTTAAAGTAGCCACATACCACTTGAAAACAATTATCACAACGACACATTTTAGGGACAACTGTTTTCCCAAGTATTTCATCCCAGATTCCTCGCCTTTATCCAGTTCCGTAAATTATTGAAAACATCCGACTTAGAAACATTAATATTTTATCTTTTTGGAAACAATAATTTACCCTCTTGCTAGAAACAGTAATATATAGAGAGTGAGACTGGAAATAAATAATTTACCCTCATTGCTAGAAACAGTAATATATGATTTAACTGAAAACATTAATCTATCTTGCTGGAAACAATTATTCCAGACTTTAGAAAAAGCAGTCACGTGTGATTTTGTTGGAAAATATATTCTTAGACTTTACTGGAAACAGTAATCCAACAATCTGTTAGAAAGAGTAACGTGTGATGTTGCTAGAAATAGTAATCCTAAACTTTACAATAAACAGTAACGCATGACATTGCTAGAAACAGTCATCCTAAATTTTACAAGAAACAGTAATCAACAGTTTACAAGAGAGTCTGATGCAAGATCGTGCTAAAATTAGTAATCTATATTAGAAACAGTAATCCTAGACTATACTAGAAATATTAATCTTGGACTAAAATAAAAACAGTAATACTAGACTATAATTGTTAACAGTAATCCTAGACTATTCTAGAAACAGTAATCCTAGACTTTACAAGAAAGCGTTGTGCATGATCGTGCTAGAAACAGAAATACTAGACTATATTAGAAACAGTAATCCTAAACTATACTAGAAACAATAATCCTAGACTATACTAGAAAGAGTAATCCTAGACTTTACAAGAATGCGTAGCGCATGAACTTGCTAGAAACAGCATTCCTCAATTTTACAAGAAACAGTAACGCATGATCTCGTTAAAAACAATAATCCTATACTTTACACACACAAAAAAAGCTTAACGCATGATCGTGCTAGAAAAGGTAATCCTATCCATCCATCATGTGCCATGCCGGTAAGCGTGGGCGGTCATGTTCTGCCATCTCACTCGATCAACAGAGTCGTGGATCAGTTCCGTGTTTCTGTCTCGACCATGCCACAAGGCCAAGCCATCCAGATACTTGTTTCTAGGTCTTCCCCTTGGTCTGTTCCCCTCGATCTTACCAGTTGTCACCAAGTTCTCCAAATCATTTCTTCTCATAACATGCCCAAAAAATTGTGACTGTCTACGTCTAATGTCTCTGATCAGTTTACGATCTTCATTTGTTTCTTGAAGGACTTGTTCATTGGTCTTTCTGGCTGTCCATGGTATTCTTTGCATTTTCCTCAGAAACCACATTTCTACAGCCATCAGATGTTTTTCTCTTTTTATTGGTCAGTATGTTTTTCATCTTGCTAAAGGCTACTTTTGCCATGGCGATCCTTGTTCTAATCTCTTCAAGGCATCTCCCATCAGATGTTATTACTGTTCCGAGATAATTGTACCTATTCACTTGTTGAAGAATATTCCCATTTACTTGTATATTACACTGTGGTATTTCGTTCTTCCTAGTGACGACCATAATCTGTGTCTTTTTACAATTTAATTCTAACCCTTGTTGTTCACTGTGTGTAACAACCGCATCTACTAAATTTTGCAGATCCTGTTCATTGTCTGCAATCAAGACTGTATCATCTGCATATCTAATGTTATTGATGCATCGTCCCCCAATGTTGATTCCTTCCATATTTTCAATATTTCTGAAAATATTTTCACTGTACAGGGAAAACAGATCTGGAGACATTACACATCCCTGTCTCACACCTCTCTTAATAGGCTGATATTGGCTTACTTCATTATCAACTCTGATGGCAGCTTGTTGTTTCCAATATATGTTTTTTACAAGTCTAAGGTCTTTCCCATCAATTTGTAGATCTTCAAGCATCCTTATCATGTTGACATGTCTCACTTTATCAAAAGCCTTTGTGTAGTCAATAAAGCAAAGGTGTAGATCTTTGTTTACTTCTATAGAACGTTCGATTACGGTTCTCAGTATATACACAGCATTTACTGTACCCTTGCCTACTACAAACCCACATTGTTCTTCTCCTATTTCAGGTTGTATTTTCCTCCTAACTCTTTGCATGATAATTCTTAGCAAAATCTTCGTGATGTGACTCATTATACTAATTGTTCGATGTTGATCACATTCCAAGGCTCCTGATTTCTTTGGGATTGCAATAAATACAGAATTACATAACTCAATCCTATGCTATACTAAAAACAGTAATCCTAGACTATACTAGAAACAGTAATCCTATAGTTTACAAGAAAGCGTAACGCATGATCGTCCTAGAAACAGTAATCCTAGACTAGACTATAGCGAGGTGTTAGGCAGGGATGTGTGATGTCTCCAGATCTTTTTTCCCTGTACAGTGAAAATATTTTCAGAAATGTAGAGGATATAAATGGAATCAGCATTGGAGGACGAAACATCAATAACATTAGATATGCAGATGATACAGTATTAATTGCAGACAATGAGCAGGACCTGCAACAATTAGTAGATGCGGTTGTTGTACACAGTGAGCAACTGGGGTTAGAATTATATTGTAAAAAGACTCAGGTTATGGTCATCAGTAGGAAGGAAGAAGTGCCACAATGTAATATACAAGTAAATGGAAATATTCTTCAACAAGTGAATCGGTACAATTATCTTGGAACAG
This sequence comes from Cepaea hortensis, assembly GCA_963921405.1. Lineage (NCBI taxonomy): Eukaryota > Metazoa > Mollusca > Gastropoda > Stylommatophora > Helicidae > Cepaea > Cepaea hortensis. The sequence continues at coordinate 90,194,301 of OY992887.1, forward strand.
TTATAACATCTGATGGGAGATGCCTTGAAGAGATTAGAACAAGAATCGCCATGGCGAAAGTAGCCTTTAGCAAGATGAAAAACATTCTGACCAATAAGAAGATGTCAATTGAAACGAGAAAAAGAGTGTTGAGGGGATACATAGAGCCTGTTCTTTTGTATGGATGTGAAACTTGGACAATGAGCAGTCAAGCTGAAAAGCATCTGATGGCTGCAGAAATGTGGTTTCTGAGGAAAATGCAAAGAATACCATGGACAGACAGAAAAACCAATGACCAAGTACTACAGGAGACAAATGAACATCGTAAACTGATTAGAGAAATTAGACGTAGACAGTCAAAAATTTTTAGACATGTTATGAGAAGAAATGGATTGGAGAACTTAGTGACAACTGGCAAGATCGAGGGGAACAGACCAAGAGGAAGACCGAGAGGAAACTACCTGGATGGCTTGGCCACATGGCATGGACGAGACAGGAACACTGAGCTGATCCACGACACTGGTGATCGAGTGAAATGGCGAGTCATGACCGCCCACGCTTTCCGGCATGGCACATGATTGATTGATTGAGACTATACTAGAAAACAGCAATCCTAGACTATACTAGAAACAGTAATCCTATAGTTTACAATACAGATTAACACATAATCGCCCTAGAAACAGTAATCCTAGACTACACTAGAAAACAGCAATCCTAGACTATACTAGAAACAGTAATCCTATAGTTTACAATACAGATTAACATATAATCGTGCTAGAAACAGTAATCCTAGACTATACTAGAAAATAGTAATCCTAGACTATACTAGAAAAAAGTAATTAATTCTAGACTATACTAGAAACAGTACGCCTATAGTTTACAAGAAAGTGTAACGCATGATCGTACTAGAAACAGTAATCCTAGACTATACTAGAAAACAGTAATCCTAGACTATACTATAAACAGCAATCATATAGTTTACAAGAAAGCGTAACGCATGATTGTGTTAGAAAACAGTAATCCTATACTATACTAGAAACTGTAATCCTAAACCTTACAAGAAAGCGTAACGCACGATTTTGTAGAAATGGAATAAAGACAAAGAAGAAGATTATTGCAGATAAGTCACACACCTAGCGTGTGAGACGTAAGTTGGTGCGTGATGGTGAAAATGACCATGTGTTCACATGCATCCATTGTGGACGAACAGTCACATTCGCCACCGCCATGGGTTGTAGTTATTAAGCCTTTTCTGAAGCACAATGTAACGAAATATAGTCTGTCAAGACGGCAAGGTGCCAATGAATGATGATTTTGCTAGAAAAAACACTCCTCAATTTTCCAAGTAACAGTAACTCATAATCTTGCTAGAAAGAGTAATCGTATACTTTACCAGAAAGAGTAATCTTATGCTTTAATAGAAACAGCAGTCTATAATCTAGTAACAATCATTACTATATTATTTTTGTGAAAATAGTAATTACTCACCTCACTGTAAAAAAAAATTTAAAAAAATAATAATAATCACCTACTTCATCAATGAAATAAGTCACAAAGCAGCAATTTCAGAAGCTCAGGATAGGTAAATGGCAAGGACTTCAGTAATTGTTACTTTAGTAATAAATGAAAGAAAAATAACACCAATAATGAACCATTTGGAAGTTAGTTTAATTATAGACTTTGTTGAATGTCGCCCATTAACATATTATTATGCAATTTCTGTCTTGTATTACGTCATGCAGCTATGCCGCAGTGCTCGGTCAAAGAATGGGAAATTAGATTATGTTCCGTAAAAAAAAGTGCAAAAGAAAAGAAGGAACAGCTCCGAGGATTAATTTCTGGGTTGCGCTTAATCATGTCGTGAACTTTATTTCCCAGCTTGCATTAAGATCTGATAAATTGAAAAGTGCAACTGGGATTTGAAACGCCGGCTGTGACTGTTAGATCATTCATTCATTCATCATGTGCCATACCGATTAGAGTGGGCGGTCATGATTTGCCATTTCACTAGATCACCAGAGTTGTGGATCAGCTCAGTGTTCTTGTCTCGACCATACCACGTGGTCAAGCCATCCAGATATGCACTTATCTGCCTTACCCTTGGTCTCTTCCCCTCGAATCTACCAGTTGTCATCAAGTTCTCAAATTTATGTCTTCTCATAACGTGACCAAACAATTTTGGCTGTCTTCGTTTTATTTCTTTAACCAGTGTACGATTTTCATTTGTTTCTTGTAGGACTTGGTCATTGGTTTTTCTGTCTGTAGATGGTATTCATTGCATTTTCCTCAGAATCCACATGTCCACGGCCATCATATGTTTTTCAGCATGTCTGCTCATTGTCCACGCTTCACATCCATACAAAAGTACATGTTCTATGTAGCACCTCAACACTCTTTTTCTCGTTGCAAATGACATCTTTTTATTGGTCAGCATATTTTTCATTTTGCAGAAAGAAACATTGGCCACGTTACATCACATGTCCAAATAAGCCAATATCACGACAAATCGTGCAGTATGTCTGTAGTGTGATCGCTATATTCCGTCCGCATCTTCAACAACGAGTAAAGAGTCCCAATACTCATTGTACCAGCTACAATCCGATTATGTGTCTGTCTGGCCTTCCCTCGGAGTACAAGTGTCCGTGAGAGCCTCCAGTCACTCCGTGCCGCAACATTCACTCCAGGCAATGTTGGTTTATCTGTTCTATCACATTATACGCACTATCCCAGAGGGCCGTGACTACACCTGCCTTATCATACACCAGTACCCCACCCAGCTGTGCAGGTAGACACAACACGAACCATGTACAATTCAAAATAATTTATTCGCTTAGTAAATGGTCAAGGGAGAGGTGGTCGAGCTTCCAACTTTGGGACTAGTTGGGGAAGGCGGGGGAAGAGATTGAGAACCCATATGTGGAAAGAATGGTAATGCAGGGGATTGGCAGGGGTTCTGGAAGCATCTCAAAATTGAGAGGGAAGACCAGGAAAACTTTCAAGCAGATAGCGGTAGGAACGATTATAGTATAACTCTTCGCTGGCTATCGAACGAAGGGACGGAACGCGTATGTCATGAGTGCAGTGATATCGGTTCTTAGCTCAACTCATTTCTTATTAAATGTTAACACAGATGTTATAAATACAATATTGCACGATTTCTTGCCGGGCGTATTCTGCTAAGTGTTAGACTTCCGTGGATATAAAGTTCTACACATTCGTAAGGCCACGATGTACATCACATTTCATCCAAAGTATCATTTATTTTTCACATAACATGATATGTACCTCTGCAGTACGCACTTGACGCGAGGCAGCGAATTATTCCAAGAAAAAAATCGTGCAATATTTTATTCATACCGTCTATATTTAAACTAAATGGAAGCCAAAGGCATCTCTCAATGCAACAAAAAACAACAATAATGGCAACCGAAAAAACAAATATGACAAAATATATATTTATTAAAGACAACAATAGTTTTGAAAATTTTGGTTTACTGCTAACGGACAACGGAAGTGTGATTATGGAAAGTAAAAGAAGAACAAACGTTTATTTCTTCTTCTTCTTCTTCAGCATTCCAAGCCATTGAGGTTCTTTGCTGCAGATACAAGCCATCTGCATTCGTCTCTCTGGTTGACCTTCTCTTGCCAGTCGCTGATTCCAAGTGCTTGTAGGTCTGTATATATATTATCTCTCCACCGTCTTCTTGATAAACGTTTATTTGAATATATATATATATATATATATATATATATATATATATATATATATATATATATATATATATATATATATATATATATATATATAGATAAGCAGTTAAACAATTAGAACTGTATGGACCGATATGATTTAGTCCATAAGCAGTTTCCTGCTATATGTCAATGAAGAGATAGTGCCACGACATGTTTGAGGTCTGAGGGCAAAGAGGAATAGCTGGCCAATCTTTCCCTCACTTTGGCAAGCGCCGAGCCCAGGCGTCAAACCCACGCCCGACCATTCTCTATACATTACCAGCGCAGTTCGCCATGAACTCCGCTAGCCATCCCGTGGCATAAATCCACACTCTTCCAAATCACCCGAAGGAGACTGATCACGCATGGCCAAAGCCGGGTGGCTGTGACGTCAATAATGGATGACGCGTTGTGAGAAAAACCTTCATAGAAGTGGATATCCAAGATAAACCGCTTGATCTTGTTTGGACTAAATGTGGTGGTATTCACATTAGATTACGAAAAAGTATCACTGGACTCATCATCATGTGTATCGATAACATTCGTGTGCGATCATGCCTCTCCACATCCTGCGACCTCCAATAGAATGTATCAGTTAATGCGCTACTGCCAATGTAAATATGGGTTGGGGTGGGGGGGGGGGGGTGTGGTAGTTAGTTGCATAATCTTTACAGGACGTAGCAGTCATCTCCAGGATGTTTTGGCTGTTTGTGATTCCTGGGCAAGTTTACGTTCAATAGAAAGAAGACAGTCAAGAATCTTCTATCTCTACTCTTTTCTTTATATTTTGCCCATTAGAGTTTCCAACAGTTATATAAACTGACAAAGTTTTTTTTTTTCTCTTCGTATAATTTTGTTTCCCCGCGTTTCCATCCTGTTTCAGGAAATTGCGGTCAACACCAGCATCTTTCAGCTGTATGTTGATTCCTTGGCTAGATTACGCTCAACAGCACGCCACGACTTTCTGAGCGACCGGCTCCATACTCTCGTAAGTCACTGCGCTACTCGAACCCCTTCAGATTCTCGTGCGCTCACGTCAACTACGAGAGTATTCGGGGTTACGGAGAAAGCTGTTAACCCCTCAGCCAGGGAGACCGGCTCTTCGTATAATGTGTCCACAAATTACGACTGCCTCCTTATGGTGTGTTTAATAAACTGTCATTATATCTGAGCCTCCAGCTAACCATTTACATTAATTATGTAAGCTGTCCAATGTAGTTTCCATTGCAAAAATATATTTCCATGGCTTTAGATGATGTTTTTCTTTGTTCATTAATTATGCAGCCATACGTTAAATTGAGTTCCACGTAACAAGCAGGAATGCTTTTTTCTAACTTTCAGTCCGATGGATTATTGCATTAAAATTTTTTTCATGATATAAAATGAGAGTTTTGCTTGTCCTAATATGTCATCTCTATGAAATGACGAAACGTGATTTTCTAAGCAAATGTAGAGAAGGTAGTTTGCCACTGCTATCCTTCTTAGTTAGATAGATAGTCGACAGATCATCCTCATTGCACATCGAACCATTCAGTCCATAAGTGCTCGGATCCCCTACTCAGCAAATCCCGCAGCGTGTAGCGGCTAACGACACCCGTTCTGTGTTGGTTTATTAATCTTCTTTGGCTTCCCGTGTGTGGGTGGGAGGGTAGATGAGAGATGCATATGTTGATGGGTGGTGGGTGATGTGTGGGTGTGAGTGGTTGATGGATGAGTACGTGAATGGGTGGATGTGTGTAGGAGATGAGTGTATGGGTGGGGGATGTGAGTATGGGTGAGAAAGGGGATGTGTGTGGGTGGGGTACATGTGGGTGGTGGGGTGTGTGTGGGTGGTTGGTGTGTGTTTTTGGATGAGGAATGTGTTGATGGGTGAGGATGTGTATGGGTGGGGAGATGTGTGTGTGTGTGTGTGAGTTTATGGGTGGTGAGATGTGTAGTTAAGGGATGAGTGATTGGGGTTTGGAGATCAGGGTGGGATGGTTGGCGAGTGGGTGGGTGGAGGATGTGTGGGAGGGTGAGTGTGTGTAGGTTGGGGGTGGGAGGGGATGTGTGGGTGCGGGATGTGTGGGCGGGAGAGATTGTGTGGTGGGTGATATGTGTGCAAGTGGGGGATCTGTGGGTGGGTTCGGGTTTTGTGTGTGGGTAAGTGCAGGATATGTGAGTTGGCGGGAATATGTGTGTGTGTGGGTGTTGGAAATGTGGTTGGGGGATGTGTGTTTGGTTGAGTGTGTTTGGGGGTGTGTGGGTGGGTGGTGGAGGATATGTGGGTGGGTGAGTGTTGCTAGGTTATGGGATGGGTGGAGGATGTGTGCGTGTGGGTGGGTATGGATGGGTGGTTGCATGCATGTGTGCCTGGGTGTGTGGGTGGGTGGGGGATGTGTGGTGGGTGAGAGATGTGTGTGTGTGGGTAGGGAGATGATCTATGTGGGGGTGTGTTTGGGATGTGTTGGTTGGGGGATGCGTGGATGGATAAGGTCATTATGTGCCTGTGGGTATGTGTGTGGTTGGGTGGTGGATGTGTGTGTGGGGGACACGCGGATGGATAGATGGGTGGGTGCGTGGGGGATTTGTCTCATAACATGGTAACATGCATTGTTTATGCTTACAACATTCATTTGACAATGTTTTTTCCCTATGTGAATGCACTATGCACTGATGAACGAAAGATGAGTGATTGGAAGGGCCGAATGTAAGACGGGCCTGCGTGCCCAATTTGTTACCCTTCGAAAATAAAGTTTGTTCGTTCGTTCGTTCGTTCGTGTTCTTGTTTGGCCACATCTCTTTTAATTTGCTGTTCTCGCAGTCTGACAATGGTTTTAGATTCACAGTCATCATTTGGTTCTCGCAAAAGTCTTACTTCTCTTACAGCAGTGCTTCCCAATGTGATGGTCCGCGGACCGGTGCCGGTCCGAGAGCTCATCTTTGCCGGTCCGCAACGTGAGTTGAAAAAAGTAAGAAGAAAGTTAAATATTTTCTCCTTTGAGGATTGTTTAGAACTTTTTAAAAACAAGATTGTCCTTTTCTCAAAACATGATATCCGCACCGTTTTTATGGTGATTTAAATTTAAACTAAATTGAGGCTGCAGACGTATAGCCCAAGGAGTATTTATTTGTAAGGAGAAGCGAATCATTGGTTCAATGGGAAAGTTAAAAATAGTAACCAGCTGAGACCGATACTAAAAAAAAAAAAAGCTGCTAATAGACAAGATAGAAGAGTTATGGAAATAGACTCAAACAAGATAGATAGAACATAGCTATCTAAGAGATAGGGGACAGAAAGGACAGAAGCATGTGAGAGAACTATGAATAGTTCTCCAACTGGACACACTCGTGTCCTAAAAGGGGACAACGTAAGACGTGAGCTGGGGTTACCCAGGATAGAATGGGGAAACCCACATCACGAGAAGTGTCCAGGGAAAACACTGGTACTCCAACCGGGTGACCAGTAATTAACGGCGTGCTGGAACACCGAGCACGCAAACCAGCTAACCCACGAAGGGTCTATCGCTTGTGGCTGTACACGCCACGAAGAACCTCAGACCGGGACTCGACAGCCTAGTAGACGGACTGCTGTATTCGCTAGGAATACTGTGTTGCTTAGAAATGACCGTACTAATAGATATGACTTAGACTACTTAACTTTGATAGAGATTACCATCGATGCCATCTCTCATTTAACATCATCTCAATATGCCATGATATGTATTACCCATATGGCTATCCGCCGCTCGCCGAGCTATTGTAAATTAAGCTCAGAATAAACTTGTATTATACTTGTATCTTTTTGCATAACCTTCGTTTTATCATTGCTTGTGGTACAAAAGCGGAAATCCTTGTATGCCTGTTAAAGTTGAGTTGCTGACAAGTATTTAATTTTAAGGAAAAATGAATCATTGATTCAATGGGAAAGTTAAAAATAGTAACCAGCTGAGACCGATACTAAAAACCAGCCCGGTCGACGACATTTGTTTGTTGACGACGTGCGTTTCTTTTGTTTCCTATGTGACGAAAAGAGAGAAATATGTTTAGGCATTATAATTTGCTGATTGTCATAAGATGCAGAACATACGTGATTTTCCTTGTACGATTATAATGCGTTTTGCCATCGTCTGAGCGAGTGTACGTGTTAGATAAATCTGCAAAGCAGTTTTCATTACAGCTGAACGAAAGCATGAACGTTGTCACCTTAGCCGTTCTGATGGTGTATTTCAAATATCGATACAAAGACAACTTGACAGAAGAGTATTTCTTTTTCATCAATGAGCATTATTAAGACAAAATACAGACAAAGTATGGAAATTTGTTCTCCTTTGCGGGCAGCGCTGTCTACAATCGTATCACGATTTCATAAGCTTGTAAATAATAAACAGGCCCACCCCTCGCATTAAATAGTTACTGTTAAAATATTTTTATTACAACATACTGTAATTTCGTCAGCTTGTCTAAAATCTGATTTGGTATCGTTTTTCAAGATATATTTTATTTTTATTTCATATTGGTGTTCATTACTGTCAGTGTATACGAGTATATACACCTCTACAAGGAGACATAAAAGTAGTTTTGACATTTGAAAAATATTTTGATTTGTAAAATCTCTACAATAACATTTTTACTCATGAAAATGGGACCACCATTAAATAAATCACTGTCATCCAATAATATTATGGAGCAGTATTTATCGCACCGGACAATAACGTTAAATCTTATATTTATATTAAAATGTATATTGAGTTTATATAAAATTCCAGATTACAATGAGGAATTTTTTGTTTAGACGGCACCGCTGCCTTGTGCAAAAGGAAAATTTTATGTCGGTCCGCGAAAGTAAAATGTTTAGGAAGCACTGTCGTAGAGCATTCAGCATGTTAGCCTGGTCCATGGCGCGTCCGACCTCCACAGTAGCCTTACCTGCGAGCTTGTCAGCCCGCTCATTTCCTTGTACTCCCGCATGCCCTGGCACGAAGATGAAACTAATCTTTGCCAGCCGAGACCGCTCCGAAGACAACAACCACTCTCTTCGTATCCACCCCATCTCTATCCTAATGAGCATGCTCATTGAGTCGCTAGGGAAACCTGCCCTAGTGAATGTCTGTGTCTCGAGCCATGTTATTGCTTTACTTACTGCCATGACTTCCATGGTCAGACTACTTGTGGTTTCAGTGAAAGCACCAGAGTCCTCCTTCACAATTCTCCCTCCGGCCCGAGCTGTAAAGGCCCATGAGCTTCTCACATGTTGGACGACCGACCCATCTGTGTAAATGACAGCATCACCGTCTAACGAATTCTCGAAAATCAACGCTTGTACTTCCGCCTCTACTGCAGCCAGATTTTCTTGTCTGCATTTTCTGTCTAGTTGTAAGCAAACAGTAAAAGACGTACATAAATCTGTTGGCACTTGCACCCACTCCTCGACAGGTTCTAAGTTCTCAAGTGAACATACCTGTTGAAGAATGTCTTCGGCTTGACCCATCCACGACCTTCCTCTTTTTAACCTGCTGCACTTCACCTTCATAATTTCACTATGCAGTCGATGTTGTCTGTTTGCCTTAACTCTGAGGTAGGCACGTGCTCTGCAAATTTGTATTCTGTCTTCATGTTTGGAAAATCAAGAAGGTAGCTCTTCGCTCTGCATGCAGTATCTCTTGTACATCCAAGAATAATGCGTATAGGTTCGTTCTGTATCCTTTCCATCCTTTCTATCTGCTTACGGCTGAGAGCCAGCATCGCCATCGCATATTCATCAACAGACATGACCAGCCCCTCGTATAGAAGACATAGATGGCGCCGCTCACAGTTTGCTGCCGCCATCACTCGCATCGCAGCCAAACCCCGCTTGGCCTTTGTTATCATCTGGTCTATGTGCTCATTATAAGCAGGGCTTCGATCAAAACGTATCCTCAGGTAAATCATTGCCTACATTCTTTCCACAGTCTCTGAACACATATTTACAGTTGGTGTTGGAGTGTTCACAATATGATTATTCAAAGAGAACCATGTCACTGTTGCCTTTGTTGGGTTGACCATTGCCTCAGCTTCAACACACCAAGTACTTATGCAATTGAGTTCGGTTTGTAGTTCCACAGCAACCTGATCTCTTTCCTTACCCTGACGATACACTAAAACATCGTCGGCATATGACAATGCCCTCCCAGGTCCAGTGATCTGCTCGCTGGTGATTCTCACTGTGTGGGCGTTGAATAGTACCGGAGATAATGGTTATCCCTGTGGTGGGCCAGGATATATTGTTGTTGGTTCCGAAGTCCAACTGCCACATATAATAAATACTTTCCGCTGGAAGAGGGCTGCAGCGATCCAACTAAGGTGGAAAGGACTTATCTTGAGTTCAAGCAGCTGAAGCAGTAAGAAATCCAATGGTACTCTGTTGTACGCGTCCTCCAGATCAGTCGCTGCAGCAAAGGTGTCAATGCCTGAGTGAAAACCTTCATAGACGTCATTGGCAAAAACCGCTACATTGGTTCAGGTATCTCTTTTTGGACGGTAACCTCCCAGGGTAGGTGATAAAACACCTTGCCTCTCTAGGTGGCTTGATATTTTTCTGTCAGTTAACTTCTCCAGCAGCTTGCCTATTGTATTCTGCATGGTTATTATTCGATATCCCTGAATTTGTGTGTGGTCTTTACCAGGCTTCGGCAAGGGAATCAGATGAGATAGCTGTGTAACCACTCTTCCTTCATGTTAGCGCTCACTATACTGTTATTGTAAATGTCTGTTAGTTTCTCTAGCTCGTTGTCGGTACACCTATTGATGTCGTCGTGTCTTATGCCATCTGGCCCTGGAGCGCCGTTTTTTTTTCATCGTCGAAGCACAGCCTTGATTTCTTTCAATGTCACCGTGTCTTCATCCGAAATGTTCTGGGCCTTGCATCTGTCTGAGGTGACCTCCTTGGCAAGATTTCGGCCTCTCATGTCTGTCTGGTTGCTCTGCTCTAGATGGCGTTCGAAGAGGATTTTTTTTACCTTGTTCTTGTCAGTCCTCTGCCAGATGAGGTCAGCACCTTGGAAGTCAGAAATTCTCTTATTCTTTACTACCCTACTCATGCTTTTATGTTAAATTAGATGTTAACGAGTGAGTGAATAGATGAGTAGCGAGATAAGTGCTCAAAAACTAACATCATACGATTTCAGATCGTTAAATGAAAACCACAAATCTCTCTCTCTCTCTCTCTCTCTCTGGCTCTCTCTCTCTGGCTCTCTCTGTGTCTCTCTCTCTGTCTCTCTCTGTCTCTCTCTCTCTGTCTCTCTCTCTCTTTCTCTCTCGCTCCGTTTATACCCGTTATGGTGGTCCACCAAGTGTATTTACAATTTCGTTATCTCTCCTTGTGTCTATACGGGTCTTTGCATCGTTCCACAGAGACCCATTTCCAAGACCAATATATGTTCCTAGACTTGTCTGCTCGGCGCCACACTTCACAGCCAGACAAAACTACAGCGTCTATGTACCACTTCAACATTCAAATAAGAAAATATGTTAACCAAAATGGAAAAAAAAAAATAGCGGTAAAACATATAAATATCTCGGTCAAACTCATGAAAATTAGGACATTTTGTTATCTTAATGTAAAAAAAAAATATCGTCCAAAGAGAGAAATATTTCTACTAAACTTATAAATAGATCAGCCAATCTTATGAAAAATAGGAAAATTGTCAGCCAAATTGGAAAAAGTTAGCCCAAGTACAGAAATATCTCACCCAAACTTAAGAAAAGTAGGAGACTTTGTTAGCCAAAGGGGGAAAATCTAGGTCAAGTAGGAAAATTTTCTAGCCAAATGTGAAAAATGTCGGCCAAATACAGAAATATCTCAACTAAACGTATAAAAAGTAGAAAATTGTTAACCAAACGGGAAAGATATTGACCAAGTAGAAAAATGTGTTAGTCAAAGAGGAAACATATTGAAGTAACAAAATACATCGTTCAAACTTATGAAAAGTATGAAACTTTGTTTACCAAATGTGAAAAAAATATCAACCAAAGAGAGAAATAGCTATGCCAAACTTATAAAAAGTAGGAAAATTGGCGACCAAATGGGAAAAAGTTAGGCCAAATACAGAAATATCTCACCAAAACGTATGAAAAGTAGGAAACTTTGTTAGCCAAAGGAGAAAACCCTAGGTCAAGTAGGAAAATTTGTTAGGCAAATGTGAAAAACGTCGGCCAAATACAGAAATATCACGTCCGCACTCATGAAAACTTGGAAATTTTGCTAGCCAAATAGGGAAATATATTAGCCAAGTAGGAACATTTGTTAGCCAAATGGGAAACAACATCAGCCAAAGAGAGAAATATCTTCTCCAGACATATAAAAAAAAAATAGGAAAATTTGTCAGACATAAAGTAAAATTATCAGCCAAAGAGAGAAATATCTGGTTCAGACTTATAAAAAGTAAAAACATTGTTAACCAAATGGGAAAGATATTGACCAAGTAGGAAAATGTGTTAGTCAAAGAGGAAGAATATTGACCAAGTAACGAAATACATCGTTCAAACTTATGAAAAGTAGGAAACTTTGTTAAACAAGTGTGAAAGAGTATCAGCCAAAGAGAGAACTATCTCGTCCAAATTTATAAAAAGTACTAAAATCTGTCAACCAAATGCGGAAAACTTAGGCTAACTACATAAATATATCATCCAAACTTATGAAAAGGAGGGGAAAATGTCGACCAAATACATAAATAACTCAACCAAACTTATAAAAAGTTGGACACTTTGTTAAACAAATGGGAAAGATATTGACCAAGTAGGAAAATGTGTTAGCTATATGGTGGGAAAATTGACAACGTAGCGAAATATCTCCACCAAACTTATTATTATACTTATTAAAAAATTAACAATTAAATTTTCTCTTTATTCTTTCCAAATTGAATGTTTTATGTAGAAATTTAATTGTAAATTTTTGTACAATTTTATTGTTGAAATTTTATTTGTTCATTCAACGATAGTGAATTATTACATAAGATACATACCATTTTCTGAAATACAGCTGTTGTTTGCATAGTGGACAGACGATTATCTCTAGTAGATTGGAAATTTGCCCAGAAAGCAGAAAACCGGTTGTGATGTGTTCAAAGAGAATGTTACTGTTAAGTGGTATGAAACGTTGAAAGTCGGTTAGAAGATGAGGTAGATGGTATTCAAGGGATCAATAAGGCAGACGTGATTTTAAGAAAAGATCGACTTCATAACAGACACTACTGGTTGGATGGAGACTTGACGCTATTGCTGATGTGAAATGACAACGTGAGATATTTTTCCCATTTGGTTAAGAAATTTTCCTACTTTTTTATAAGTTTGGCTGAAATTTGGTCAAAATTTTTTATCTTTGGTTAACCAAGTTTCCTACTTTTTATAAGTTTGGCTGCACTATGTTTAAGGTTGGTTGAAATTTGGCCACAATTTTTCACAATTGGCCAACAAAAGTTCCTACTTTTCATATGTTTGGATGAAATATTTCTTTCCTTGACCTAAACTTTTCACATTTGATTAGCAAAGTTTCCTACTTTTTATAAGTTTGGTTGAAATTTGGCCAACTTTTCACATTTGGTTAACAAAGTTTCCTACTTTTAAAAAGTGTGGTTGAAAACTGACCAAAATTTTCACATTTGGTTAACAAAGCTTCCTACTTTTCATAAGTTTGGTTGAAATGTGGCCAAACTGTTCACATTTGGTTAACAAAGTTCCATATTTTTTTTTATGAATTTGGTTGAAATGTCGCCAAACTTTTCACATTTGGTTAACAAAGTTCCATATTTTTTATACGTTTGGTTGAAAATTGACCAAACTTTTCACATTTGGTTAACAAAGTTTGCATTGACAAAGCATGTTTGTAAAACGCAGGATATTTATCCTTGTCCAAATACGTTTCATAGAACTCTTCCAAACCAACTTGATGGAATTTCTTCTTTAACTGTGTATCACAACACATTTTACAATGTTCCATTTGTAATCTTCCTGGTAATTAATTCACGTCTACCGTGAATGGCGTTGCAAATGCTCAAAAAAGCACATAATTTTTTTTAAATCATGAAATCGGCTTCTAAATTCGAGGTTTAAGTCACGTATCAAAGAAACGTATTTATCCGCCACCTCCTGTGTGACATCTGGTTGCAATGACAATGTAGAAAAGTGAGAAAAGTGTTTTTGTCCTCAGCTGTTGTTCCCAAATACCAAGTTTCATTTGAAATGCAGAAATATGATCATACATCTTATTAATTAATTGATCTTTCCCTTGTAAACGAGTATTAACGTCAGTTAAGTGGCTAGTTATATCGACCAGAAATTCAAAGTCGCAAACCCACTCTTTGTCTTCAAACTTTGGGATATTTTTTGACTTGCTTGCAAAGAATGATTGTATTTCTTGCTGCAAATCAAACACCTGTTCCAACAATTTGGCATGGGTAAGCCATCTTACTTCTGCATAAAATGTAACGCCATTATAATCCTAGTCCAAAGACTTTAGAAATTCTTGGAACTGACGGTGATTCAACCCGTTCGACTTACTTAAGATCACTATTTTGACGACCAATTTCATGACATGGTCCATTTTGAGGGACTTCGAACATAAATTCTCCTGATGAATAATGCAATGAAAATGTAGCATTGAAGTATTACCGACTTTGGAGGTCTCATTTTCAATCAATTTTACTAAACCTTCGTGTCTACCAACCATTGCTGGCGCATCATCCGTTGTTAAGACCAATAAGTTGTAAAATTGTAACGAAAAGCGATTCAATGTCGATGTAACTGCCTCTAACAAATCTTGTGACTTAGTAGCGTCCTTAAGTGGATACAGTGCCGCTAATTCTTCTGTCTTTTTTTAAATGGACATCAACACCCCTGATAAAAAAAAATTCCGGTTGGGCAGTATCTGCCATGTCTGTACTTTTATCCAATGCTAGAGCATAAAATATAAACTCGGATGCTCAACTTTTCTAATTATCTTCAATATGTTTTGTAATGTCGTCAACACGCCTAGTAATAGTCTGACGTGACAGACTTATTTCTGAGAAATCCTTCTTCTTTTCTGGACACAGAATTTCAACGACGCTCTCCAAACATTCCTTACCCATTTACTTGGTCTTGTCGAAATTGCCCTTTGTACTTATCAAACTTATTTGCATGTTTAGTCTCGTAGTGTGCGTTTGATGTTATACTCTTTCAAAACAGAAACAGATTCGCTGAATATCAAGCTTATGGGCTTTGTTTTAATTTCCACGAACAAAATAGGTTATAGTCCACCTGTCTTGAAAACTTCTTAATTCTTCTGTGATTCTTCTCTTCTTTGGTCCAACAATAGATAATAGAACGAAACTATAGAATAAAATGGAACTTTGTCAAGCTGGATTGAAATTAGTTATGAGTATGAGCCTGATAGCGTTGCGAGCTTCCAGAAGACGCCGAAGACCACAGAACATATATATCAGAAGTTGAAGTCCCATATTAAATGTTATCAACACCTAGCGTTGGACAAAACAACCTAAGCAACTTTGAGTGTCAAATAGCGGGATATTTCAATCAATAAATCCTGTGCCATGCCGGAAAGCGTGGGCGGTCATGACTCGCCATTTCATTCGATCACCAGTGTCGTGGATCAGCTCAGTGTTCCTGTCTCGTCCATGCCATGTGGCCAAGCCATCCAGGTATTTTCCTCTCGGTCTTCCTCTCGGTCTGTTCCCTTCGATCTTGCCAGTTGTCACCAAGTTCTCCAATCCATTTCTTCTCATAACATGTCCAAAAAATTTTGACTGTCTACGTCTAATTTCTCTAATCAGTTTACAATGTTCATTTGTCTCCTGTAGTACTTGGTCATTGGTTTTTCTGTCTGTCCATGGTATTCTTTGCATTTTCCTCAGAAACCACATTTCTGCAGCCATCAGATGTTTTTCAGCTTGACTGCTCATTGTCCAAGTTTCACATCTATACAAAAGAACAGGTTCTATGTATCCCCTCAACACTCTTTTTCTCGTTTCAATTGACATCTTTTTATTGGTCAGAATATTTTTCATCTTGCTAAAGGCTACTTTCGCCATGGCGATTCTTGTTATAATCTCTTCAAGGCATCTCCCATAAGATGTTATGACTGTTCCAAGATAATTGTACCGATTCATTTGTTGAAGAATATTTCCAATTACTTGTATATTACATTGTGGCACTTCTTTCTTTCTAGTGACGACCATAACCTGAGTCTTTTTACAATTTAATTCTAACCCCAGTTGCTCACTGTGTACAACAACCGCATCTACTAATTGTTGCAGGTCCTGCGCATTGCCTGCAATTAATACTGTATCATCTGCATATCTAATGTTATTGATGTTTCTTCCACCAATGCTGATTCCATTTATATCCTCTACATTTCTGAACATATTTTCACTGTATAGGGAAAAAAGATCTGGAGACATCACACATCCCTGCCTAACACCTCTCTTAATTGGCTGATACTGTCCCACTTCATTATCAATCCTTATTGCAGCTTGTTGTTTCCAATATATGTTTTTTTATAAGTCTAATGTCTTTCCCATCAATTTGTAGATCTGCAAGCATATCCACCATGTTGACATGTCTAGCTTTATCAAAAGCCTTTGTATAGTCAATAAAGCAAAGATATATATCCTTGTTTACTTTTATAGCACGTTCAATAACTGTTCGCAGCATATACACAGCATTTTCTGTACTCTTTCCTTCTACAAACCCGCATTGTTCTTCCCCTATTTCAGGTTGTATCTTCTTCCTCACTCTTTGCATGATAATTCTTAGCAAAATCTTTGTGATGTGACTCATTATACTAATTGTTCTATGTTGATCACATTCCAAGGTTCCTGATTTCTTTGGGATTGCAATAAATACAGAGTTACTTAATTCAGGAGGTATATCTCCTGTATCATATAATGTGTTCAGCAGTCTGGTGACTTGCTCTAGTCCAAATTCTTCTAAAGCTTTAATCATTTCTGTTGTGATGTTATCTGCACCGGGGGCCTTGCCAGCTTTCATATGCTTAAGAACATTTCGAACCTCCATCTCCAAAATTGGCGGTCCTTCATTATTAAATCTAATATCATACTGTTCGTCTCTGTTATCATCATAAAGGTGTTTCACATAATCTGTCCATACATGTAGAATCTGGTCTTTTACTATTATGATTTTGCCATCTTTAGTTTTTAGACACCCTGTTGATTTACTTGTTCTTTTATTAGTAAGTTCCTGAATTCTTTTGTGCACTAATTTGGTATTTTGACTGTTGTGTTGGTTTTCAATTTCTAAGCACTTTACCTCAAGCCATGCTTCTTTTGCCTCCTTACATAATATTCTGACTTGTCTGTGAATTTCTTCATTTTGACATAATTATTTTAGTTGAGTCTTCTTGTTTCCATGAGGTGTAAAATTTCTCCAGTCATCCATTTCTTACGACCCAACTTCTTTAATTTTGGAATAGTTGTTTCTGCGGCCACATTGATTGAATTCTTCAACGTTTCCCATTGATCATCCACATCCTGGAATAGATCTCTAGAATAGACAATATTTCAAATCTGTTCTGTACTTCTATGTTGAATTTGTTTTGTATTTCCATGTCATTACTCAATGTACACAAATCATATTTAGTGTTTCCTGTTATATACTTGACTTTCTTCAGCTTTATCCTAAATGTTCCTGTGAGTAGTCTGTGGTCACTATAACAATCATCACTGGGAACTATTTTTGCTACTGTTAGCGCGTTTCTAAATCTTCTGCTAATGAGAATGTAGTCAATCTGGTTTCTAATCCTGCTATCAGGACTCCTCCATGTCCATAATCTTCTAGGATGTTGCTTAAACCAGGTGTTTCCTACAATCATTTCCTGTTCTTTTGCCCACTCTACGAGTCTGTATCCTCTTTCATTTCTCTCTCCTAAACCATAGTGTCCTACTGTGTATCTATCACCTTGATTTCCTACTTTTGCATTGAAGTCCCCTATTATGATGTTTATTTCTGAATTTTTACTTTTCTTTAAGGCAGACTCTATGTCATTATAAAATTCTTCTACACTATCTTCACTGGATTCTCCTGGTGGGGCATATACTTGAATAATAGTTATGCTAAAAGGTCTGCCAATTAATTTAACTAGTAGAACTCTGTCCGACACGGCCCAATATCCTTGAACAGATTTTGATGTTTTCCGGTCCAAAATAATTGCCACTCCCCTATGACGATCTTCACCTCCAGAATAAATAATCTTGAAATTTTCATCTATCTTGATGCCTGTTCCTGTCCATCTCGTTTCGCACATACCTAAAATATTAATTCTTTCCCTTTCAATTTCTTGATTTATGTTCTCTAATTTTTCGTCGTCGTTTAACGTCCTAACGTTCCAAGTTGCTAATTTTAACGTCTCTGTACTTGTCTTGCGATGATCAGTCTTTAAGCGAATCATGATGTACTAGGCACTTTTAAAGATTTAGTTTGCCGTTGCTTTCCTCTATGGCAGTGATCTTACTGGTCGGAGACCGCAGCCATTGACTCAAGAAGAGCTCCTCTGCCTGCCGTCGTGAAACTCGAGACCATGACCAACCAATATCTGTCGGCTGCCCTCAAAATTTCATCCAACACCTGCCTTCCGTGGCTTCTTTTGAAAACTTCCAATCAAAGAACGCAAAATAACATCACATAATCCACAGGAAAACACTATTCCATAGGAAATCACACGAAATCCAAAGGAAAACACTAAATAGCGTCCCTCCGAAAAGTAACGCGTCATTTTTTCGCCATCTTAGACCGGAAGGCGGGATATTTGAAATAGCTAAAATCTATCAATTTTCCCGAAAATGCGGAATATTTAAAATAGCTCAAAATCAATGATTTTTTCCAAACATGCGAGATATTTCAAATTTCTCTTAGCTATAATTTAAATATATATGATACGAACGACTCACGATGTAACATTTTTTTGGTGATATGTACAATAAAGTTAACATTTATGTTCATTTGACCTAGCTCCGCGGGCCGAAACATGACTCTCGGCGGGCCGCATGCGGCCCGTGGGCCTCGTGTTGACCACCTCTGCTTTAGAGGAAGGGTAACACCAATAGTAGCCGATATCCGTGGCCAAAAGGCTTGCGAACGCGATTCGTGAGCCGCTTACCGCGAGTTCGAAACACAGCGGTGGCCGATTTGGCAGCAGACGTGTCGTGCTGGTTTTACCGTGTTGGTATGGAAACCGGTCGTTCAGAAAGCAATGGCAAACTACTGAACGTACAATCTTGCCAAGACATCAAAAATGACAGTAAAATGCTGGTGTTGACTGCGACGTCCTGTAAAGGATGTGCAACTTTAAAAAAAAAAACACCATAAATCTGGAACAAGACAAGCTGCAGAAGCTACCGGATCAGCAAAGTGATGCTCTAATTGTCTGCCGGCCGGAGCTTCCATCCTAGACTAGTTCCAGACCCAGGCTTAGAGCCTGGCCTGTCCTGCTATAATATTTAGTCTTTAGGTTGCATTTTTCGCTCATGGGTAAGGCTTGCACTCTCTCAATTGCGCTCCGCCGAAAGTCGTTGGCATAATGCTGGGTATCTAGTTTGGTAAACGCCGCCCAACATTCAGCGCTAACAGAAAGCAGGTAGTACCGTCTACTGTCATAGGGTAGCTCGCCATATCTGACTAAGACCTGACGTAATGTCCGGATATACGTTTCTGACATTCCACGTTCCCATCCTTAATTTCTTCATTTTTTGTCCGATGCCAGGACTTTCCTTCCTAGTTCTGTCTGGCTTTTGTCAACTATAATAGAATATGTGCCCTGCCCATTTCCGGTTGATTCCTTCTAGGTTATAATTTGCAATCTATAATGCTTGTTATTTCAGATGGGGATTATTTTACTTCTTCATGTTTCATTGTAAATTAGCATGACACTGTAATTGACGCTGTGACATGTCTGCACGCTTTCCACTTACAAAGTGGGAATGTGTAATCTTGTTAAAATGTCCTTATTTATACCGAGTAATGGCCATGACGTTACGTTGACATTGATATAAGCGCGGGCGGATGTGCGTTCGGTGTCTGAACTCACTGTTCCCTTTCATGAGATAAAAAGTGGCCGACTATTCCTCCGTGTTCTGATTTCTACGGAATGTGATGATCCTAGCACTCCACAGGCATAGAGCAAGTTATCGCTATGGGACATTTTTTCTTTTTTAATTTTTGTAAAGGATCAAGTTTGGGACTATTCAGTCATACTGACGCAAATTAAAGCATGCGCTGTGACATGGAAAGATCAAACTATCGACTATTCATGCTCAATGTTACCAACTAAAGGGTGCGTTATGATTTATAGAGGACCGAATTTTGAATTATTAATTCTCAATGACAACAAGTAAAAAGGGTGGAATGACTTGTAAACGACCAAATTCTGAACAACGCATTCTCATTGGCACCAACTAAAGCGTTCAATGAAACTTGTAGAGGACCAAATTCTGGACTATTCATTCTCAATTACATCAAGTAAAGAGTGTGGAGTGACTTATAAAGGACCAAATTCTGAACTACTCATTCTCAATGGCACCAAGTAAAGACAGTGGAATGACTTGTAAACAACCAAATTTTGGACTATTAATTATCAATGACACCAAGTAAAGAGGGTGGAATGACTTGTAAACAACCAAATTATGGACTATTCATTCTCGATTATACCAAGTAAAGAGGGTGGAATGACTTGTAAACAATCAAATTATAGAATATTCAATCTCACTGACACCAAGTAAAGCGATGAATGTAACTTTTAGAGGACCGAGTTCTGGATTATTCATTCTCAATGATACCAAGTAAAGAGGGTGGAGCGACTTGTAATGGACTACATTCTGGATTATTTAGTCGCAGTGACCCCAACTAAAGGTGGCCTGGTGAATTGAATGAACGACGTTCCTTTCTATCATATGCAAAACAACTTCAATCCATGGTGGGAACTGTATGATTTTCGCGACATAAGAAAAGACTGAAAAATCCATACTGATCCATGGGTAGTGGATTTGATATTGAGTCTTCTCGGACAAAGCCAAGGCTAGAGGTACCCGTAAACACACTGGGCACTTTAAAACCATCTGGCAGTTGAAAATCATTACCTGCAGGTCGCATAGGCCGCTGTTCGGGCACAATTTAAAATTAGAAAACCAGCCCACAAAGGAATATGATATGTCACTCCGGTATACACACAAGGGGGGTCGTCTCTTGTCCTGCTGAGTTCGTGCACTGAACTGAATTTCTAGGTTTGGTCTACGTAAGGCGACCGATCAACTTTGGGAAAATCTGTGTGACATGAAAGTGACTCTTTTCTAAAACTAAAAGTAAATTACAAGACCCGGTTCATGTTAGCGCCGTTATAGTCCAGTAACATTTAATGTAACTGATTCAGTGCCAAATTAAACGTAGGTTTGAACCAAACGTGGTACACATGAAAGTAACAACTATTAAAATGTAAAACTCCATTCATTAAGCGTTAAAATTGTGGAAGATAACCACGAAACGGAATAAATAAAACGATAAACCTAGTATGGCAATACATTGTTCTTCTGTCCAAATGAGATGTGACATTTGGCGATATATTATCCTTCTGCATTGAATTAGTTAACAGTTATGGAGCTTTCCTTATTAGTTACCTGATATTCTATATAGGGTGTATTTTTAATGACTGTGCGGTGTATGCAAATATTGCCGGTCCATGTTTTGAATTCACCCTCTGTAAAATTCATGTAACATAATAGGTAAATATAAAACTTGGACCGGCAATATTTTCAAACACAGCACAGTCATTCAAACTACACCCTGTACTTGTATGCATTTATTCGCGGTGAATGAAATTTATGTTTATGCTGCTAAATTCTGTTATAGGGTTCTCTCAAACTATCTGTTTTAGCATTAAGATGTGTTCGTATCTTATTATGTCTCCTTCTGTTGCCATTTAAGCCCCACTGGAGCATGGACTGACTCTTACCACCCTGTCCTATCTTTCGCTATCTCATGCAGCTAACTCCCTGACTTCTCCATATTAACTTGTACTGTCTTTCCCATTTCATACATTATATTCGAAGGTCAGCATGGCTGAATGGATAAAGAGCACACATCCGGTGTACTGGTGCCGAGGTAGAGGATTCAATCCCTACATCGGTCAGTTGATTGAAAATATTGGCTTCTCGTCCCTGACGCCTGATGGCGAGGGACACTGATAATAGGGAAAGCTAATCCACACGCAAAAATCAGTCTAGTGCACTAGTAGTAGTAACAGGTAAGAGTAACAACTACGCTTGATTTCAAAGCGACCGAGCGCAAAAAACAACATTAAATTCTTATTTTAATATGTTGATATGTTCCCCGAAAATTGTTGATCTGTGGCGAAGGAAAAAGGACGCAATTCATAATCCCGCATACCGAGCTTGACACACTGCTGCGGGCGATGTGGCAGCAGACCCCTTGCCTTGGTTTTCATACCAAAGGTATGAGTGAAGGTTGTTCAGAAAGCAACAGCATACTACTGAATGTAAACTTACCAAGAAATCACGAACAGCCAGAAATGCCTGGATTGACTGCAACGTGCTGTAAAGGATATGCAATTAACTAACCGAGAAGCAAGATGTCCGAACATAACCGACGAATTCAAAATTATATAGATCCGCCACTAGACGAGCTAGATAGGGGTGGACGAATGGACTATAGGCCAATCAGTCGGCATATTCATATGCTTCACTTTCATTTCTGTCAAATTATTGGCTTTGGTGATGTCAAATTTGGTCTTTGGTCTCACGATTTCATTGCTCTGAAAATGTTCTCTCTCACGACCTCACTCCCCATTTCTCTGTATATCTTTCACTCAATCGTTCGCTATCCCCTTTATTTTGCTATCATTCTCTCTCTCTCTCTCTCTCTCTCTCTCTCTCTCTCTCTCTCTCTCTCTCTCTCTCTCTCTCTCTCTCTCTATTGCTCGCTCTCATTTTATGCTGCCTGTTAAATAAACTTCGTTTGTTCTCTCTCTCTCTCTCTCTCTCTCTCTCTCTCTCTCTCTCTCTCTCTCTCTCACACACACACACACACTCTCTCTTTCGCTACCACTATATAACTCTCTCACTTTCTCTCGTTCTCTCTCCCCCCCCCTCGTTCTCCCTCTCCCTCTCTCTCTCTCTCTCTCTCTCTCTCTCTCTCTCTCTCTCTCTCTCTCTCTCTCTCTCTCTCTCTCTCAAAATGTATTACATTTTCTGATTGCTCTCACATTCTACCTATATTTACTCTCTATGTTGTTCTAGCTTGCTTTTTTGTTTCCTTGTTCACCTGTGTGTCCTCGTGTCATCTCTCTCTCTCTCTCTCTCTCTCTCTCTCTCTCTCTCTCTCTCTCTCTCTCTCTCTTTTATCTCTATGTCTGTCTGACACGTTTATTACCTAGCACCTTTTCTTCTTCTTATTTTTGTTGTTGTTATTCAATTTCTTCTTCTTCCTCTTCCTCTTCCCTTTCGTCTTCTTTCTTTCTTTCTTTTTTTCTTTCTTTCTTTCTTTCTTTCTTTCTTTCTTTCTTCTTCTTCTTCTTATTGTTATTATTATTATTATTTTTATTATTATTATTACGGACTCGGCCACACCCCTCCCAGTCAGTGATTCTAATAAACACAGTAGATAGTTTCAGAATGAAGAAATTCCCCTGGTCAAGCCGACACACAACAAACTTCCTTCGTCATCAATTGGGCGGCACGTTTTGGAAATCGGTCACGTGATTGATAAAGACAATGCGTTTCGTGTGTTGTTTAACAAACAAAATAATCGCTTGTTAAAGTTCGCAGAAACCATCATGATTAATCTGCATAAGCTGGTTTTGTGCAGAGAGAAAGACTAGTAGTCAGTTTTCAATTACCGCTGTAGATAATTTAAATTACTGTGCAAATATGTGTATAATTCAGCTTGAAGGATTTATCTAGTTACTTTACTTTAAGTTGTGTGATTTTTCCAGTATGTACCTTGACGAGATGCAACGAAATATGCCAGGCAATAAATCGTACACTCTATTGTTTGTGTCTTCGTTATTACAATTCCCGTATTGTTTTTCATGAAAACATTTTGTTATTATTGCTATTCATGGCTGTAGGAGTGAATAGCGACATGGAGTGATTATTGTCCCACAAAGACAACGATTCGGGGAACCTATTTTAAACGTGCGATAGGAATTATTTTGTTGTTGTTGTTGTTGTTGTTGTTGTTGTTGTTGTTGTTGTTGTTGTTGTTGTTGTTGTTGTTGTTGTTGTTGTTGTTTGTTGTTGTTGTTGTTGTGCCCGCTCGCTTAGAACTCAAGTTTAGTCCATACATGCTACTGCTATTTGCACGGGACTGAATTTTGCGTATGAACAAGCTTTCCCTATTACCAGTGTCTCTAGCCATCAGGTGATCTCACTCTGACCTCTAAGGTATTTGTAATTTACGTCAACAAATCAAGGACGAGAAGTCACAATTTTAGTTCAGCCGACCGATTTAGGGGTTGAACCCTCTACCTCGGTATCAGCACACCGGATGTTTAAGAACGAGCGTTCATATCCATTCGGCCATGCTGACTTCTAGATGATACAGGGTGTAATTGTAATGACTGTGCAGTGTTTGAAAATATTGCCGGTCCAAGTTTTGTATTTACCTATTATGTTGCGTCAACTTTACAGAGGGTGAATACAAAACCTGGACCGGCAATATTTTCAACACCTACAGAATTAAAAATACACGCTATATTTCAGACTGTTGTCTTTGGTTGCAATCTTCTTCTTCTGCGTTCATCCGGAGTTTTTTTTTTTTCGGATGTGAATGCGTTGTGCCTGTTTACAGCAGAGCTGCGTTCTTGCGCCGTTAGGCCGACACATCCGACTTCTGCGGGCATTTGTTGACCGGGTTAACCTTCCCGGGGAAACCTAGAGTTTTAAACAAGCAAATTTATGTTGCCTTTAAGTAAATAAACCAAAATGAACACATCTGGAACATGTGGTTGTGAGCCAGGCTTTGGTTGCAATCTAAGCAGCATGATCATCATTTTCCAAGGCTGTGGCCGGCGTCTGTCGCTTAGTAGTAGTGATCGCAGTTTTACAATCCCGCAGACCATTTAAGACAGTGGTTCTCAACCGGTTGGGATTTCCCCCCAAGAGGGGAATTTTAGTGTTTCCAGGGGGTGGGGGGGAAGAAATGAAGACCATTTCAAGATCGCGTTAATACAAGAACTGATTACTTGATATTGGTTTTCCCTTCATACTTTACAGTTATGTACGTCTCATACTTCTAAAATTCATTTTATAAAGTAAGTAGACCCACAAATCATGTTTTATGTGGATGTCTAGACTTGTTTTAGCATATGCTATTAAATTTACCTTCCATTTTTACGTATACTGTGTAGGGGTGGGGGATTTTTAGATAGGAAATATGAAAGGGGGGGGGGGGGGGGATGACGTTCTGAAAATACGGTGAAAGGGGTGGGGGGGGGGGGGCACGGGCCAAATTTTTGACAGGAAGGGGGGAATGACATTCTGAAAATATGGTGAAAGGGGGGGGGGGGCAAGGGCCAAAAATGTTGAGAACCACTGATTTAAGAAATCAGCCGAGTCGTATGAGCGTCGGTCGTTCAGGCAGAAATGGCAAACTACGGAAAGTAAAATTGCCTAGGATATCACAAACAACAACAACAATAAAAATTCTGGTGTTGATTGCGAAGTCCTCTAAAGGAGATACAACTAAGTTTGTTTTGTTTTTGTTTTTTAAGTAGTAGTGGGAATGTCCATGACTGGCCTTCTCACACGAAGTCTTTGATCAGGTTTGTCGTCTTGTTCCTATTATTCCATGACGCCAAGCAATCCACGTATTTGTCTTTATGCCTTCCTCTTGCTCTCTTCCCATCAAATTTACTAGTTGTCCCTTTTTTTTCATTCTACTTAAAATCAATAATAGTATTTCCGGGTATGATTGCCAACTACATTACTCCTTCAGAGTGTCTTATAATCGAAAATTCCACCACTATAATCGAAAATTCCACCACACGTGAACACACAGATTAATATAATTCCTTGACCACATAAATTATTATAATTCCTTCCCTCATTCATAGATATTTGGGAAATTTTTGAGGAATGTAAGAGGCTCTGTGAATACAAACAGTGAAACAAGAAATTACCCAAGCAAGATCCTTGTGTGTGTGTGTGTGTGTGTGTGTGTGTGTGTGTGTGTGTGTGTGTGTGTGTGCGTGTGCGTGTGCGTGTGTGAAGTGTTACGACCAGGCTACTTTGTAGGCTTCAGTGCACGAAGAAATAGGTTTCATTCCCATAGCGAACGACGAAATCTGGCATCGAACCCTTGTCCGGCTGAGCTCAGGCCGTTGTCATATTACCGTCCAAGCCGTTACACCAACACGCCCGCTATACAAACAGTTAACTGTGTTTAGTTTAGTTTATGGATCAACATCACGGCACACGGGTGGAACCCATAAGTGCTCCGTTCTCCTCCTAACTCAAACCTGAGTCTGGAGAAACTCAGCTCAGTGCACGAACTCCGTAGCACCGCCGAGGATCCTGAAATACTTGGGTATATTTTTAACTCGAAATTTTGCCAGGGCAGCGCCGTTAGGCTACTCTTTTTCGATTTCCAACTGCCAAGGGATTTTTTACGTGTGCAACAATACACACGGGCGTCCGATCTCACTACCCAGAGACCAAGGGGAAATTACTGGAATTCCCGGTGGATTTTTTAAATAAATCCTGATCCTCACCGGAGCCTGAACCTGGGACCTCCAGCACTCGAGGCGGACACCATACCTCGAGACCACGCAGCCCCCTGTGTGTCTAACACCATCGAAATACTACAGTGACAATAATTCAGGCACTGTGAAAGAAATGATTATTAAGAAATTCTTACAGATAAAATGACACCATATATTTGACACATCAGTCTATATCGACATATTTAATTTTGTTTTAATTTGGGGTCGCCGTTGCTGATAGGTTGTGATGTCCGTCTCAGGCGTATAAGGTACCAGGTTCGTTCACAGCATATAATATATGTGTATATAATAATATTACACGCCCACTGATCTCTTGGGTAGGGAGAGAATAACAGCCTTTTCGGTTAAAGGCTAAAAACTGGTGGTCCCGTGTGCAAGTTATGTACGTTAAAAATCCCATGGCAGTTGGAAATGGCAAAGAACAGACTATCATGTCACTACTCTGGCAACATTATTAGGAATGAAAGCATGCCATCAGGTAGATAATTATACCGTTAAAATGGGTGGAATCTTTCAGAGGTAGTTAACCCTTACACAAATACATGCCGAATTCGGATACAGTGCTCTGAGGTGCATCATTAGGTTTGCCGCACTGTCCCGGAAATAGGAAAGAAGATTGTTTTAATAATCATAGCACACCGGTCAAATGAATAGAAGCTTCGTCTTCTTCATAATATATCGTAATGTGTAGATATTGATTATGTCAGTAACACGCTGGTTGTAGACTCCTCGGATCCGTCCTCTAATGCGCCAAATCCTGCTGGTATCACAATTAAATCCGAACATAATTAGCCTTACATATGTTGGTTCATCTGTTAATGTTTCAACTTTTATATGTAGTTATGGAAATATCCATACTCTCGGAAGATCGGTGTATGTAATTATTATTGACTCTCTAGAAGCTGACAGGCAGTCTTGGTTATGGTCTCGAGTTTTATGATGGTAGGCAGAAGAGACAATGGCTACAGTCACCGACCAGTATGGTTATTGCCAAGAAAGAAAGCAGTGACAAACTACCTTCGCAAATCATGCCCGATGGAAGGAAGATGTGATGTTGTGGTTTTACAGAAGATGTATGAGAGCATCTTGGTCGGATAGAAAGAATAATTAGGATATCTTGCAGGAACTTAACTAATATGGAGAACTGGCTGCTCTCATCAGAAGAGGACAGTCTACATAGTTTGGGCATGTCATGAGACGGACAAGTTGGAGTACGTCATGACAGCAGGACAGCTGGAGGGTAGGAGAGGCAGAGGGAGACCAAGAGAGAAGATGCTGAACAGTTTTATACCATGCCATTGAGGAATTTCGGAATCATAAATGATTTCAGTACAAGAGACAGAATGCTGTGGACACACATAATCACCAACGCCAGACGGTATGGACAGTAAGGAGAAGAATCCAGACATATCACTATGTAGAAAATCTCTATAGGTCCATTATGCAATACACCGGAATATTAATAGGTCCATTATGCAATACACATAAATATAAATAGGTCCATTGTGTAATACACAGAAATTTTACTAGGTCCATTGTGATATGCACATAAATAGTAAAAGGTCTATTATGTAACACGCATAAATATTAATAGGTCCACTATATAATACGGTATCTATGGCTAAAGGCTTGCGAACGCGGTTTCTGAGCCCGTATACCCGGGTTCGAAACACCGCGGTGCTGGATTTTTCGAAAAAGGTATAGGGGCCGGTCGTTCAGAAAGCAATGGCAAACTACTACACTTATAATAATACACATGCATATTAATATGTCCATTATGTAATACACATAGTTAGTTAGTTAGTTAGTTAGTTAGTTAGTTAGTTAGTTAGTCGACAGATCATCCTCATTGCACCTCGAACCATTCAGTCCATAAGTGCTCGGATCCCCTCCTCAGCAAATCCCGCAGCGTGTAGCGGCTCACGACACCAGTTCTGTGTTGGTTAATCAATCTTCTTTGGCTTCCTGCGTAGTGTTCTTGTTTGGCCACCCCTCTTTTAATTTGCTGTTCTCATGTTTGTTTGTTTGTTTGTTTATTCGTTTTTCTTCCACTTACGCCGTTAGGCATCATGGGAAGGGATAATTTAAGTTCCAGCGCCTGTGACTAGCGCCTTTCCTCCATTTCCTCCATGAATCTCGAGCAGAATTTTAGGATCAAGTAAATTCCTTACCGGTTTGCTAGACCAGTCGTAGGTTCCTTACCTACTTAACCATTGTCCATTATGTAATACACATAAATATTAATAGGTGCGTTATATAATGCACATAAATATTAACAGTTCCATTATGTCATACACATATTCATAGTTATATTATGTAATACACACACATATTAATTGTCGGGAAACCCAGATGAGGCCATTGAAATAGCATGAGAAATAACTTTAATAAACATTGATGGGCACTCACATAAGGAGAGGGAAGGTTGCAACCCCTGTGGTCATTATAGTTTTAAAATTGTATATTGTCTAATGTGTTCCCTAATCTCTTCCCTCACGCTCTATGAATGTCAGTCACTACCTCTGAATGTATTTCTCTACTCGATTATGGCTGTACACACCTCGTCTCAACTGACACACATATAATTGCACACTCCATTAGAACTACTAAACACGCGAGGACTTAATCATCCTTCGCCGCGCCTTGTACTATCTCGGCATCATGACATATACACGCAGAAGCACTCCCAAATATAGAGCATTCAAGAATTAACCAACCAGCTGTTTAACGCTTTTCTTCTACAAGCACATTAACATACACCAACAAGCACGGATACTGGAAGGATACTAATTCTGAAAGCGCACCTTTCATAAGACAAATAAATCCATTCATAATTACTGCCCCTGAAAATCGAAGCACCTGCATGTATTCTGTCCCCTTTTCTGTGACACATTTTTAGTCCTGTATGGCGTTTGGTAATAAATGTTCATAGTGTAGAGATGGAAAATTTTAACACGATTTCCCAGGCTGTATCATTTATCACCTGCAGTTCTCGTTCTAGAACGGTTATTTTTATCAGTGGTAACAATATATGATACTGGAAGTTGGCCAGAGAGGAGGATAGTCTGAGGTATGTGTTAATTTGTGGTTTAGTTGTCATTGTTCTGTTGGTAGTCATTGTTTTATTATTATTGTTAGTTCTGTTGTGGTTCTTCTTCTGCGTCTTATTGTTCGGGTGTATCTTATTACTCCTTTAAAGATCATCTTCATCGTCAGCTTATAATTTTCCTTCTTCTAACCCCCTCTCCTCTTTCACCCCCTTTTCCTCTTCTTTCTCCTCCTCGTCCTTCTTCTTCTTCTTCTTCTTCTTCTTCTTCTTCTTCTTCTTCTTCTTCTTCTTCTTCTTCTTCTTCTTCTTCTTCTTCTTCTTCTTCTTCTTCTTCTTCTTCTTCTTCTTCTTTCTCCACTTCTGCTTTATATTTTGTGAAGCGTAATATTTTTCTTCCTCCTCCTACTACTAATCTTGTCCTCCTCCTCTTCCCCATTCACCGTTTTTCCCTTTTCTGTTTCTTCTTCTATTTCTGCTTCTTTCTCGATTTTGTCATCTTACTTCTTCACACGTAATATTTTTCTTTCAGATTCTGTTCCATTTCTTCCACCTCTTTTTTCTTTGCTCTTCATCCTCTTCTTTCTTCTTTGGCTTGTTATTCCACCCTTTCTTCCTTTTTCCTCGTCAGTGTCACTTCTCTTTATTTATTTAATTTGCCGGCATCACAGTCCAACCTTCTTCTTCGGCTTTATCTTCCTACTTATCACTACTACTACTACTACTACTACTACTACTACTACTACTACTACTACTACTACTACTACTACTACTACTACTACTACTACTACTACTACTACTACTACTACTACTACTACTACTACTACTACTACTACTACTACTACTACTACTACTACTACTACTACTACTACTACTACTACTACTATAGTCTGTCCAGAAATGAATGCCTTCATTCACGATCAATTATTTTGAAAACTGTCTGTTGCATCGTTATGAAATTTTTTCTGCCGTCTTTTAATTACCTCAACCCAAGGAATATGCCTTTGATAGGTCCAAAGGCAACTTAAATCATTGAAAGCGGCGACATTTCTTTGATGTTTTGGTGAAAACTAGTGAATTCACGCTAACAAACTTGTTTTAAAGTACCGCACATCAATTCCGGTGACGACACAAGGCGTATCCAGATTCTTATGGGAGAGGGTGCAATGTATATGTAATATAAGTAAAGATAGAATTTACAGAGGCATGGGGGTCAATAATGTGGAACCGTAATGGAATTGAACAGGAAAGTAGAAGGAATATATTTCATACCTTATATTTCATTTCCTTCTTGTTTCTTCAGCTTCTTGTTAATAATGTGTACACAAGGAGTCATGTTACTAGAATGCATTTAGCTTTTTATATGAAGCTCGTGATGACTTCAAACAGTTGTATGTTAATGTGGGTATGGAGTGACCATAGATGATACAGCAATTTAGTCATCATGTGTCAATTTTTAAGATTCTGCTCGGCTGTCTGTGCAGTTTGTTCATACGTGCATATTGGTGACAGAACCGTTTTGAGTCTTCGTGAAAGATTGTCTACTCTGCTGTTTACTGTTCAGGGACAGAACATGATTATTACCTGTTTTGCACGACGAATATAGCTGTGAAAGTCTCTGTATTGGGCTTCCTTCTTAACGGCCAAGATGTTCGTCCTCATTTCATTAAAGTTTATAGATTGACTCGTGTGTTCGTGTGTTGTTCCCTCATTTGACAACGTATTTGTTCCCACGTTTCTTGGAAAGCCACACTATGTCAGTTTCCACCGCAATATTACTCTTCTGTTGGTATTCAATGCTTTTAGTATTTTTTTTCAATACCAGTTGTTTGTCACCGTTGAGGGCTTGCGGAATTGAAAATTCATCACTGTGGAATACAAACTGTTGTCATTGATATTGTGCTGATGCTGTAATGTTTAGGGCCTGCAATTCGTCTGAATAGTTGGAGCAAAATATCCCATTAAGTGTGCATGTGGATTAATGTCTGCGATCTGCCCGGACCTTAATCTGTGTCGGACGATTCCAGTATGTTAATGACTGTATGATTGATGAGGAGCGGCTGGCCGAGAGGCTAGAACGCCGGACTCTCATTCGGGAGGCCCGGGTTCAATCCCTCGGTAAGGTGTCAGATATTTTTCTTTCGGGGGTAAAAAGAAAATCCTAACCTGCACAGTTCGTGGCGACTGCACTAGCCAGATGGCCTTTATTCCTCAGGCTCAAAGACCCCTCTGCCATACACCGCAAGGTACTATATTGGCAGTAAATGACATAAATGACAGATGACTGCTCTCGGTTGCATAAAATTCAATCCATCCTTTCTCCAATAGTCCTCTTCCTCTTTCAACACCTGGTCCTCTCATTTTTTTCCCAGTAAATTTTATCAATATTTAATAGCGCGGACTGGGTTAGTATCTTGACATCAGCCAATTTGAATGTAGTATTGTCAGCTGCCACCTGTCCTTTAATTTTAGCCCACAAAAGTTATATGGGGTGTAAATGAGAATGGTACTGCGGAAGTCTCAAGCACCTATGGTCATGATCTTCTATCAACTTGTCGATTTGATATTTCTTGATTTTTTTCGCCTGTTTAACAAGAGACAACAACTGTAGCTTGAAATATGCATATGAAAATGGTATATTTTCTCTTCGGAGCCATATATTTATTGCTTCCTTTGTGCTCGAAGCCGTAGGTATTTTGTCTTCTTGGGCAACAACATTGTGATATGATGCATTGTCCATGATTAGACAAGACGGTCTATCAAGAGATGGAAGTACTGTATTCTCGAGCCAATCTCTAAATACATTACCATTCATCTCATTATGATAATCCCTATTGTCTGTATGATTTGATACGAACACGAGTCCAGCATTCTGTAGTAAACCTTTATGAGTAAAACCAGCATAGGCTATGACCAAACGCTGTCCTGTACTACTAGGCACATATCGCTTTATCTTTCCATCTACTGATTGCCATTCCTTTTCACTTGTGTGGTGCGCATTGATCCACGTTTTATCCAAATACACTAGGTCATAGTTTTATTTGCGCATTTCCCTTATTTCACGTAGGATCTGATTCTCATGGCTCCTAAATGCGGTTGCTCGCTAAGGATATTTCTACCTTCCTTGTACTTTTAAAAAGTGAAGCCTAATCTCCTTATAATTTTCCACAAAGTTTTTTCTTTTGGATAGCTCTATGTCATTGTTCTTTCTCAACCAAACCCTAAGTTTTCTTACAGTCACTGTTTCTTTGGCATCCAGCATTTTTTATAACAGCTCGCCTTATGACATCCTTGTCAAAGCTGTCTGCAATTGCCTTTCTACCTACCGTTTGCTTATCGCGTGTTGGTTTCATTCCAGATTCTCGCACCCATCGACGAAATGACCGTTTACTCAAACCGAGTGCATGCACTGTTCTTTTTTCGGGATTTGTAATATATATAGCGATGCTTTGAAGTGTACAAAATTTCACTTTTAATCCCATTTAACAATATTCATACATTCAAATGTTAGCGATAGATAGTAAGATTTATTTATATAATCACGTTTCATGAAAGCACCCACATTATTGACGACACCTCTGAACACTCCTATTTAAACTTCGCGGGGATTTGCCATAAGGAAATTCCCGTGCACCGCGGAAAATATTCAATATTGAACGCTGATTTTCTGGGTCAAGATGTAATCCATGTAATAATATGCACTTCATCTCTGACCGTAAATTATATACCGCATATAAACAAACATTGAAATCTGCTGTTCAATCTCCAGAACAAAAAAATGTTTTGATGGGTGGACATAATGATAAGTTTATATGCTAAATCTCATCATTGTTCCTTAGTTGGTTACTGAGATATGGATTTTTATATGGAGGCAACCAAATGCAAATGCACTATTCTTCTACTACTACTACTACTACTACTACTACTACTACTACTACTACTACTACTACTACTACTACTACTACTACTACTACTACTACTACTACTACTACTACTACTACTACTACTACTACTACTACTACTACTACTACTTCTACTACTACTAATACTACTACTACTACTACTACTACTACTACTACTACTACTACTACTACTACTACTACTACTACTACTACTACTACCACTACCACTACTACTAATACTACTACTACTACTACTACTACTACTACCACTACTACTACTACTACTACTACTACTACTACTACCACTACCACTACCACTACCACTACTACTACTACTACTACTACTACTACTACTACTACTACTACTACTACTACTACTACTACTACTACTCATAATACCATTACCACTACTACTGCTACTGCTGCTGCTAGTGCTACTAATTCCTCTACCTCTTCTTCTCCTCCTCCTCCTTCATCAAAACTACTATTTTCATCTCTTTTCTTTTTCTTCTTCCCATCTTCATCCTCCTCCTTCTTATGTTTCATGTATCCATTTTTGTGTCATTCTCTTCTGCTTTTTTATCGGACCGAGAAGCAATCAGAACAAAGCGCAATGTAGATTTCTCATAAAAAGACACTTTCAGGATTTGACCGACTGGTTATAATTACACCTCTGTTGACATTTAGAAACTCTACTACTCTATGCCCACCAACTTTCTAAACTCCAACTAGAAATGACAACACGAACAACACCTACGCATTTAAATAAGAACAAAACGCAATGTAGATTCTACATTTAAAAAAAAAAGTGACACTTTCATGATCTGACCGACTGATTACAATTACACCTCTGCTGAAAGTAGGAAACCCAACTATCCTCTGCCCACCAACTTCCTAAAAACCCACTAAAAATGACAACATAGACAACACCTATTCATTTAAATAGTTAGCAGTTACAACCAGGATAATTTTGTTGACCTTTCCCCGCTATGTGAAAGTCGTATTTATTAACATTGTAACACGATGCCGAGCCGTTTCGTTCCAGGTGTAATCGTCCCCATCCGGCTTTGGTTTTGAATGTTGGTGCGACCTCTAAGTGTTGTATTTTAATCCTGACTGTGAGTGTAATTTCATTCAGGTTGTGATTATTTCTGGCCGCACTTTGTGTTGGAATGGGTATTTCAGTGTGGTTATTTCCATATGATATTTTAATGCTGTTTCCAAATGGAAGTTTGTGAATTTCGTTGGAGTGATTCTAATATGTATCGCCAAGACAACTTATCACACATGTACGAAACATAAAGATATAAACATAAGAAACTTAAGAAAACGGTCGTTTTTATTTCTTTCTTTTTTAAAACCACATTATGAGTAGACAAAAACTGGAACATATTGTGGCAACTTGAAAGAATTGAAGAAAGAGAAATAGAGGAAGACAGGGAGAGGCAATTCTTGACAGTTTTGTGTTATGGCACGCAATTGGGTGAGCACGTGAATTCATACATACCGTAGAAGATCGTGAGTTATGGATACGCTTGATCGCATATGCCACTCGATAAGACGCGTGATGATGATGATGATGATGATGATGATGATGATGATGATGATGATGATGATGATGATGATGATGATGATGATGATGATGATGATGATGATGATGATGATGATTGTATTTCGTGTTAGATCTTTGTGCTAAGCAGCTTTCTAATTGTGAATTCATTCGTGTCTACTTCAGTGAAGTCATGTGTTTAACATTTTATTTCTTTCGGAATCATTCGTTTAAGGGGATTTACAAGCAATAGGTTCGACTTCATTACAACGGGTTTTATATGTAACCACCGGCGCAGTGGCGTCGGGGATAATGAGATGCGTAGTTTCATAGTTCTCAGTCATATCGAGTCGAGAGGTGGAAATGAGCGGTGGACGATGTGAAAGAAGGCCGCTTTACGTTGTCTTTGATGCTATGAGTCCCCGGTTGTTCAGAAAGCAATGGCAAACTTACTGACCTAACATTGGCTTGTGAAGCACACACCAACCAAAACATAATGGGGTTGATTGCCACGTCCTGTAAAGGTCATGCAAATAGCTTTTATCATTTAATAGTATGAGAGTACATGGGCAGAGCTCCATGACATAGCAAGACAGATGGCGGGTAATAGGAAGTGGTGGTGTGTCACAGTTATGACGTAAAAGTTGTTAATATGGTAGCAGACATGTATTGTAATGCATTTACAACATTTCAGCTATATATAAGCCCTTTGCAGATATAGGAAATTCGATTAAGACGATTAATCATCCCATGTCACTTAATCAGTTAAACAGTCTACACTGTTTGTGATTATTGAGCGAAGATATTCGAAGTTTGTGACATTTTTATTTTCTTCGTTTTTGATTATTGAGCGAAGATATTCGAAGTTTGTGACATTTTTACTTTCTTCGTTTTTGATTATTGAGCGAAGATAGTCGAAGTTTGTGACATTGTTATGTTCTTGGTTTTTGATTCTTTTGAATTGTTATTTTCTTCGTTTTTGATTCTTTTGATTGCAGTGGAAATGTCGTATATGAGGAAAAGGCAAAGAATACGGACGGAAAAAGAAATTAAAACTGTAAATATCACTAGAGCGATTCGACGCAGACAATCAAGATTTTCGGTCACTGTATGCTGACAAATAAACTGGAAATTTTAGTGACAGCTGGAAAAGAGCCAGGGAACATTGTTTGGAAAAGAGCCAGGGAAAGGCAGACATAAACATATTGTTGGCTTGGCCACATGGAATAATCGGCACCAGAACACAGACCTGATCCAATACTCTGATAACGTGTGAGATGGCGACGCATTGCTGCCTACGCCGATCGGAATGGCACATGCTGATCATTATCTTTCTAATCGTCGACCACAATAAATCATGACGTCATTTTATTTCTACACGGCAGGGCGTTTCCTGTTGATGCACTCACCCGCAATGGATTTTCCCAAAGTTCGTACCATTCTCAAGCCACATCGCATGACAATTGCGCATTTCTTTGTGCCATTAATGTCCTTGTCTGTACATGGAACCATCGTCCGACAACATGTGTTCTATTAGAACACGCCAAGCACTATCATGTGCCACTTTGTACGGGACTATACTGTCATTTAAAGAATATAGCACTGCAATGTCCAAACATGCAAATTTTGGCATCGTTTCGTCTTTGAGGTGTCTTGGAGGCAGCGGAGATGATTTCTGTGACGAATGTTGTGAATACTGCGGTCGGCCAGAGTAACACATAACTAATTTTTGGAAGATGTCAATGACAGTAAAACATTACCACAATCATAAGCATGGATTGATGACACAAAGACATTGCACAATCACACGGAATGACAAAATCCAGTGCAACCCATCGGGTCAATATTATTCCTCACGACACTTGACAGCAAAATTGGGTGATGGTGATAATGATTTTGCTGTTGTTGCTCGTTTTTAACGTTAGCTAGCTTTCCCTATTACCAGTGTCCCTCGCCATCAGGCGAACCCACTCCGACTACTGAGGTACTTGTAATTCACATCCCCAAGTCAAGGACCAGAATTCAACATTTTAACCCAACTGACTGGTGAATAGGTTGAACCTGTTACCTCGGCATCAGCACACCAGGTGTTTAAGAGTGAGAACTCTGGTGCATTCGGCCACGCTGGCCAGATGGTGATGATGATGATAATGATGCTGATGATTATAAGAATGAGATAAACAGTATTCTTTAGTCATAAAGTGGGAGGAGAAGCATTGGAGAACATCGCGAAAATTCTAAAGATTAACGAAAGAAGAGGCAGACACAGATTGAGAGACACATTGCTGGATTGTCCAAGACGATGGCATGGAGGAATGTAATCCATAGACCTGATCCATAACTCATCTGTACCCACATCTGTGAAGAGACATGAAAGCTTATGCCGCTTGGCAAGGCCTATGGTATGATGATAATAGCCTTCAACAAACTGCTCAGTGAAGACATAATATCAGAGGATGCAGTGTTTGTAAGAATGCTCGATTGCGAACAAATGTAGAGGTTCCAGTAAAAATTAATTTATGAAGGAGCACACATGGTTACAATTAACATGTAACCGGAACCATCGGCATCTACTTCCTGTGGTATTTTTCTGGTGGAAAGGAAGCACCTTCGGGTTTGCGTGGGGTGGTTCCGTTGCCCAGCTACTGAGTTAAGTCCGCGGAACGACACTGTGAACTGCGGATTTCATGTAGAAAATCTTTACATCTGTCAACCGCTGTTTGTATTGTGAACTGCATGTTCAGAAAAATGGCGGACGGCCAGTTGCTGAACTAGTTGGTTTTGCTTTATGCGGTAGTGCAACAGGTGGTGTTCTAGTAACTGCTTCTTCATTCGACGATGAACTTTAACTTTAGTGGCGTTTTGGCAGCCACCTTATGCATGTACGCCTGTCTGTGCTGTTAATTTATCGGGCCTGCTGTCTGTTTCACTTTTCACATGGGACAGTGAGGAGAATCTGTGTAATATTCACTGGCACAGAAGCGAAACATTATGGGATGACCCTTTGCCTTGAAGTTGGAACCGCTACTAACGACTGACTAACGACGTTGATTCTATATCTTAATCATGAGCCATAAAGTAACAGAACTCTGCACCAGAATGCTTCTTGGTAGTTGCTTAACCGTAATTGGCTGTTGTCTCTTGTGTGTTCTGTTTAAACCTGAAAAATAAACTCTTTTTTTCTTCTGCTCTGTTTATTGATTTCGTCGCTGGCTTTCCGTTGGGGAATTTCCATAGAGAGAATTCCGCTCACAGTTCCTTCAGCGAGTCTCTTCGGCCATCTTCTTTTGTGTTGTTTCTGATAATATGTTTAGCCGTTCTAAATCTATAGGTTTCTGCAGCGCGTAGAAACTGATTTTTTTTTCTTCATGGGCTCTCTATGAATATAAGTTATATTGGAGTGTACGCAATAGCACAGTACATGAAAATGGGGACCCAGTACTTCGTAGACCATCCGAGTTATAGGCAATAGGAAAGTGATAAAGGCCATTAAAAACAGTAAAGGTCTATTATGTACGCAGTAAGGCTCATTTTGGCTAATGTTGTTAGACATATGTGGTTTCGTTTAGACCTATCGGCCTTTGCGGGTGACGGGATAAATAATTGAAGTTTGTGGTGAAGTTGATTGAAGTTTTTTGTGTAGCTGATTGTATTTGTTGTGTGGAGGATTGTAGTTTATTGTGTGGATGATTGTAGTTTGTTGTGTAGAAGATTGTAGTTTGTTGAGTAGATGATTGTAGTTTGTTGTGTGGATGATTGTAGTTTGTTGTGTAGATAAGTGTAGTTGTTGTGTAGATTATTATAGTTTGTTGTGTAGATGATTTTATTTTATGCAGCGCATAAACAAATTGGCGACTGAACTTACGGAGTATACAACCAAAGAGCAATGTGCTGTTGTGCGGTGTTTTTTTGCGGGCAAAAAGAGTGCCTGCAATGAACATTCATAAGGAAATGCTTCCTGTTTATGCTGAGAAATGTTTGTCCCGTAAAGTGGTGCATAGCTGGGTAGAAAATTTTTCTCAAGGACGCTCTAAAATTGTTGATGAAATCCGATCTGGTCGTCCTGTTGAGATAACAACAGAAGCATCCGTGCAGCGGGTGGAGGAGGTGATTAACGTCCACCTTACAGCCCCGACTTAGCCCCTAGCGATTTCCACCTTTTTGGTCCACTGAAAACCCACCAGGGCGGGAGACATTTCGCGAATGACGCCGAAGTTGAATGTAAAGTGAAAACGTGGTTTAGGATACAGAGTACGCAGTTCTGTGCAGCCGGTTTGGGAGGAGCGATAAATCGATGGGATAAGTGCATCAATGTTGGTGGAAATTATGTTGAGAAATAAAGGGACAATGTATGTATTAAAATAGACTGGTTTCAAGTTGTTATCATATTTAGTTATTTTTCTACAGCCTTGTGATTTATTTATTGACTTCCCCTCGTAGCTTTTGTGTGTGAATGATTGTAGTTTCTTGTATAGGTGATTGTAGTTTGTTGTGTAGATGATTGTAATTTGTTGTCTAAACACTTGCAGTTTGTTGTCGTCATACTTACAGCATATTTTCTAGATGTTGCAATTTGATGACTAGCACTTACAGTGTTTTGTCTAGATGACTATAATTTGTTGTCTAGATGATTGCCGTTCATTGTCTAGATAAGAGAAGTCATGGCTGCAGAAGGATATAATAATAACAAACACAAACAGTTAGGTATATGTAATTCCTGCGGAAAGGTGAGAGATACTAAACACAAACACAGTGTACATACACATCGGACAACGATTTCCATGATGGTAAACATAAATTTAAAACACAAGGAGGGGGGGGGGGGAGTGTAAAAAAAATTAATAAAATAAAAAACAAAAGTAAGTATACCACAACATAACGAATGACGTTTCCATTACATTAATCTTCATCAGGAACGGAACAACACAAACACATCTTAGGAAAAACATGAAATTAGAAAATTTAATACTATTAAAACAACGAAGGATTTGTGTTTTAATATTATTAAATGTTCTAATGCCACGTTTATCTTGAGATCTGCTTGTGTTGTTCCGTTCCTGATGAAGATTATTATAATGGAAACATCGTTCGTTGTGTCGTAGTATACTTACTTTTTTTTTTTTTTTTGTAGTTTATTATCTTTTAACGTGGTCGAAATATTTCACTCGGCTCTTTTTTAATTTTTTGTTATTTCTCTCATCACCTCTCTTTTCATTCCCATGTTTCCCCATGACCTCTGTATCTGATTATTTTTGTTTCCATGAAACACGACATATTCACATCAACAATCCCAGGATATCAACATATGCGCTACCTCTGTTGGACTTTCTGATTGCTTGTTCATTGTCCAGAATTCCGCGCCATATATCAGTGTTGAATATGCGAATACATGTATAATCAAATAAAAATCTTGATTTTTTTTGGTGAATATATTCTGAAAAAGTAAAGAAGGTATGTATCATTTTTCGATATAGTAACCACTGCGTTCCATGCAAATCCTCCAGCGCAGATAAAGTGCTTGTATTCCTGTAGAAACCAAAACTTCTCATGGTCGTGTGCGTAACCACTCATACACCACCTGCTGTACCTCTTCATCGGACCCAAATGTCTTTCCTCCTTCCAATGACTTCATGGGTTGTATAAACAGGTGAAAATCACCTGTTTTGACTCCTTGAGGTGTCTAAACGGGTGAAAATCACCCGGGGCTAGTTCTGACGAGTGCGGGGGGATGTGCTACCAACTGAAAGTCGAGGTCTTTGATGGGTTCAACCATTGCACGGGCAGTATGGGGTCGAGCATGGTCATGTTGCCAAAGGACACCTTTACCTAGAAGTCCACGTCGTTTGCATTTAATTGTGGTTCAAAGGTAATTCCTGAGAAGAACTGTATGCGTATCACTGGTGACAGGTTTCCTTCTTGGCATGTAGTGCTCTAAAACAAGGGCTCGTTCATCCTAAAAGAGAGCATAATCTTCCCTGCAGTTGTCTATGTGCGTCTTTGGTTTCTGTGAGGAGGGATAGCTCCATTCTTTGCTCGCTGTCTTCGTTTCCTGCTCGTGGTAGTGAACCCAGGTTTCATCTCCTGTAACAATTCTTGATTGGAAACCATTATCTTCTGCTTCAAAGCACTGCAAAAATTCTTGACAACCATCCATGCATCGTTGTTTCAACTCTGGAGTAAGCTGCAGTGGCATCCACCTTGCAGACACTATGCGGTACTGTAGCAAAACATGGAGGATGTGGTGTGCTGGACCTTCACTGCTGTCCAGATTTGCGGCAACCTCACTCACAGTCAATCAAGAGGTGCTATTCCTGTACGAGGCATTCAACGTGTGCAATCGACTCTGGGGTCACTATTAGGAAGGTGTGAATGAACCGGTTGTGAACAGTCTATCACAGAAGTCACGGATTCACTCTCTCTCTCTCTCTCTCTCTCTCTCTCTCTCTCTCTCTCTCTCTCTCTCTCTCTCTCTCTTCTCTCTCTCACTATATATATATATATATATATATATATATATATATATATATATATATATATGTGTGTGTGTGTGTGTGTGTGTGTAACATCATCATCATCATCATCATCTTCCACTTCTGCCATCAAGCGTCGTGGGGAGGAATAATTTGCGTTCCAGCGCCCGGTGGGCGGAACTGGATAGTGTCATTCCGTATGGTTGTACAATGTCTCTGATGTCGTCAATCCATTTTCTTCTTGGACGTCCTCGTGGTCTCGTCGCAGATGATCTTTGATGTAAGGCCAGTGATGGTAGCTGCTGATGTTGCATTCTAACGACTTGGCCAAACCACTTATTCTTCTATCTTTCAATAAATGTGGCACAAGGTGATTGATCCCACAGTCTGTCTGATAATAGCATTTCTTACTTGGTCTCGGATTGTTAAGTTGGCAGCTCTCCTCAGGCATCTCATTTCGCAGGTGTTGATTTTGCGAAGGGGTAATTTGGACTCTGTATTTATTGCAATCCAAAAGAAATCAGGAACCTTGGAATGTGATCAACATAGAACAATTAGTATAATGAGTCACATCACAAAGATTTTGCTATGAATTATCATGCAAAGAGTGAGGAAGAAGATACAACCTAAAATAGGGGAAGAACAATGTGGGTTTGTAGAAGGAAAGGGTACAGTAAATGCTGTGTATATGCTGGGAACAGTTATTGAACGTGCTATAGAAGTAAACAAGGATATACATCTTTGCTTTATTGACTATACAAAGGCTTTTGATAGAGTTAGACATGTCAACATGGTGGATATGCTTGCAGATCTACAAATTGATGGGAAAGACATTAGACTTATAAAAAACATATATTGGAAACAACAAGCTGCAATAAGGATTGATAATGAAGTGGGACAGTATCAGCCAATTAAAAGAGGTGTTAGGCAGGGATGTGTGATGTCTCCAGATCTTTTTTCCCTATACAGTGAAAATATTTTCATAAATGTAGAGGATATAAATGGAATCAGCATTGGAGGACGAAACATCAATAACATTAGATATGCAGATGATACAGTATTAATTGCAGACAATGCGCAGGACCTGCAACAATTAGTAGATGCGGTTGTTGTACACAGTGAGCAACTGGGGTTAGAATTAAATTGTAAAAAGACTCAGGTTATGGTCGTCACTAGGAAGGAAGAAGTGCCACAATGTAATATACAAGTAAATGGA
The DNA here is from genome assembly GCA_963921405.1 of Cepaea hortensis. Taxonomy (NCBI): domain Eukaryota; kingdom Metazoa; phylum Mollusca; class Gastropoda; order Stylommatophora; family Helicidae; genus Cepaea; species Cepaea hortensis. Next base: position 90,236,954 of record OY992887.1, read on the forward strand.
AATATTCTTCAACAAGTGAATCGGTACAATTATCTTGGAACAGTCATAACATCTGATGGGAGATGCCTTGAAGAGATTAGAACAAGAATCGCCATGGCGAAAGTAGCCTTTAGCAAGATGAAAAACATTCTGACCAATAAAAAGATGTCAATTGAAACGAGAAAAAGAGTGTTGAGGGGATACATAGAGCCTGTTCTTTTGTATGGATGTGAAACTTGGACAATGGGCAGTCAAGCTGAAAAACATCTGATGGCTGCAGAAATGTGGTTTCTGAGGAAAATGCAAAGAATACCATGGACAGACAGAAAAACCAATGACCAAGTACTACAGGAGACAAATGAACATCGTAAACTGATTAGAGAAATTAGACGTAGACAGTCAAAATTTTTTGGACATGTTATGAGAAGAAATGGATTAGAGAACTTGGTGACAACTGGCAAGATCGAAGGAAACAGACCAAGAGGCAGACCGAGAGGAAAATTCCTGGATGGCTTGGCCACATGGCATGGACGAGACAGGAACACTGAGCTGATCCACGACACTGGTGATCGAGTGAAATGGCGAGTCATGACCGCCCACGCTTTCCGGCATGGCACATGATTGATTGATTGATTGAATTTGGATAAAGTCCATGTTTGAGATTGGTAGCATAGGGTTGGTGTGAATATGCTGTTTATTGTCTGTCGTTTTGCGGATATAGGTATATTTGGATGTTTCAGTAAGGGTGATAGTTGATACGTAAGTGCACTAGCTTTTTGACATCTGATTTCGATTTCTCTGTCCAATCTGCCATTTTCTGTGATCATACTTCCAAGACATTTGAATTCTTTAACTTGTTTCAGAGTTGTGCTATTTATCTGTATACTTAGTGGGCCTGGGGATCTGCTAACTTGCATTACTTCGGTTTTGGCTGTGTTTATACTCATATTGTATCTGCTGCAGGTTGAACTCAGATTAGTAATATGATTTTGTAGTCTGCCGTCATCGCTGTAAAACAGACACTGATCGTCTGCAAATAGAAGTTCATTTATTCCCTGTGGGTCAGTTGTTTCATCTGGAGTATATATATATATATATATATATATATATATATATATATATATATATATATATATATATATATATATATATATATATATATATTATATATATATTTTTTCCCCTCGTTTCCAACCTGTTTCAGGATATTGCAGTCAACATCAGCATCTTTCAGCTGTATGTTGATTCCTAGACTACATTACGCTCGTCAGCACGCCACGACTTTCTGAGCGACCGGCTCCATACTCACATAATTCACTGGTGCGACTCGAACCGCTTCCAATGCTCGTGCACTCACGTCAACCACGAGAGTATTCGGGATTACGGAGAAAGCCGCTAACGCCTCGGCCAGGGAGCGGGCATAAATATATAAATATAATAATATATATAATTATTACTACCGACATATGTTAGTCAATGACAAATATATATATATATATATATATATATATGCATGTGTGTGCGTGTTAGATTTAATGTAATGTGCAGATTATGAGCAGCACATTTAATTACATACTGCCGACGCATAAAACCAGTTACCAGACATATTTTAACCTACATTGATGTCTCCAGCAACGTATATATTTAGCACATGCTACCTTCATCCATTTCTCTACTTGTCTGTCTGTCCGTCTGTCTGTCTGTCCATCCGTTTCTCCACCCGTTTGTCCGTTGTTCCGTTCGTCTGTTCGTTTGTCTGACTGTCTGTATGTCGGTCGCTTACCAACCGTCTGTTTGTCGTTCTGTCTGTCTGCGTGCTTTCTGACCATATCTACCTACCACCTACGAGACCAGCAGTCATCTTCCGGTCTGCTTATCAATCTACCTCTCTTGTCTGTCCATCCATCCATCCATCCGTCTAAACATCTGTCGATCTGTCTGTCTGCCCGATTGTCTCTTTGTCTGCCTATGTGTGCATTTGTCTGTATATACTTATGTACCTACTAACCTACCTAACCTATCTTTCTGTGGGTCTGTCTGCCTACCTGTCCGTTTTTCTGTCCATCCGTCCATCCGTCCGTCTGTCCATCTGTCTGGCTGCCTGCTTGTAGATATCATACCAAATAACTACTTTATTCACTAACTGAACCATTCGCTTGCACATTCTAGCATCTGACACACCTTTTGCCACACCTCTCACCAAATTGATTTCCTTAAACGACTCTTCAGTACCTCGGGAGCCATGAAAAAAAAAAAAAAAACCAACATTTGTATATAACTCGTCACCGTAAAATTTAGGAACTTCTATTCACGCGCCTGTTGTAACTCTCCTTAACGTCACAAAAATATTGATGCACAGACTTTACTTGTGAATGTGTCCCGATTTGAAAAGCATGCATCAAGTAATAAACTGAACAGAAAGGAATTCATGGTCCTTTCATTTGATGTTTAACTTGCACTAATCGACTTTGTGCCCGTCTTTACGATCTGTGTGGTTCTTAATGCAACTTTTGATTCTTTTAAGTATCAGCCATCGTGTGATGTGTTCTCATACTCTTACATTTGGTCAGAGAGTGCTAAAAGCATTGAACTCAACTCACCACTTTATATCGGATGTGTGGACTTGGAAAGGTCTTTGATAGCTTTAATTGGAAATTTCTTTGGAATTAATTAGCCATTATGGAATAAAACAGAAATTATTAATTTAATATAGAAAACAATTAGAGACATGCGATGCAGCCTTATATGATGAAAAATTAACAGAGACACTCTAAATAAGAACATGAGTGACGAAGGGATGCCTCTTGTCACTTCTACTATTCTTACAGCCGGTTATGTGGCGACGGTGTTACGGGCGGAGTTCGTGATCCAGCATACTGCGTTCCAAACACAGCTGCAGGATCAACTAACTACAAAAGATGGAGGCCAAAACAACTAAGTTTCAACATGCATAGAGCAAAGACACAGATAATGAGAATAAATCAAGCAAACGATAAAGCAGCTGTGGTCATGGGTGTAGTGTGGAAGAACAAATACATCATCATTGCCTGGTGAGATCGCTCAGGCAGGGAGTGACCTGGGGATATGTCCGACACCCAGTGCTCCGAGTAAAGGCCAGACGTACACATAACCAGATTGCAACTGCAACCATTAGTATTGGGACACTTCGATGGCTGTTGAAAATGAGGACGGATCACATATAAGAATGTCCTGAGTGTTGTGATATCGGTTCTTGACTCAACTCAACTAAACTTATGCTATTCCCGACATGTGTTGAATTTTATTTTTCTTGCGAAACCAATGGTATCGAATTATTCCACCGTGTACAAACTAATAAATGTGAAATCAATAATCATCGACATTGCACTTCGTACGTTCCCATACGTGCTCAGTCACCTTCAATAGCCAACGTAGAGTTCCCGTGCTGATAGCATTTCTGGCATTCGGCTTGCAGAGACATTGCGGCTGGATACCGTCCTTAACAATGGTGTGTTGAACACTGTCATTGTCATTGTCACCTTGTCGTCTTGATAGACGATAGTTTGTTACATTGTGTTTCTAAAAGGTATAATAATTACAACCAATGGCGGTAGCGAATATGACTGATCAGACCAATTCGCGCTGTAAATGTTGGTCCACAATGGATGCATGTGAAAATATGGTCATTTCCACCATCACGCACCATCTTACATTGACTGGTTTCAAAAGTACGCTTGTTCACCCACAGACACTCTGATGTTTTCCACAACGGCGCTTTTTATTATTGCAATGAAGTCCTGCGTCGCCACTGAGAGTGTGCTTGATGAGGTCGATAACATTATCTCTCAGAACTCGCGTCCTTTCGGGATTCGCTTTTCCTTTCCACTTGTACACTCCCTGAGGCCACAAACATGCATAATTCTACGAGATCTTCATTTGTTCATGGATTTCATGCCTTCGCTGCTTCTGTGCATATGTTCGTTTGCTTTAAACTTGAGCGTAGTCCATACACGTGCTAATATTATTATTACTTGCTGCTACTAGTGAGTGCAGCTTTAACTGATCGTATGATGAGAAGAGAAGCTTTGGAGAATATCTTAGCAGCTGAAAAGATCAATACGGAAAAGAGGCAGACAGGGATAAATTATTCTGGATGGAGCGAGACGGTGGTACGGAGGAATATCATCAGCAGAGTTGATCCTGAACATCAAGAACCCAGATCTTTCGAGAGATATGAACGCCTACGCCAATTGACAGGGCACTTGATGATGATGAGTGAGTGCACTGGAATGATTTTGCGTGAGAGGTAACTTTCTCTATTACCATTGTCCCATCAGGTGGACACTTCTCCGACTTCAGAGGAACTTGTAATTTACGTCCCCCAAGTCAAGGACGAGAAGTCAACACTTTAGTCCAACTACCCTGCGTGTTGAACGAACCCACTAAGGACAGGGGATAATGTTTAGGCGTGTCACACCTCTCAGCCACGCTGACATTAACCTCCGCAGGTGAAAATGAATACCAGAACGCTGGTTCTTTCTTGTGAACGCTGGTTCTTTCTTGTGAACGCTGGTTCTTTCTTGTGAACGCTGGTTCTTTCTTGTGAACGCTGGTTCTTTCTTGTGAACGCTGGTTCTTTCTTGTGAACGCTGGTTCTTTCTTGTGAACGCCAATATTCTTACGGCCATTTATTTCTTCTTCCTGCGATAGCAATGGGTTCGTCTGTACTATGATGTCATGCGCGGAAATACTATATCCTGTTATAATTTCTTCATTCATAATCATCATCATCATCATCATCATCATCATCATCATCATCATTTTCTTCTTCTTCTTCTTCTTCTTCTTCTTCTTCTTCTTCTTCTTCTTCTTCTTCTTCTTCTTCTTCTTCTTCTTCTTCTTCTTCTTCTTCTTCTCCTTCCTCTTTCCTTCTTCTTCTTCTTCTTCTTCTTCTTCTTCTTCTTCTTCTTCTTCTTCTTCTTCTTCTTCTTCTTCTTCTTCTTCTTCTTCTTCTTTGTCTTCCTCTTCTTCTTCTTCTTCTTCTTCTTCTTCTTCTTCTTCTTCTTCTTCTTCTTCTTCTTCTTCTTCTTCTTCTTCTTCTTCTTCTTCTTCTTCTTCCTCTTCTTCTTCTTCTTCTTCTTCTTCTTCTTCTTCTTGTAGTCCATGCCGTGTTTTGTCCGTGATCATGTTTGTCTCTTGTCCTGCTTGTAATTTCTGATACTGACCTTCCTCCATGCCATGATGTCAAACAGTCCATCACCTCCTCTCTTGGTCTCCTCCTGTTTCTCCTACCTTCCAATTTTCCCGTTGAGAAGACATACTCCAGATTTCTCCTTCTAATGACAGTCCTAAAAATACTTCTTATGCGAGTAATCAGTTTTTTTGTTTTGTGTGTGTGTGTATAGAATTAACTTCTTTTAAGATATCCCCATTCATCTTTCTATCCGTCTATGGTGTTCTCATACTTTTTTTTATATATAACCACATCCCCGCAGCTTCCACATAATTCCACACTTCTCAGCTAATTGTCCATGATTCACGTCCACACATCAGAGGTGATTCAGTGCAGCTATAATAAAATAAACCCATGTCCGCATATCTATTGACAAAGATATCATGTGAAATACTATTTTTGCATCGGCTATTCTGAGTTGAGCTGAAATGAGTCAAGAACCGATATCACAACACCCGGTAAATTCCCATACCTGCTTCGCCCTTATATTCAACAGTCATATTGGGTTATTGCGCCTTTAATTTTCCTTAATATATCTTACATCTGCTGTTTTAAAAGTACCCAAATACTTAAATGCACTGAATTATTGCAGATTGCTTCCGGGCACTTTGATATTTGCCTTTCGGCATACCATTTTTCTTTGTTAAAACCATTACTTCTGTGTTTCTGTTATTCAGACTAAATCCTTTGTCTCAACTTTCTGTTACGATTATATCTATTATTTATCTATCCTTTCTTGTAACCTCGTTTCATTTTCAGCGACCAAAACCATGTTATCAGCTAAACTTTAAGTCGTAATAATGTTAAGGTTTGTCTTTTTAAAACTACATTGACGTCAAACGTAGCTATAAATGGAATATTCAAAACTACGACCAGGAAGACACGAAATAAAACATTTCGTCACTGTTGCTCAAATGTCGGCCGCAGATACTGACTCCTTGTTCTCAACTTTTTAATGGTGTGTGAAAAAGAATACATGTGCTTTTCTTAACTTGAAGTCTAATGAGGGGAAGCTAGTTTTTCTATTATGATCTTTGTCTTGTATCACAGTAAACTAGTTTTCTGTTACGGACTTAACTGCGTGTCTTATAAAAGTAAGTTAGTATTATATTACGTGCTTAACTGTGTTTTGTATCATAGGAAACTAGTTTCCTATTAAACTATTTAACTGTGTGTCGTATAATAATAAACTACTTTTGTAATACGTGCTTACATTTGAGTCGTATCAAAGAAAACTAGTTTTCTATTACACACTTAGCTTAGCGCCCGTATCATAAAAAACCATGGAACTAGTTTTCTATTGCGTACTTAACTGTGCGTCGTATCAAAGGAAACTAGTTTTCTATTACGAACTTAACTGTGTGTCGTATGACAGGAAACTAGTTTTCTATTACACACTTAACTTTGCACCCGTATCAAAGAAAACAATGGAACTAGTTTTCTATTATATACTTAACTATTGTGACGTATCAAAGGAAACTAGTTTTCTACTATGTACTTAACTTTGTGTTGTACAAAAGGAAACCGATTTTATGGTACGTACGAGGGCGCTTCAAATGAAAACCATAAATGTCTTTCGTGCGTGTGTGTGTGTGTGCTTGCGTGCGTGCGTGAGTGCGTGTATGCGTGCGTGCGTGCGTGCGTGCATGCGTGTATGCGTGCGTGGTAAATATATTCTGAACAAGTAAATAACGAATGTAACATTTTTCGATGTAGTAGCAACTGCTAGTCAGTTAGTTAGTTAGTCGTGGTTCCAACTTCACGGCAACGGGTCTTCCCCATAATGCTCCGTTCCTGTTCCAGTGAATATTACACGAAATGCTTCTCACTGCCCATTGTGAAAAGTGGAACAGACATGAGTCTCTGCAAGCCAACAGCCCGCACAGGTAGACTGTGCATAATGCCGCCGCCAGAATGCCAATACAAAAGTCCCCCCGACGAAAAATACACTCGATGTTGTAACAACTGCATTCAATGCGAGCCTTAGAGCGCCGATAAAGTGCTTGGATTCTTGTAGAAAAAGATTGTCTTTGTGGCGTGTGTAATAACTCTGGGGTCACTACTCGGTGTGCCTGACAGAAGTTACGCTGTTTTGGAACTTCCTACTCCATTCATGCACTTGCTGGATTGACAGGCAAGCATCGCCATACTGGACCTTTATTCGCCGATGAATTTCTATAGGTTTCACCCCTTCACTGATCAAAAAATGGATAACATAACGCTGCTCCTCTTTGGTGCATGTAGAAAGTGGGGCGACGATATTAAAACTGTCCTACGACGTCATCGTGTTCCTCTGCACCGTGATGTAACGTGTTTAACCCTCTTAACACCATTAACAACAATATTAACAGATTATAAGACAGTGGCATGGTTAATGTAATTTCCAAAACATTTTTAAGGTTTTCATTTGACGCCGCTTCGTACCATTTTGCCCTTTTGAGATATGAATGTGAGGTTGAGGTTGATGAGAGGTTTAACGCTCTTAAACATTCTCTTCTGACAGCGTGGTAAGGGGTTTATTTCACACGCCACTCAGATGGACTTAAAGGTTCCTGATTTCCCGTTCAGGAAGCAGTAGCAAACTACTTTATAATTGCCTAGTAAATTATCCCGGGGTTGATTGCAACACTCTGCAAACATCATGCACTTTTTAATACATGAATGTATGTCAGCTCCATGGCGAAGAAGTTACGGGTGCAGTTCGTAATCCCGCATACCCGCGTTCGAAACCCAACTGTGGGTGACTTGGCAGTAGACCACCTTGCATTGGTTTTTTATGAAATGGTATGGGTGCCGGTCGTTCAGAAAGCAATGGCAAACTACTGAACGGAAACCGGCCCAGGAATTGTGAACAGCCAAAAAAGCTGTGGTTGACTGCTACGTCCTGTAAGGGATACGCAACAACAATTGCTATTCGCTTTTGCAAAACCTTCGCCACGGAGACACAAAACACAGCATATAAACACGGGAGGAAATTACAGTGACTACATTAAGGCATAAGAACGGGATGAGTTGATGTGTCCAGATGAAAATGATGAGCCATTCTCTTCCTGGCGTCTTTGAAACAGTCACCCATTTTTGTTGCAAATGAAGCAATGAAGGTCTGAATTACATTCCCTACAACATCCTCCAAAGGCGGTATTTGGACGAGTCAAATGTGATCAAAATTGGACGTTTCTAGGGGAAGTAAAGGTGTCCGGGCTGGTATTCTACACATCACCCGATGAGTGTCGGTTGGTGCATTAAAATATAGTGCTAGCATCATATACGCATTACTTCTCAAGGTGTTTAAAATGGTGTTTACACTAAATGTTAAATGTATGTCCTTGCATACAGGTTGTTTTATAATCTACCCTCTGATGGTTCAGTGATGTCCACCACACAAATGTCTACCTAACTACTAGGATACCTATCTACCTACCTACCTACATACCTGCCTACCTACCCACCTATCTGCCTGCCTGCCTGCCTGCTACCTATGTATCTACCTACTTGCCTAGGCTATCTACATACCTATCTGCCTATTTGCTACCTATGTACCTACCTATCTACCTGCCTGCCTACCTGCTACCTATGTATCTACCTACCTACATAGGCTTCCTACCTACATGCCTGCCTGCCTACCTGCTACTTCTGTACCTACATATCTACCTGCCTACCTACCTGCTACCTATGTATCTACCTACAACCAACGTCACCACCCACCCAAGCTATTTATCCATCTGTCAATTCATATGTCTGTCTGTCTATCTGCCTGCCTGCATATGTCTGTCTGTCTGTCTGTCTGTCTGTCTGTCTCCCCATCCTCCAATCCAACCACCTACCTACTTGCCTAACTACCTACCTAACTACTTACCTAACAACCTACATAACTAGCTACCTAACAACCTACCTAATTAACCTCGTAACTACCTACATGATTACCTACCTGACTACCTACATAACTACCTACCTACCTGTCTGTGTGTCTCTCTGTGTGTCCCCCTGTGTGTCTGTGTATGTGTCTATCCATCCATATCTATATCTGTCTGGCTGTTTATCTGTCCGTCTGTCCATCTCTCTACCAGCATGTCTCTCTATCAGTCCTTCTCTCCATCCATCCAACATTCCGAACATCCGTCCCCTCGTTTTGTAACAAATCTGCACACCCCTTGTTTGTAGCAACTGAATCCCACACGATGCGCCGTCCTTGAACTAACAAGTCACAAGAATCAGGACAGCGTGTACTTTCTTACGCAAACATCAGTCAGACTGTAATTGCCACATCTAGGATAGGAAATAATAGTCTTGGAACCACAGAAAATGAAGTGTATCCCTTATGCTGCTTGGTATATTCAATTAGAATATTTAAGAATTTATAACAATAATTGTATAATAATCATCATCAAGTGGCATGCCAACTGGCGTAGGCGTTCATGCCTCTTCATAGATCAAGTCTTTGGTATTCTGGTTCAACTCTGCTGATGATATTCCGCCATGCCACTGTGTTAGTCCATCCAGCATCATTTTTCTTGGTCTGTCTCTGCTTCTCTTCCCCTCGATCTTTCCAGTTGTCACGAAGTTCTCCAAATGTCACTCTTCTCGTACATGACCAAAGAAATCCGTTTGTCTCTTTCGTATTGTTATATATAATGTTCTAGTTTTATTAGCCTCTTTCAGACAATCGTTATAAGTTACTCTGGCAGTCCAGGGAACTCGCAACATTCGTCTCAAGAACCACACCTCTGTTGCTTCCAAGTTCTTCCTAATTTGTTCATTTACGTTCCAAGATTCACAGGCATAAATCAAAACAGGCTCTACATCGCATTTACAACAGGTCAAGGACAATGTAATCTCACACTTCTGTTGCCGCTGTAGGTATGATTTATGCAAAGAATCTTCTTTTTCTAGGTCACGCTATTATGACGTTACGAGGCCACCTTTTCTGATCTTAATTTAGTACCCCGTAAGACGTGTTCACAGCGGGTTTGTTGCTGTAATGAATAGGTAGTTAGTTAGTTAGTCTTTCCTCTTGAGCCTAAGGCGGCGCATAGGGCAGAAGTCCTGTCTCTCCATGTCTGGCGGTTCGCTGCTACCTGTTGTAGATCTTGGATATTTACTTGGCCATTGAATGAGCCTTCTCTAATGATGGTTCTACGCAGGGTCTCTCTTTGTAATGAATAGGAAGGTACGATAACAATGGCATCAGCGTGGTAGGGCAGAGTTCGATGCCTGTATTTGCCGTTCGCTACGTGAGGGACAGGTGTGATGTTTCTAGACTTATAATACCTGCAGCAGGTTTCTGCTACCAGGCTTGTTTTTTTTTATTTTTTTTATTTTACGTTAGGTACTTTTAAAAAAATAAAAACTAATTAAGTGCCATGGGGTAACTTAAGAGACCTCCCTTAACTGCCATGGCCTTATATATCGCTGAAATGTTTTTTATAATACAACATGTCTGCTAACATGGTAACGTTTAAGTCATAACTGTGACACACTCCTACTTCCTATTTTCGACCATCCATTTTTGTGTGGTCTAAACCTATTGTTTGTTTGGCACAGAATTTGTTTAGTTTGGTGCTTCACAATAATAGAGGCTGGGGTCAACCATCACGAAGATGGACACTGGGCATTGCAGACACCTTGGGCATGACGATGTTTGAAGCCAGGGGAAGACGCAACGTCCTGTTTGTCACGCGTGATTATGTTCTAGCGAAGCTTGCCATTTATACTTGTCGTTTTCGTTGATTTGTCATCATCGTCCTCAACCTCATCATCATCATCACCCTCATTATCATCATCATCCTCATCATCATCATCATCATTCTCCTCCTCCTCCTCCTCCTCCTCCTCCTCATCATCATCATCATCATCATCATCATCATCATCATCATCATCATCATCATCAAATGCCATGCTGGCTGAAGTGAGCGATCAAGCTTCTTCACAAATTGCGATCTCCGACAGCATGGATCAATTCGTGTGTTGAGTCCCTTCCGTGCCATGACAGTAAGACTGTCACGAATTTTCTCTCGCTGTCTTCCTCTGTCTCTCTTTCAACAATTTTTTCCGAATTTTACAACACGTTCCAGTTTTATGAGAAGACAAAAACTGGAACATTTTGTTACAACCGGAAAGATGTGTGGAAAGAGAGATAGAGGAAGACAGAGTGAACAAATTCCTGACAGCCTGGTTGTCATGGCACGGAAGAGCGCCAGCATTTAAACTGATCCACGCCGTCGGAGATCGCAATGTGCCGAGAAGCATGATCGTCCACGTTAAGATGATAGCTATAAAAGCCATAACACCGAAAGGAAAATAATTCTAACATTAGAAGAGATGTGTAAAGGTAAAGAACCCTTTAGTACGCCTTGAGGATCATTAGACCCACATTCTGTAGACCAGTCGGCACTCCATGGGTGATGTGGGAAGTATCACGGTAGCCGCGTTAACTTCCCATGTCATTTCATGAGACCCAATTTAGACTAAGTTTTCCTGTGAGCCATGTGACATGAACAAATTCGTCCCATCAGGATTCGAACCCATGGCCAATGGACCGACAGGGGAGCGTTTAGCCACTTGGCTACCTCAGCTCCGATAGATGAGATCTTAATAAAGCCTTTTGTCAGAAACTTGAAAGGTGTCAGCACAATTAGTGATACATGCCACTGGAGGTCGCAAGATGTGGAGAAACATTGCCAAAAGACATAGCACTTGATGAAGATGATGATGATGATGATGATGATGATGATGATGATGATGATGATGATGATGATGATGATGATGATGATGATGATGATGGTAATAATAATAAAACGTTAGTTGCATATCCCTTACAGGGAGTAGAAGTTAACCCCAGCATTATTTGGCTGTTTGTGATTACTGGTCAAGTTTACGTTCAATAGTTTGCCATTGCCTTCTGAATGACCGGCACCCATACCATTTCATGAAAAATCAACGTAATGCGGTCTACTGCCATGTCGCCCATAGCTGTTTCGAACGCGGGTATGCAGGATTATGAACTGCGCAAAAATGCCTTCGCCACGGAGCCGATGATAACAAGGTTGAAATCAACGGGAAGAGATAAGATGAGACGTAAACTATTCAAAGCGTTTCATGTAAAATTAATAACAGACATTTACAAATTATATTTTCAGGTTCTTCAATGGAGTTCGGATGAAGCAAGTCAGAAATGGTGTATCACATTCAATGTCGACGCTTCCCTTCACATGGGTGGCTCATAAAACATATCCAGTCATCTTCGTGATTACGACAAAGACTCTTTGAAGCTTCCGAGGGGGTCTTCTCTTGTGACAATGGAGGCATTGCACGGTTTCACGTGCAGGTGGGGGGACAACGCTAGCCACGGAAACGACAGTATCTCGTGTGATGAACTCAACCAAATGCTGAGCCTACTGGATAGTATTTCAGGCTCTCGTTCTGCGAATAATGACTACAGAACAAAGCTGCTCTACTACCTCATGGGCATTGGTGGGAGTGTGGTTTGTTGCCTGGGCACAATAGCCAATGCTTTGTCAGTTGCAGTACTGACTAGACGATCCATGCGCTCCAGCACGTATGCCTACCTGACAGCTCTGGCAATCTGTGATTCCCTGGTGCTTTTCCTCACGTTTCTAATTATCATCAACGATACCCGACCACCAGATAGTCCTAAACAGATCGAACAGTTTCACGCACTGCTGTTTCCTTTCGTCCACCCGACCGCAGTTGTGTTTCAGGTCACATCCATTTGGTTGACTCTTGCGTTTACGGTTGACCGATACATCATGATCTGCCATCCGTTTAAAGCAGAAAGGATGTGCCGGCGCAGTAGAGCTCGAAAAGTGATCATCTGCCTGTACATAGCAGGACTAGCATTCAACATTCCTAGGTATTTGGAATATAGGACCAAAATGGAAACCTTACCTTTGGCAAATTCCACCGAGGTATACACATTTTATGGAATAGAAACTACGGCTTTAGGTAAAAGTGATCTGTTTTTGGAACTTGTCCATTCGTGGCTGTATCTTATCTTTATATGCGGCATTCCTTTTTTTACCCTGGTCATCCTTAACGCTTTCCTTATCAGAGCAGTTCACTTGTCACGTCTGAAAGGAAAGGACCTCAACCCTAGAGAAAAACACCGTAATGACACGACTATCATGCTTATTGGTGTTATTGTTATATTTCTCATCTGCCAAGGACCGGCTTTGGTGTCTCGAATGGTCTACGCCTTAAAACCGGCTGCCACTTCTACAAATGCCGGTTTTACACTCAATGAAGTTGGCAACTTTTTCGTCCTCTTGAATTCGGCCATCAACATAGTACCTTATTACCTTTTCGGTCGGAAATTTCGAAGTGAATTCTGGAGACTCTTCTGTAAATGCTTCTTCGACACGGACGAACTCACAAGAATCGTTAAAAGTTACAGCGTTTCTGTTGACCAACGCCGTATGAGCCAATACAACGTCATGGAAATGAACGGTGTCTTTAACAGCAGTCAAGGATTCAACTCCATTTTAAATGAACAAGATAACAGAAAGAGCCCGAGAACTAACAACCTTTACAGCTTCCAAAAGAAACGAACCCCGGTAAACGGAAGCCGGAGCTTTATGCGTCACAGTGATACAATGGATAGCGTTGCCGCTCCTCTCATCCACAGCACACAGAATTCACTGAGCTCGAGTGAACTGACCAGGGACACGAGCAATGATTCCATTAAAAACATCAGCACCTTATTCCACACACCAACTGTCTCGTCGCCGTTCTCACACAACTCTAATGGACATGGTCAGAGCATGGCCATCGCCACAAGTCCGTGCATCAGTGTTCCAGAGTGGTCAGCAGTCTAGTGTGGGTGCGTGTGTGCGAGCGCGAGTGTGGAATGCCATTTATTCGTGATTTCATGTGTTTTACATATTTGTGTCCCAAGAGCCTTGGAAAATTGATCAAATGACTAGCCTTATCAGACGAATGCACAACAATTATAGATACCATCTTCACTCCTAACTCGTGAAACATACTTTAGTATTTGCAAGTCGTAAAGTCAGTTGCATATCTTTTACAGGACGTCAAAATTAACCCCAGCATTGTTTGGCTGTTTGTGGTTTCTTAGCAAGTTTAAGTGCAGTAGTTTACCATTGCTTTCTGAACGACCGGCACTCATACTATTTTATGAAAACTCTCGAAAGGCGGTCAGGTTCCAAATCACCCGCAGCTTTGTTTCGAACGCGGTATGCGGGATTTCGAATTGCACCTGTAAATTCCCTCTCCACAGAGTCGGCAGTAGGAATAGGTAGGCAGTAAAAATTGCCGCTGTATTGGTAACATCTCAACACATTAGATAAACGAATGCACTAGAATATAGTCAGAATGCTAGTAGCATACCTGAATCTGAAAGTCAAGGCGAAACCACTACATTAAATCTAATGCCAGCATCAAAGCTATATTTACCATGAAAGAACATCAGTGTAAAGAATAGATAAAAGTCTCCAGTCTTAGTAATCTGACATGAAATTGGTATTTTGGAACTTGCCCATTCGTGGCTTTATCTTATCTTTATATGCGGCATTCCTTTTTTTACCCTGGTCATCCTTAACGCTTTCTTCATCAGAGCAGTTCACTTGTCACGTCTAAAAGGAAAGGTCCTATAGACGATAGTTTGAAGAATGGAGTTATACGTCTTCACAGCGCAAAGCGTGGGCTGAATTTAGAGACCATGTGTTGCCCATGCAGCACGATCCTTTCTCAACCTGCCTAGTTTACTTCAGAGGAAAGGTTAACACCAATACATCTGGAACAAGACAAGCTGCAGTAGCTGCCGGATCAACAAAGCAATGCTCTAACTGTCCGATTGTCTGAGCTTCCATCTTATACCAGTTGTTGACCAAGGTTTAGGGCCAGGTCTGTCCGGCCATGACATTTAGTTTTTAGATTGAATTTCCTCCCATTAGGGTCAGGCTGCGGATTCGAACCCTTGACATAGTGGCCGGCAGACGAACGTCTAGCTATTACACTACGCTCGTGTGATCTATAGGTTATTTTTAAAAAATCTGGTAGAATATCTTTTACAGGACGTTGCAGTCAACACCAGCATTTTTTTTTTTTTTTTTTTGCTGTTGTGATCTCTTGGCAAGTTTATGTTCAGTATTAACATAGGTTATAAAGGTATCTAATTTGTTCCTTCACTAGAAATTTAA
This sequence comes from Cepaea hortensis, assembly GCA_963921405.1. NCBI lineage: Eukaryota > Metazoa > Mollusca > Gastropoda > Stylommatophora > Helicidae > Cepaea > Cepaea hortensis. The sequence goes on from OY992887.1 coordinate 90,252,323, forward strand.
AAAAAATATGTAATTGGTAACTATCAAATGATGATATATTGTTCAATGGTATACAAGAACTTACTTTGTGAACTATTTCTAATAGCCACTGAACATACACACATTGAACAGTTGAACAATGATGAGGATGCCTGTAGTTTTTTTGACTGATCCCAAAATAGCAACGGATCATACATTGAACAACGATGAACAAACGTGTAGTTTTTGGATTAATATTAAACTAGCGGTTGATTATACATTGAGCAATGAGGAACAACCAGGTAGTTTCTGGATCACTTTTGAACAAATATTCGTAAATTGAACAATGATGAATGAGCAAATAGCGTGTGGCCTAATTCCAAACATAGTAGCTGAGCATACATTGAGTCATTGAGCAGCGAAAGGTAAGCCAGTAGAACTTGGACTAATTCCAATTCTAGTAACTGATCATACAGTGAAAACGAATGAACAACAATGTAGTTTTTCGACTAACCCTACATTAGAAACTGGTCACATATTGAACAATGATGAAAAGACATGTAGTTTTACGACTAATCTCAAATTACAACTGACCATACATTAAAAACTGATGAGCAAGTTTGTGGACTAATTCCAAACTTATTGACTGATCATATATTGAATAATGATGAATATGCATGCAGTTTTTCGACTACTTCCAAATTAATTTATTTCGTTGTTTCGGGATTTGAGATTTAAATATTGAGCACAACCTACAACTGGCAACGCTGATCATATTCCGGTACCAACCTAAGGCCTTGTCCACGTCAATTTGGAAGCACTATACTCGAGTTTCGCTCTCGTTTGAGCTCGTTAGTAGTTCATATCCTTGACCTCACCCGGAAACAAACTCCGGATCACTTTCGTGTGACGCGGGTGTGTAACCACTAGACCACGCGGTTCACGCTAGACGCAATCAAATTCTCACACTAGAATATCACACCGTCACCCATCATAGGCTGTAGCTTAAAATTTGCTCGATCGCCGCGATTGACATCCGTCGTTGGATGTGGCCCCGAATGATCAGGTCTTCTCGGCTGGCAAGGCACGCCAGGCTGCCTTTAAGTCCAGCGAGCAATAATCAAATTAATTTACTTATTTGTTTCGGGATTTGAGATTTAAATATTGAGCACAACTCACAACTGGCAACGCTGATCGTATTCCGGTGCGAACCTAAGGTCACAAGCCAGTGATCTGGGGTTTGTTTCCGGGTCCGATCAAGGATATGCACTACTTCCAAATTAGCGATTGATCATACATTGAACAATGTTGTACAAGCTTGCAGTTTCTAGACCTACAACCTACAACCTACAACCTACAACTGATCACACATTGAAAAATAGCGAACAAGCGTGTAGCTTTCGACTATTATAAAAACTAGAGGCTGATCATACATTGCACAATGACGGACAAGCTTGAAGCTTTCGACTAATACATAAACTAGCTGCTGATCATACATTGAACAATGACGAACAAGCTTGTACTTGTAGCTTTCGACTAATATACAAACTAGCGGCTGATCATACATTGAACAATGGTCAACAAGTTTGTAGCTTTCGACTAATATATAAACTAGCGGCTGAGCATTCATTGAAAAATGTCGAAAGAGCGTGTAGTCAACTAGCGACTGATCAAACATTGAACAATGGCGAAAAAGCTTATAGTTTTCCACTAATATATAAACAAGCCGCCGCTGAACGTGTTGCATGGAGGGCAAATATCAGAAATGGAATAAAGTCAAAGGAGAAAATTATTGCAGAAAAGTCACACACCAAGCGTTTGAAACGTAAGATGGTGCATGATGGTGGAAATGGCCACGTGTTCACATGCACCCACTGTGAACGGACATTTACAGTGCAAATTGGCCTTATCAGTCACACTCGCTACCGCCATAGTTAAAAGTTATTATGCCTTTTTAAAGCACAAACTATCGTCTGTCAAGACGGCAAGGTGCCAATGATAAACAAGCCACTGATGATACAATGAACAGTTATGTACAAGCTTGCAGTGTGCGGATTAATTTTAAACCTAGTAACTGATCACAAACTGAACAATGGTGAGAATACTCATAATGCGTGGACTAATCCCAAATATTAACTGAGCATACAATCAACAATGATGAACAAGCGTGTCGTGTTTTCCACTAATTCCAAACCTAGCAAATTATCATAAATTGAACAATGATGCACAATTATGTAGATTTTTGACTAATCCTAAACTAGCGACTAATCGTACATTGAACAATGATTAACAAGCTTGTATTTTCTCGTCTAATACATAAACTAGCGTCTGATCATACATTGAACAATGACAACAAGTTTGTACGTTTCGAATAAACCATTCAAAACAACTTGTTCCCGTCGTGAATTTAAGCACATAAGACAAGAAATTTCAACAGATCTCAGACCTTTATGTTCCGGAATAACTTTGTTTTGATATTCCTCCACGCTACCATCTCATTTCATCCAGTATAATGTCTACTACACTGTCTCTTCTCCTACCGATCTTCATAATCGTCATGATTGTTTGACATTGTATCTCTTTTCTTTATATGCCAGAAGAGTCTCTTTCTTATTGTTGTTTATATCGTTCTGCTATTGAGCAGAATCTGCAACATTTAGTAGATGCGATTTTATACACAGTGAACAACTTGGGTTAAATTGAATTGTAAAAAAAAAAAAAAACACAGATTACGGTTGTCACTAGGAAGAAGGAAATACCACAATGTAAAATATAAGTAAATGGGAATATTCTTAAACAAGTGAATCGGTACAATTATCTCGAAACAGTCATAACATATGATGGGAGGCCCCTTGAAGAGATTAGAGCAAGAATCACCATGGTAGAATGACGAAGGTAGCCTTTTGCAAGATGGAAACATGCTGACCAATAAAAAGATGTCATTTGCAACGAGAAAAAGAGTGTTGAGGTGCTACAAATAACCTGTACTTGTGTATGGATGTGAAGCGTGGACAATGAGCAGACGCGCTGAAAAACATCTGATGACTGTGAAAATATGGTTTCTGAGGAAAATGTAAATACCACGGACAGACAGAAAAACTATTGACCAAGTTCTACAAGAAAGACATGATAACCGTAAACTGATTAGAGAAATTAGACGTAGAAAGTCACAATTTGTTGGCAATGTTATGAGAAGAAATAAAATTAGAGAACTTGGTGACACCTGACAAGATCGAGGGAACGAGAACTAGAGGAGGGGAGTAAATAAATGAATGGCTTAGTCACGTGGTATAGTCGAGACAAGAACAGTGAGCTGATCCACGACTCTGGTGATCGTGTGGGATGGCGAGACATGACCACCCAAACTTATGGGCATGGCACATGATGAATGAATACCATTCTACTTTCATTAGCTTCTTCCAGGCGTTACTCAGACAGTCCAAATTATTTGCAACAGTCTGTTCAGGAATCACATCTCCATTGCTTCTAAGTTAGTTGCTTATCCTTTACAGGACGTGGCAGTCAACCCCAGGGTTTTTTAACTGTTATTTCGACAAGTTTACTTTCAATAGTGTGCCATTGCTTTCTGAACGACCGGCACTCATACCTTTGTAATTGCTTCTAAACTGTTCCTAATTTGTTGATTTACATTCTACGATTTACACCAAACAGAAAAACAGGTTCTGTATAACATTTCAGCTCTCTTATGTCTGACATTGAATGATAGTGACTTATTATATAAAATACTTTTCGTTTTCTAAGATGCAGCTTTTGCTTGACCTATTATGCTATAGATCTCTGTCAAGCATCTTCCATCTGATTACTTGTATATAATTAAAGTCAAACTAAGTACCCCTTTGAGCGCATTCTGGCTAGTTCCTTTGTGTTATAAGCCATAGACAGACATTTCAATCGCTGTGGAACCTTTAAAAGGTCATTGAAAGAGCTTGAAGAAAAAATTCACGATTTAGTTAGCTATTTGCGGTTCCAACTTCACGGCAACGCATCGCCTCATTATGCTCCATTCCTGTGCCAGTGAATAAGATTCACGGGTATTGATTGGCACCCATAAAGGTAAAGTACAGAAGCAGAGATTAGAGGTCACTCAAGACAAAATAACATTTGACAGTTATAGATAGGTTCTTTAAAATTCAAATACATCACCCAGAAAAACCCAGGTCCCACTGGAGACCCATTGGTGGCCTATTTCAACAAAGATCTGACCTTGCTAACTAACAGACGCCCCAACATTTACTTATATGAACAAATAGGAGGTTAGCATGGCCCAATGGATAAGAACACTCGTTCGTAAACTTCCGGTGTGCTGATGCCGAGGTAGCGGGCTCAGCCCCTGCAGCAGTTATTTTAGACTAAAATGTTGACTTCTCGTCCCTGACGTGAGGACGTAAATTACAAGTACCTCTGAAGTCGGAGATGGATCGCCTGATGGTGAGGAACATTGGTAATAGGGAACGCTAATCCACACGCAAAAATCTGTCCGGTGCACTTGCACTCGAAGTAGTTGCAGTATATGGACTACGCTTGAGTTCAGATGTCAGGATTGGAACCCACAACCTTCGGTTTAACAACTTCGCCACGGAGACGCTCCTAATCCACACCCCTCCCCCTCCCCCTACAAATGCTGAGGTATCTGTTTGTAAAGGCCGGTTTCGCTGTCTGGGAAATGTTCTAGTCTGCTAGTTGATTGGTCAGATAGCTTTCGTTTGCAAGAAGTGATATTTATTTGTATGAGAATAATTTGTTTGAGGTAGACAGTGAAAACAACTAGGCATGTGCGTGGCTCCTATGAGAGAGAGAGAGAGAGAGAGAGAGAGAAAGAGAGAGAGAGAGAGACACAGAGAGAGAGAGACAGAGAGATAGAGAGAGAGAGAGACAGAGAGATAGAGAGAGAGAGACAGAGAGAGACAGACAGAGAGAGAGAGAGAGAGAGAGAGAGAGAGAGAAAGAGAGAGAGAGAGACAGAGAGATAGAGAGAGATAGAGACAGAGAGAGAGACAGACAGAGAGAGAGAGACAGAGAGAGAGAGGGAGAGAGAGAGAGAGAGAGAGAGAGAGAGAGAAGGCAATTTGTAATTGAGATAAGTTTTGTGTGTGCTGAGTTCATTAAAATGTATGTTGAACTGTTGCCGAGTAAGATAATTGTTTGTTTGCTGTTTCCACGAGTATTTAAATTATAAATATACTGTTTGGAATTCGCTATATTTTCTGAGTTACGTATTGCTTATAGTGAATATGTTCTGGTTGATATATATTCATTTACCGAATTCATTTGTGTTTTAGTTGACTGGCTGGCACATTGCCGTCTTGATAGACGATAGTTTGTAAAATGGCGTTATACCTTTCCATAGCACAAAGCCCAGGCTAAAATTAGTGACCACGTGTTGCCCTTGCAGCATGATCCCTCCCTCGGCCTGCCTAGCTTACTCCAGGGGAAAGGTAACGCCAAAACATCTGGAACAAAACAAGCTGCTGAAGCTGTCAGATCAGCAAAGGAATGCTCTAACTGTCCGCCTATCGGAGCTTCCTTCCTAGACCAGTTGTCGATCAAAGCTTTAGGGCCTAGTCTGCCCTGCCATGACATTTAGTGTTTAGGCTGCATTTCCCCGAACAAGGGTAAGGTTTGTATCCTCCAACTTGCAATCCTTTGCCCGATGCCATTGCTATAATTTGTGGTGTCGGGTTTGGTGAGCGCGCCAAAGATTTGGCGCTAACAATTGCCAGCCATATCTGACTAAGATCTGACTGTTATTTATGTTGACTAGATGTTAAATGATATGTTCCATTTACTGAATTCATGTTTATTTATGTTAAATAAATGTTAATTGAGATAAGTTTCTCTGACAGAATGTATGAGTTAGTCTTTTGAAAAGTTGCTTATTGAGATGTGTTTAGTTTACTATCTTCTTCTTCTTCAGCGTTCCGAGCCATTGAGGTTCTTTGCTGCAAATACAAGATGTGTTTAGTTTACTATGTTCATGAATATTTCTGCCGAAGTAGTTGATAAGTGAGACATGTTTCATTTGCTAAAATTAGTGATGTCAGTTAGATGTTGTGAATACCACTTTTGCCAAAATAATATATAATTGGTTTGCTGTCTTATTGTTGACACTCGGTGTTTCAGGTAAGACAATATTGATATTATTACGTTCTAATGTCTTGTAAAGAGGTACAGCTGGCTGAGTGTCTAAGAACGCTGGTTTCTCTTTCGGGAGACCAAAGTTCAAATCCTCGGTAAAGTGTGGATATTTTCCTGTCGAGAGAAAGACGAAAAAAATTTCTGCGCAGTTCGCAGCGACTGCACTAGCCAGGAGACCTTTATTCCCCAGGCACAAGACCCTTCCCCCTGTGCAAGGTACTATAGGCAGTAGACGACAGTTGACAGATGACAGTTAACAGATGACAGTTGACAGCCTTTTAAAACCGTTTCCCACGCAGCAGCCAGCGAAGAGTTCAAACACCAATAGTACCAGTAGAAATCTGATTATATGTCCGTCTCGCCTTTCCCCTGAGCGTCGAGCGTCGGCCTTATCCCCTCGTCACACCTCGCTGCCTTATTTTTGCCAGACCATGATGATCCATTTGCTCCTCCGAGGAGTACACGTGCTCCCACAAGGCCACAACCACTTCTGCCTTGTCATGCATCAATACTCCACCAAGTTTTGCATAGCCAGCCAATCTGTCCGCCTGTTCATTCCCCATCACACCGGCATGGCCCTGAGAAAAGATCCAGACGATGCTTGTCACCCGTGACCTCCGAAGCGAAGCAAGCCACTCTGCACGAAGTATGCCTGTCCTCACCTTCCTCAGCATGCTTTCTGAGTCACAAAGCTCCGAGAGCTCTTTACCAACGGACATCCCTGGTTTCTAATGTAGGCTACGTCAAAATGGAGATCTAGATACATTTATTTAAATCTATGCCTTGATGGGAATTCGAACACATGTCCACCGGGCCTGAAGGCAGGCGTGTTAGCGACGGCGTCACCGTGACTTGCTCGACCCAGGTTTTGGTAACACTTCAAATTATTATGGTAGGTAAGCTAATCTCTCTGCTATTCTCGTTGAAAGCGAAGGGCACATCGAAGATGTCCACTTATCACGGTGGATACTCGGTTTTTTAAAGAGCTGAGTTGGCCAAACCGTCGTGTTTTCCCTTCCCATCTTTCACTACATGAAGGTAGTTTTCCCATCCCTTCCCATCTTCTATCACATGAAGGTGGAGTTGAGGTTTACTGTTCCCATCCTCTAGCACGTGAGATAGAGTGGACGTTTTCAGTTCCCATCCTCTATCACGTGAAATAGAGTGGAGGTTTTCCTTTCACATCATCTACCATATGAAGGTGGCGTTTAGGTTTTCTTTTTCCATCCTTTGTCACGTGAGATAGAGTTGAGGTTTTCTTCTCACATTTTCTACCACGAGAGATAAAGTTGAGGTTTTCCCTTCTCATCTTCCACCACGTGAAAGTGGAGTTTTCCCTTCCCATCATCTACCACTTGAATGTGGAGTTTTCCCTTCCCATCATCTACCACGTGAAAGTGATGTTTTCCCTTCCCATCGTCTACCACTTGAAGGTGGAGTTTTCCCTTTCCATCATCTACTATGTGAAAGTGGAGTTTTCCCTTCCCATCCTCTACCACGTGAAGATGGAGTTGAGGTTTTCATTTCGCATCGTCTACCACGTAAAATAGAGTTGAGGTGTTCCCTTTCTATCCTCTACCACGTTAGGTAGAGTTGAGATTTTCCTGTCTAACCCTCCACCATTTTAGATAGATTTCAGGTTTTTCCTTTCTATCCTCTACCATTTAAGGTGGAGTTGAGGTTTTCCCAAGTTAAGAGAATGCTATAACTTCTTAAAATCTCCATCACCTTTAGGAGAACGAGCTGCAGTGTCTCGATAGCGAAGTGGTTAGGCCACCTGCGTCACGCCTCGTACAGTTGTGGGTTCGAACCCGGGCTACGTCGTTCAGTTCACGAATGCCATTATCTCGAAGACTCATGTGGGTCGTCGCTGGTTCTAAGCAGTGTGTGCCTTGTGCAACGCTTTCGACAAGCCAACCTGCGGAAAGATCACGGCAATATCGGATACAACCTGGTGCTATGAAGTCGATAATCTTATCTTTTAAACCCCTTTTTGGAGAACGAGCTGTACACATAGTATTAAAAGTGATTCAGCATCACGAGTCAATGATTATTTCAGGAATGGCATTTGTCTAAATGTCTCGTACAATCTTCAGGAATGTCGCTTGTATAAATAGCTCGTACAATCTTCCTCGGCTGCCTTTAAGGAATGCGATAATATCAATATTAAAAAGTGAGTTTGACTTTTTTTCCCTGCATAGTTAGTGCCAGAAATAGTTCAAGAATGCAAACACAAGCGGTACCCAACAGCGATCGCTCATTGTCCCAATGTACGGGGGTAGAATGCGATAAAAGATCATTGCCTCCAGGTTGTACACGCATTGTGCGAGGGGGAAATTCTCCGTTAGAAATGAAACTGGCTAGGCATGAAAAATAAGATGGGGGAAAATGGAAAAAGCATATGTTGTTATAGTGAGTAATGACATATAGTTAACCGATCAAGTGTCATGAGAAAACTACACTAATGAACTGAATGACGGAGCCCAGTATCGAACCAAAACCCTTCGGAACACAAGGCAGACGGCTTAACCACTTGGCCAAGGAGACCTCCCAGACAAATGAAGTTTATGGGACACATCAACAGAAGATGTGGAATAGCGACATCACCCTTATGTAGTTAATACTATAGTCAGTGAGTTGCGTATCCTTTACAGGACGTTGCAGTCAACGCCAACATTTTTTACTGTTGTCATCTCTTTGCAAGTTTACGTTCAGAAATGTGCCCTTGCTTTCTAAACGACCGGCACCCATACAATTTTGGAAAAAACCAACGCTACGCGGTCTGCTGCCAAATCGCGCGCAGCTGTGTTTCGAACGCGGTTATTCGGGATCACGAACTGTAACACCTTCGCCACGGAGCCGACAATACTGTCAATGAGTCTTAAAATAGTGAATACAAAAAAGTTAACTTTTCCGAGCCACGAGCTTATAAGATGCTAACCCTATTTTTTTTTTTTTAAATACCAGTCGGCACTCGATTGGTTACTTAGTTTTAGTTTGTTTTTGTTTTAGTTTAGTCGACGGATCAACAGTTCAGTGTAACCCATAAATGCTCCGTTCTACTTCTAACTTAAGCCTGAGTCCGGATAATCTCAGTTCAGTGCACGAACTCAGTAGCACCGGATCCTGAAATACTTTAGGTAGATCTTTAACTTTACTTTGGGTAGATTTTTAACTTTACTTTGGGTAGATTTTTAACTTTATTTGGATAGATTTTTAACTTTACTTTGGGTAGATTTGTAACTTTACTTTGGGTAGATTTTAAACTTTACTTTGGGTAGATGTTTGGTTATTTAGACAATATCACGCCTGTCGTCTTTGCTTCTAAGGAAGTAATCAGTTTTAGGCTAGGTCGAACTGGCATCCCTGGTGAAGGAAACAATGTTTCCACCTCCTCCAACGTGATTCGAACACACGAACAGTGAGTCGAGGGGCAAGCTAGCCGCTGAGCTTTTGTCAGTCTCCTAATTAAACGGTGTGTATCAAATATTTATTTGGGAGCATAAAGGCTACCCATGCGATATCCGGATCTCTATTTGTTTTCTGTCTTTGCAATGAATGATTATCCATGCATGTTAATTTATTTATCATTCCTCTTTTCCATTGGCGTCATTCCCCAAAATGTCATCATCATCATTATCATATTCCGCTTTTGCCGTCAAGCTTTGTGGGGAGGAATAATTGGCGCTTCAGCGCCCGATGGAAGGCACTGGATAGTGTCATTCCATTTGATTGTATTTTGATCCCCAAAAGGTACCTTCATAAATATAATTACATTTATAACCAGAGGTGCTGGCAGACACTATCATCTTCGAGGAAAGGCCAGGCAGACACATAACCAGACTGCTACTGGTACTATAAGTATTGGGACTCTTTGCTGGCTGTTGCAGATAAGTATGGGAATGTCCAAGTACTGTAATGTCAGTTTTTGACTCAACTCAATTCAACTCTATTACATTTATTCAAATCGTTTAATATTATACGGTGAAATGTACGCACTATCTGGACTAATTCCGCACTTTCTAATATTTGTTCATATATTTATACTACTTTTATCTGTAAGTATGTGGATAATGTAAGAAAGTTAGAAATATTTTTACTGTTACTTATTATGTTCCAATGTTACAAATGTAAAGTGTGTTACATATTGATAAGTCATCCCCTAAGAAATACATGATTCTGTTCTCAATGCAGCCTGCATTTGTTGTGATATCTGTGTGTTTCGTGTGATAACTTTTGTTGTGATATCTGTGTGTTTCGTGTGATAACTTTTGTTGTGAAATCTGTTTCGTGTGATATCCTTTTAATTAAATCTGTTTTATATTACGTTGACGTGAATGTGATACTTCTAAAGTTGTATCCTGACACAGGCACTTGCTTATTGCGTCTCTGTAAAACAAAAATAGACATTGTAGGAACTTGAATAACGAAGACACAAACAATATATTGCAAGATTTATTGCCTGGAATACTCCGCTACATCTCGTCAGGTTCATGCTGCAGAAATCATACAACATAAACTAAAGTAATTAGATAAATCCTTCAAGCAGTAAATATACAGCACACATGTTGACACAGTAATTTGAATTGATGTCTGCAGTATGTACCTGTAGAGATGCGGCGAAATGAGCCAGGCAATATATCGTGCAGTCTATTGTTTGTGTCTTCGTTATTCAAATTCACTATGGGAAAACATTGTTTTGAATTAAAGGAACTATTATCGGCCCCAGACAAGATCCACTGTTAAAGAGCTGTTGGTGGCTTTCTGCGCTAAGCATTGAACAGTTTTAACAAGACAGAGATGCAAAGGCCATGCATGACGTAAAATCAAGAAGCTATAGAGAGGCAGAGGCAGGCTAAGAGAAATGATGCTGAAGGGATTGAGACGGTGCCATGGAGGAATATCATCAGCAGAGTTGATCCAGAACACCAAAGACCGAGATCTGTGGAGAGCCATGAACGCCTACGCCAGCTGGCAGGGCGCTTGGTGATGATGATGATAGATGGCATCAAGGCCTAAACACGGCCCACTTTCAAGAATCTATTGATTCATGTTTGACCTATATATTACCCACTTTCAATGAGCTATTGATGGATCTCTGGCATAGACATGACCCACTATTATTGAGCTATATAAGGTTATCTGGTCCAGGCAGGCCAACTGTCTGGTACTTTATATTGTTGGCTCTCTTGACGAGTTGATGCACTTTCAACTAGCTGCTGGTGGATCTCTAGCCCAGACATCGCCAACTGTGAGGGAGCTGTGACGGCTCTCTGTTCCAAACATCGCCAACTGTGAGAGGGGTGCTCACGGCTCTCTGTTCCAGACATGGCCAACTGTAAGGGAGGTGCTGATGGCTCTCTGTTCCAAACATCGCCAACTGTGAGGGGGGTGCTCACGGCTCTCTATTCCAGACATGGCCAATTGTGAGGGAGCTGCTCACGGCTCTCTGTCCCAAACATAGCCAACTGTGAGGGGGGTGCTCACGGCTCTCTGTCCCAAACATCGCCAAATGTGAGGGAGCTGCTGACGGCTCTCTATTCAGGTATCGCCAGCTGTGAGGGAGCTGCTGACGGCTCTCTATTCCAGGTATGGCCAGCTGTGAGGGAGCTGCTGACGGCTCTTTATTCCAGGCACCGCCAACTGTGAGGGAGCTGCTGACGGCTCTCTATTCCAAACATCGCCAACTGTGAGGGAGCTGCTGACGGCTCTCTATTCCAGGTATCGCCAGCTGTGAGGGAGCTGCTGACGGCTCTCTATTCCAGGTATCGCCAGCTGTGAGGGAGCTGCTGACGGCTCTCTATTCCAGGTATCGCCAGCTGTGAGGGAGCTGCTGACGGCTCTCTATTCCAGACACCGCCAGCTGTGAGGGAGCTGCTGACGGCTCTCTATTCCAGGCACCGCCAGCTGTGAGGCGGGTGCTCACGGTTCTCTGTCCCAAACATCGCCAGCTGTGAGGGGGGTGCTGACGGCTCTCTATTCCAAACATCGCCAACTGTGAGGGAGCTGCTGACGGCTCTCTATTCCAAACATCGCCAGCTGTGAGGGAGCTGCTGAAGGCTCTCTATTCCAGGCACCGCCAGCTGTGGGGGAGCTGCTGACGGCTCTCTATTCCAGGCTACGCCAGCTGTGAGGGAGATGCTGACGGCTCTCTATTCTAGGCACCGCCAGCTGTGAGGGAGCTGCTGACGGCTCTCTATTCCAGGCACCGCCAGCTGTGAGGGAGCTGCTGACGGCTCTCTATTCCAGACACCGCCAGCTGTGAGGGAGCTGCTGACGGCTCTCTATTCCAGGCACCGCCAGCTGTGAGGGAGCTGCTGACGGCTCTCTATTCCAGGCACCGCCAGCTGTGAGGGAGCTGCTGACGGTTCTCTTTTCCAGGCACCGCCAGCTGTGAGGGAGCTGCTGACGGCTCTCTATTCCAGGCACCGCCATCTGTGAGGGAGCTGCTGACGGCTCTCTATTCCAGGTATCGCCATCTGTGAGGGAGCTGCTGACGGCTCTCTATTCCAGGCACCGCCAGCTGTGAGGGAGCTGCTGACGGCTCTCTATTCCAGGCACCGTCAACTGTGAGGAAGCTGCTGACGGCTGTCTGACGCAGACATCACCAACAGTGGGGGACTGTTGGGGGTGGGGGGCTGATAACGGCTCTCTGACCCAGGCATCGTCAGCTGTGAGGGAGCTGCTGACTGCTCCCTGTTCCAGGCTTGGCTAACTGCGGGGGAGCTGATGACGGCTCTCTGTTCCAGGCATGAGCAAATTTAAATGTTGGTATGACAGGGCAGAGATTTTCACTATACCAATTACACTGGCTCACTATATCACTTACACTAGTGACTTCCTCACTATCAAGAGCCATGCACGTCAGCATCAAAGCTGGGCCGTTAGGTTCTTTTTGCCAGATTTAGTACCAAACAAACAGTAGCTTTGGACCACACAAAAATGAATGACGTAATATGTTGCATTAGGGGTATCACAAGTATGTCTTACAAGTTGTTATGATAGAAGCCAACGTGTTGTATTATATATCAAACTAGCTGACCCTGCCCGGCTTCGCCCAGACCCTGGTGGGGAGCATCTCATTTAATTTATATAAGTAGTCATATAAGTTCTCGTTCCCGTTACCGACTGTCTGTCTGTCTGTCTGTCTGTCTGTCTGACCCGGACCGGCATCGCTCAGCTCCTGGTGTGAAGCATCTCATTTAATTTATATAAGTAGTCATATAAGTTCCTGTTCCCGACTGTCTATCTGTCTGCCTGACCCTGTCCGGCTTCATTAAATTCATACAACAAAAAAAGTAACTTAAAAGAACGTTCTTCCACACACCATCCATTATTTTTAATGAAAACTCTTTCTAATCACCTGCATGACTACAGTAACTTCTTAAGCAAAAAAAGATGAGTTACAATGTTATGCATTGTGCATCATTTTTATGAAAACTTTGAAAATGCCTTACAGATTGTATCATTATTTATTATAACTCATATGCCGGTACATAACTATGGACAAAGAGTTTATAAATCTTTGAAAACGATGCCACAATATGACTATAAGTTATACAGAAAAGTTATGCCCCTTGAAATAACTTTTACAGAGTTAGGTCCCCTGAGATATATGAAATTATGATGAAAAATGAAAAATGAAATAATACTGAGTAAGCAGGCGATTTCACACTAACAAAATATCACAGTTGACAGCTCTGGAATGAAAGGAAGGCGTGTAGAAAATTTCATCTCAATCGGATGGGCCGTTCGCGAACGGATAAAGGACATACATAGATACAGAGATACATAAATACGGACGCACATCCTAATTTATATATAAGATTAAAGGGGGTTGCATAAGAAAAACTACTATGTATAAGCCCCTGGTAGATACGGGAAGTCGCCTAAGATAATTAATCAACCCATGGCACTCAGTCAGTTAACTAGTGCTGCTTTTCTGTACAACTGGAAAAATACTTTAACAAGTGTGATGATGATGATGATGATGATGATGATGATGATGATGATGATGATGATGATGATGATGATGATGATGATGTGATGATGAAAAAAAAAGATCAGTAAGACAGAGACTGGTGGGGTTGAGACGGGGCTGAGAGAATATAGTGTCCGACTCCGGTCTAAGGGTATTGAGTTCGATCCCAGCAAAGGATGTGAATTTTTTCCGAGAACCGTATATCACACGCCCACCTGATCTCGTGGGTAGTGAGATCTTAAACCGAGCCTTCTCGGATAAAGATGAAAAACTGGAGGTCCCTGTGCAAGTTGTGCACGTTGAAAACCCCCACAATCAAGAACCGATATTACTGTACTCAGGGCATCCCCATAACCGTCCATTCCTCATCTTTAACAGCTTGCAAAGAGTTTCAATACTAATGGTGCTCCTTGCAATCTGATTAAATGTCCGTCTTGCTTTACCTCTGGGTGACGACTGTCAGCCAGATCCCCGGACCACCATTTTCTGCTGCATTCTCTCTAGACCATGATAGTCTATATATTATTCTGCATTACTCACATTCTCAGAGATAGCCTTCACCACATCTGCCTTATTGTGCATCAAATCACCCCCCTCAATGATGCAGCACCAGTCAATCTGTCCGCCTGTTCATTGCCAATCACACCAGAGTTTCGTGGAGAAAAGATCAAGCGAATGCTCACAACACGCGACCTCTGAATCCATGCAAGCTATTTAGCACGAAGCATGCCAGTCTTATGAGACAGACCGTAAGGCGGTTGCCATGGCAATATTGTTAGCAAGAAAACCTAACCAAGGATAGATTAAGCCCGCCACCTTGGGTGAAATCTCGTTACAGGGAGCAAACCTCACACATGCATCTCGAAGTCGCATACACTTCCCTTTGACGTGCATAGCTAGGCCTGACTTATTCCCATCGAAAGAGGCACGCAGAAGAAAAATATAAGGTGGCAAATTAAACGAAAGAGGAACGCAGAAAAAGAAGAAAAAAGGAGAAAATTAATCAAAAGAGAAACGCAGAAGAAGAAGATAAGATAAGCAAATTAATCAAAAGAGGAAAGCAGAAGAAGAAGATTAGAGGAGCAATTTAATGGAAAGAGGAACACAGAAGAAGAAGAAGAAGAAGAAGAAGAAGAAGAAGAAGAAGAAGAAGAAGAAGAAGAAGAAGAAGAAGAAGAAGAAGAAGAAGAAGAAGAAGAAGAAGAAAAGAGGAGTAAATTAATCGAAAGAGGAACGCGGAGGAAGACGAAAGAGGAAGACGAAAAGAAGAGCACAGTTAAAATTTGACGACGATTTCCCAGACCAGACAATCAACATCCAGCTTTAATCATGTGGACGATGTGACGGACGTTGAAGACGCACATCGACATGGCCGGCACAACTAGTGTATCGGTACAATTGGTTCTCAATCTACTATATCGGTACAGTTTAGTTTACATACTAGTATATCGGTACAAAAGTGTTCACATACTAGTATATCGGTACAATAGTACACAAAGTACAATAGTAGTACAATATAGTAGTACAATAGTAGGTGCATTAATAGTATCGGCACAGACGAATATAGATATCATATATGAGTTTAACTGAACATACAATTCACACGCGAGTATGTCTGGATACGTACCCAATGGGGCATAGCACATAACCCACACTTACACATTTCACGACAGATTTCACCTCTGTCGTCTACATTACCGGGGTATAATCATTAATGCGCAGTGAGCGCAGGATGAGAAATAAACAAATTCCTGCGAATCAAGAGCTGAAGAAAAGACCCCCCCCCCCCTCCCCTGGGTTGAAGTTGACACACATTATGAAACCGTGATAATAGTATAAGTAGGATAGTATAGTAGGAATATGTCGACTACTGCTAAAAGTTATGGTGCTCACCCTGCTTTGGACCCCCAGGCAGGTGCAGTGCCGGGCCCTATGTCTCGAAAGGGTCCAACCCCAACTACTGGAGGTCCTTCTCAGATGTCATGTGGAGCCAGGGGACATGAGAATAGAACGGCTGGCTATACTAAACAAAGACTTAAAATAATGCACTGGAATGCGGAGGGAGTCAGCAACAAAAACATAGAATTAGAAAACATCCTGGACCAAGAAAAAGTAAGCATATGTTGCTTGCAAGAAACTCACCTCAACGAAAATATAGCCTTCAAAATCAGAGGCTACCAGTGTTACCGATCTGACCGAAAGGACAGGCGAAAAGGTGGGATACTTACCCTTGTAAAAAATAACATCACTGCTTCCCAAATCGAAGTCTATATGGAAGGGGCTGAGTATCAGACACTTAAACTTAAAACAGGCTATACAGACCTACATCTGATCAATTGCTACTGTCCAAGTGACCGCCCACAGGCACTGGACACACTACCATTACCAGAAAAAAAAATGATTGTGTGTGGCGAGTTCAACAGTCACTCACAGAGTTGGGGCTATGATCACATGGACCAGAGAGGAGAGAGACTGGAAGACTGGCAGGATGAGAATAGATTCATCTTGGTTAACAAGCCGTCCGACCTACATACTTTCTACTCGAGATCATGGCACTCTACAAGTACACCTGACCTGGCTTTTCATTCACCAGACCTGGAGTGGAACATTACACGAATTGTTGGGAAACAACTTGGTGGCAGCGACCATCGGCCAGTCTTTCTAACAGTAGAAAATGAGCTTGTAAGTGAAAGCAGCACCCTCTCGAGGTGGAACTACAAGAAAGCAGACTGGGCAATGTACAAGAATCGCACTAGCATACTGGTTAGAGACCTGAACACTGAGAAAGGCATAAATAAAGCAGTTGAAGAGTTTGGGAAATGCATACTACAGGCAGCGCGAGAAACGGTACCAAGAAGAGCCCGTAAACAATATAAACCCTACTGGAGTAGTGAACTGGAACAGTTGGATAATGATGTGGAAGTGTGTAGAAAGCAAGCAGAGGCCATACCCAGCAAAGAGCACCACAATAAATTCCAGCATGCAAAAGCCAAATTTCAAAGGGCCAAGCTGCAGGTAAGACGGAAAAGCTGGCAGGAAAAAAACATTCTCTGAACTTTGAAAGAGACACAAGGAAATTGAGGAAGCTAATAAAACAACTTAACGATGAGGGCACAGGGAGAAACTCAAAAATTGCACTACATAAAGATGGAAACATCTTAACAAGAAAGCAAGCAGCTGACCATTTTGCGGACTCATTCGCACAAGATAACAATATCAAAATTAGTCCAGAGAAACAAAAAGAGATTCGTGAGAAACGGCAACATACAGGACAGAAGGAAATAGTACATGAGGTTCTGGAGGCACCCATCACAATCAGCGAACTGGAGCTAGCCATATCAAAACTGAAAATGAAAAAGTCACCAGGAGCTGATGGTATCTCCAATGAAATGATCAGGAACCTAGGAACAGAGGCCAAAGCAAAGCTGTTGCAGATCTTCAATAACAGTTGGACCTTAGGCAATGTTCCACAAGCCTGGAGAGAAGCAATCATGATACCCCTCCAAAATCAGGGAAAGGTAGTTCCATTGCCTCTAGCTACAGACCAGTTAGCCTCACCAGCTGTCTCTGCAAAACACTGGAGCGCATCATCAATCACAGACTGCAGTGGTACATTGAAAGTAAAAACATCCTTGTGCCACAGCAGGCTGGCTTTATGCAGTGCTACTCTACGGAAGATCAGACAACCTACCTCTCTCAAGAAATTGAGGATGCATTCCAAGAGAAGAAGCTGGTGCTTGCGGCATGGATAGATTTGAAGAAAGCCTTTGACAAAGTCTGGAAAGAAAATCTGATGAATAAACTGAGAAACTGCAAAGTCAATGGACGAATGTACAAATGGGTGAAAGCATACTTGCACAACAGAAGAGCCCGAGTACAGATAGACGGACTAAAGAGCAGGAAAGTACTACTGCGTCACGGTGTTCCCCAGGGCGGAGTCTTGTCCCCCACACTTTTTATAATCTTCATCAATGATCTCGTTGCTAATCTATCGCATGGAATTAAAGCCGCAATGTACGCCGATGACCTGGTTCTATGGAGCACAAATGAACATGCATCAGTGGCCACCAGATTACTACAAAGAGCTGTAGATACATTTGTTGCATGGGCAAATAGATGGTGTGTCAGCATAAACACTGACAAGTGCAGCACCAACCACCCTATTTACCCTCTATCCAAAACAAAAGGCAGGGACCATCCAGATAAATGGAACACCCCTAAGCGAAGATAAAGAACCAACATACCTTGGAGTAACATTTTATGGCAGGCTGACATGGAGAAAGCACATCAACAAAGCAGTAGCAAAAGCCAGAAGGAAAATAGCCATCCTGAGAGAGCTCAGTGGAACCACATGGGGAGCCAGTGGGAAAATACTTAGCAAAGTTTATCAACAGAGCATACGACCACACCTGGAATACGGGTCAACTGCGTGGTGTTCGGCATCAAAACCCACACTACAAGAGCTGGACAAAGTGCAAAATCAAGCACTTAGAGTCACCACAGGAGGGATGAGATCAACCCCTATAGTGGAAATGGAGAAGATGGGGAGGACACAAGCACTGAGTGAGCGCAGAGATACGAAAACGCTAATACAAGCAGAAAAGTTCCTCAGCTTGCCAGGCCACCCTATGAAGAACAGTTTTGAAAACCTAGCTATGGGGCGGTTGAGAAGAAGTAGTTTTATCCACCAGGCCAAACGACTCTGCAGAGAAACCACCGATCTGCCCACAGTTGGTATCCCCCTAACAACTATTCCAGAGCGAACTCCATGGAAAGATGAGCATAGACTATCATTACAAATCCATACAAAAGTGAGAGGAATATCTGACAAGGAAGAACAGAACAGTGTGCAGCGCAGAACAGCCACTCTCAGCTTCCTTGATGAAGAATACCCACAGGACCTCTGGATCCGAGTCTACACAGATGGGTCAGCACAAAATGCTGTTCGAAATGGAGGAGCGGGAGTGTACATAGAATACCCAAATAATACTAGCGACACAGCTAGAGTACCGACAGGAAAGTACTGCCATAACTACGATGCTGAAATTGAGGCAATCAAGATAGCAACAGAGAAAATACTAAATACCAGCAATGGTACACAACCTGTGGTGCTATTGACAGATGCAAAATCAGTACTCGAGGCGATCCTGTCTGGGAAATTGCCAGTACTAAGGACACTACTTTCTGAACTTAGCAGTCAGCATAAGGTCACCATACACTGGATACCATCCCACTGTGGAGTACCCGGAAACGACAAAGCTGATCAATTGGCTAAGGAAGGAGCCAAAGAAGAACAGCCTGATGTGCCCGTTACATACCACCAAAAGAAAAGAATGATCAAATCAGTCAGAAAGGCACCAAAACCTGCTCAAGATGACTACCACGTTATGGACAGACCAGAACAAGTCATTATTCTGCGCCTCAGAACAGGGCACAATAGATTACGCAACCACATGTATACAAAATTCAAGATTGGTGAAACAGCCATGTGCAGATGTGGATTGGCTTCGCAGACAGCAAAGCACATATTCCAAGACTGCCCAAAATATAACATATCTAGGCAAACCTTCTGGCCTAGAGAGACGACAGTGGAAGATAAACTCTATGGACCGCTGTGTGAACTGAAAAAGACAATTCAATTCATACAAGAGACAGCATTGCAGTTATAGACATATTTCAAGCGAATGAAAGAAGAAGAGAAGAAGAATCCCGTATACTCTCGTACGAACCACAGCTGTGCGAGATTCGTTAGCGGATCGCGCAATGGCAAACTCCTGAACGTAAAACTTATCAAGACACAACAGCAGCTGAAAAATGCTGGTGTTGACTGCAGTGTCCTGTAAAGAATATGCGGGGGGAATATATATATAAATATATATGGTTGGAGAAATTATTCAGTCCGTAAAGCAGTAAACAGTTGTTATTTAGTTTACTAATATCACTTCTGGAAGTCTGAGGACCGCGAAGGTTAAAGTGCCCATGCTTAAACTTCCTGTGCGCTGATGACATGGAAGTTTATTAGGGTCAGTTTATCTGAAACGCTGACTTCTCGTTCAGAAAGCAATAGCTACCTGCTGAAGTTGAAATTACCTAGAATCTCAACCCAAAATGTATCGCAACGGCCTGTAAAGAACATGCAACATTCGCTATGTAAATGTCACTCAACCATAAATGTACCTTTATCACATAAAACATCAACTGATTATTGTCAAATAAATTAAGTGGTTTCCCGTTTCAACCCGCGTCATTATAATAGTTGCAAGCGTAGAATCCAGAATAGCGCGGGGATAAATCTAGTACTGTGATGGCAGATTACGGCCCGTCAATGGCTGAAAAGACAAACAAATCAAATATGCCTGTTGGTATCGGGGATACTGAGCAGGATGCGGAAATAAAGGTTAAAGGTAATGATTCTCGTTTGCAAACCTTCATGGTCTATTGAAAAGCCGGGTTAGCAAGGTCGTTGACACGCTTGCCTGACTACTCAGTTGTCACATATTCGAATCCTAATCGTGACCAGAAATTTTTGTTTGTTTGTTTTTATTTAAGTTGGACTATGCTATCGAGATGTGTCGGCCTAAAATGGGAACCATGAAATATTCTAGAAAGTAAGGCTAGCCTGCGTAATATCACCATCTAATGCCAGTTAGTCTGTTAAAATATAGGGGTACCAAGGTGTACTCAGTAAGGTTTGAGGACTGGAAATGGGCTCTATACTCATTTACCATATGAGTGTGAAGAACATGTATGGGCACGCGCGCGCGCGTGTGTGTGTGTGTGTGTGTGTGTGTGTGTGTGTGTGAGAGAGAGAGAGAGAGAGAGAGAGAGAGAGAGAGAGAGATTGTGCGTGTGAGAGAATGTGAGAAAGATTGTGCGTGTGGGTGAAGGTGTGTGCGTGTGTGAGAGAAAGCGTGCGTATGTGTGTGTGTGAGAGTGTGTGTACGTGTTTGAGAGATTGAGTGAGACTGTGTGTGTATGTGTGTGGGAGAATCTGTGTGATGGACGGTGTGTTCAAGTCTTCTATCTAAAGTTAAATGTTTTACCAGGACCAACTTCTGTGTCAACAACAATAAACAACAATTCAAAACAATGTATTCCCTTACTGGGTCATAAGTTCGAGTCCTCATCGGTCGGAATTTTAAAATTATTCTGGGCTCCCAGAATGATCCAGCCTGAATTGGGTGCCACGGAATTTCTTGGAAAGTAATGGCGGCGTAAATTGGGTGCCACAATATTTCTAGGAAAGTAAAGGCGGCGTAAATTGAGTGCCACAAAATGTCTTGGAAAGTAATGGCAGCGTAAATTGGGTGCCACAAACTTTCTTGGAAAGTAATGGCGGCGTAATTTGGGTGCCACAAAATTTTTTGGAAAGTAATGGCAGCGTAAATTGGGTGCTACAAAATTTTTTGGAAAGTAATGGCAGCGTAAATTGGGTGCCACAAAATTTCTTGGAAAGTAATGGCAGCGTAAATTGGGTGCCACAAAATTTCTTGGAAAGTAATGGTAGCGTAAATTGGGTGTCACAAAATTTCTTGGAAAGTAATGGCGGCGTAAATCTTCGCCACGGAGCGAGTAGAGTAGGCACTAGATAACATAACAATTGAAAGCTTTCGTTACCGACCAGGATTCGAACCTGTCATCTCTAAATTAAGACAGCGTTTCGCTGCAGGAACAAGTGTACTTCTTCTAAATCTGTGGGCGCCAAACAATAAATACATGTGTGTTTATTTATGAACAAGTTTCAAGGGGTTCCCCAGATATTTATTTGAAGGAAGAAATGCCTTATGAAAGAAGCAATTCCTTGTTAAGGAAACGATACGTTATGGGGAAAACGAGGCGTTGTGAAGGAAACGATGCGTTTTGAATTAAACGTATTACTGCGTGTTTGGTGATGAGGTAAATAATTTGTCTAAGTTTTAAAACGATAGTTTAATCACTTTCGCTAATAGCATTTTTTCTCCTACCTTTCAGAATATTAACTGTCGAAATCGACAGGTAGTTTAAAAAAAATAGCCAGACAAACTAAAAGAATAACATATAAAACTAAAAAGAAACGAGTGACATTTCATTAACATATTAACTAATTAATGAATTAATATGCGAATGAATGAATGACAATAGAAAGCAATAAGGAAAGTGAAGCAAAAGAAGACCCTTGACAAGTGGATTCAAATATTACTTTTAATTATAAAAAGGACTGAGCGAGAAATAATCTGCCATCTTCCCAACAGAGACACAAAATCATTCGTCAAAGTCTTAGCCAGCAAAAACCTTACATCAGGCGGGCATATCCCAAGAGAAAGGCAGGAAGTAATAGCAGCATAACGACATAAATTCTTCTGGACAACTGGGGCATCAAGCTTAAGAAAGGGGATGGCTGCGTCACATGACACTTAACAACAAGCATTACGTGAAAAGAATTGCTAGAGGCTGGCAAGCTAATTACCTCATCAATCTTGAGTATATTGCTTTTCTTGATTTCACTACTGCTGTTGCTCTTCTTCGCGTTGATAATTTTATATGTGTGGTTTGAGAGATGGTTAATTTGTCTTATTTTGTCTTGTCTTGTCCGCGTCCTACCATTTCTGAATGGTTGCTCTGGATTATAAATTGTTAATTAAAGAGGCGTATACGTTAGAGGGAGGGGAAGGGGAGAGAGAGAGAGAGAGAGAGAGAGAGAGAGAGAGAGAGAGAGAGAGAGAGATAGAGTGAATGAATGATTAAAAGAGAAAAGGAGAGAGATAAGAGGAAGAGAGAGACAGAGAGAGGAAGTGAGGAAGGTGAAAAGAGAGATAGATTGAGAGATAGAAATAAGGAGATAGGGTAGTGACAGGGAGAGATGTTAGTGACAGTGAGAGAGAGAGAGAGTGAGGGAGGGGGAAGACAGATAGACTGGGAAAGAGATGGTAGTGACAGGAAAGAGGGAGGGAGGAGAAAAGAGAGAGAGAGAGAGAGAGAGAGAGAGAGAGAGAGAGGAGTGGGGAAAGAGGGGGATAGAGAGAAAGATATGGAGAGAGAGATATGGAGAGGTAAGCGAGAGAGAGAGAGGGTGAAGCACTATCCTATTATGGGTATATAATATTTAATATGATAGGACCATAGAACTTTGTAGGCCTGATTACAGGAAGGAATAAGTGGCCAATCTTTCCATCACTTAACAGGCGACGAGCTCAAGCGTCTAATCCTTGTCTTCAAGACATTATCATCGCAGCTCCCTATCACATTCACTAAGGCGTCCTCTAGTTGTTCTGTAACCTCGTTCTATTCTACAAGGCCAGACATCCTCTCCACTTTCCCCGGATTAGGGAGAAGGAGAAGAGGGGGGAGGGGAGAGAAGCACATCGTCCTTTTCTCTTGAAGTTAGTTGTACTTTCTTTACATTACATTCCACTCAACTCCAGCAATTATTAGCTGTTTGTTATAAACTATGCTATTTCTCTGGCTGCGATGTTCTCAACTTTCTTCTTCAACAACCACATCTCTGCTTTGGGCACATAGTCAGTCAAAACTTGTGTTACTCGTCCTGTCCAGGGCATTGCAATCAATCCTAGCATTTACTGGCTGATTGTAATATGCTAGGAGATTTTACTTCAGCAGTTTTCCATTGCTTTCTGAACGATGGAACGGTGGATTATCATAGCATGATAATCAACGCAAAGATTTCTGCTTCCAAACTACATGAGTCTCATTTCGAACTCTTGACTCGTTATGTTAAAGAATTATGAAACTGCGAGTCTCACATCCTTTAACCGTTCTTTCATCTAATCTCATCATCTAATCTCATCATCTTCTCTCATCTCATCACATCTTGTATCTTGCGGTGTCGAGGTGAGGTATAAAGAGCGTGAGAGTGCCCCATTATGGGCTTCATATATCGATATTCCCATGGACTCTGTTATTCCCTGCCCATCGCTTACATGGTCGGCCTCTTCTTCGTGTTCCTTGTGGTCTGTACGTCATTGCATGTTGTGGTATACTTTTCGTTGGTATATTTATGGCCGAATATTTAACTTGCTGTTTTCTAATTACATCTAGCTTTGCTATAACTCTCACTTTAATCCCGATTTCTTCATTTTTGATTTTGTTCTCTTCTTGACACACTGAATATTTTTCTCAGGAATCTCATTTCCGTTGTTGTAATTTGCTCTCTGTTTCTTTCATTGTCCAGGTTTGGCATTGGTAGCATAGAGTTGGTAGGAAAATTGTCTTGTTGAGTCCTTTTTTAGTATCTACTGATACCTGTTTGTTCTTTCGTCCAATGAGTTGGTTTGCCTTATTGCTTCTATTTACGATCTCGATTTCTGATTTGCCATTTAATGATATTATAGTTCCTAAGTACTTGAAGCTTTTTACTTGTTCTAGGAGTATTCTTTAGAATGAATCTTTGTTTTTGATTTATTTCTTCTTTGGTTAAAGTCATTACCTCTGTTTTAATGACGCTAATTTTCATGTTATGTTCCTTTCTGTCTTATTCCGTAAAATTTCAAACAATCAACACTGTGAGACGAACCTAGTCTGCCTGTGCCAGAGCCGAAGAAGCAAATCTGCTCAGGACTCTGAGGAAAGGCCAGATTTACACATAACCAGACTGCTACTGGTACAATTAGTATTGGGATTCTTCGCTAGCTGTTGAAGATGAGGACGGGGCACGTATGGGAATGCCCCCGAGTGCTGTGATGCCGGTTCTTAATTCAGCTCAGCTGAACTCATCTTCTATAAGCTGTGAACACATTAAAAAATAAAGGAATGAATTAATTGGTTAACTTGTTAATGCATGCATGAACACATCAAAGAAGATATCAATTAATTACCTAATGAATGAATCAATCAATCGATTATTCAATCAGTCAGTGCATGGATGAACAAATCGGTAAAGATATCAATGAACTACCTAACGAAAGCATGAACAAATCAATTAATCAATGAGCAAGTTAACAATTTAAATTAAAAAGAAGAGAATGAAGGAATAAATTGAGAAACTAAGCAATGGACGAATACATACATATAAACTGACTGACGACCTTGAGAATACTTTAATCAATGAGTGAATGATTACATGCATGAATGAATGATAAAAACATACTAAACATTGAATGAACGAATTAATGATTAAACAATCTTACCAAACCACTGTCAAATGAGCGCATACCTGACCTAGTGCGAATTCGCATGTGTCCCGCCATTATTCACCATTGCAATGTGCAATATTTATGTTCACATTGATTACCACGCTCTCATTCTGCTGTGTCGATAAATAAATTAACAGTGTATTGTTGTATAACTGCAATTATTTTGTTTATTAACAATAAACCTAATTAAAAAAGAAACTCAATGCATTTTTAAATCAACAAATGTAAATAGAGAAAACAGCGTTGTAGAACTTGTAAGTCTTTTCAGTTCAAACGACGATCGAAAGAACGAACGAACATTATTTTCAAAGTTACTCAAATTGAGGTATGTCGAACACTCGGCCCTTCCAACCACTTATTTTTGTACATTATTTGTTGTGCATTTTACATTTACAGAGAAAACAAATTGGCAGATGAATGCTGTGAACATATACAATGAATACTACCATGTTGCCATGATACAAAATAAGGTGTGACAGAGCTAATGCAGACAGGGTCAGAAGGTAAACAATATAACAGGACGGGAGAGGACGAAATTTAAGGGTCGGTCAGTAAGAATCTAATAAAACTCATGACAGGCAGAGTACACGGTTAGTACTAACTTTGACTAACTTTTGACTAACTTACTGACCAGCAGTCAGGAAAACACGGGAATTTGGTCACGTGATAACCCGCGACGTGTGCGTTGAAAAGCCATTCAGGCTCAGGGCCAGTGTAGTTGACGCGTGAACAACTATAATATTCAACTAAAGATTTGATGATCTGAATCGAGTGACTGATTACAAGAATTGGTAGAATAAAACCACAGAATGTTCACTCATCAAGAATTCCTATCGGACGTTTGAAGTGCATCTACATTCTTAATTATAGCAATAAAGCAGCCAAGTTTTGTATGACTAGCCCGGTGTGTAATTGTTAACCGATTCATGTAACGGATAAACTGTAAGTTTTAACTTACCATTATAGCTTATTTTGAGTATTCACGAATACAATCTTGATATTGAACACGACGCCTGCTGCGACGGTAGAATAGTACTCAGTGACAGACTGCCTGTAGTTGATAGCTGGCAGGGTTGCGTATCGAACGGAACGAGCTTGGTCAATGCATGGAGCTGTACTGGAGATGTACTGATTAAAATATTTTGCCTCCCTGAAACGAATGTGTTAAACGTCGGTTTGTCATGTGGTGAATCACTTAAATAAGAATACCTTGTGTTGGACGATAGACAACGAGAGCCAAGTAATTAACCCCCACCTACTACATTTGCATCATGAGGGTCGTCTCGGCGAATTGAACAACTGCATATCAACAATATGGTGGCATGCTTCGATTAAAACACTAGAAGATAGGAAGCATCCGTTAGATCTTTCCCAAAGGCGCTCTGGTGTGTTGGAAAAGAAGGAGTCGGAGAGATTGGCTGGGTCTGCAAACTTTGGGTGAGGTATTGATGCATTTACGACAAACGTAGTCAGGGTCCTTTGGGATCGCGTCTATATTGTGGAAGAATACATAGTTTAGTTTAGTTTAGTTGACGGAAGAACATCACGACACACGGGTGTAACCCATAAGTGCTCCGTTCTACTCCTAACTCAAGCCTGAGTCCGGACAATTTCAACTCGGAACACGAACTCCAGAGCACCGGTGAGGATCCTGAAATACTTTGGGCAGATTTTTTTAACTCGAAATTTTGCCTGGCAGAGCCGTTAAGCTACCGATTCTTAGGAAGTATATATATGTAAATTAGCATAGCCTAAAATGAATGTTCAGCAGGGAGTAACAAGAGAATTTTCCCGACTCAGGATTCCGTTTGAAGGCCATCCTGAAGCATAATGAGACAACTGGTACCATTAGTATTGGAACTCTTCGCTGGCTGTTGAATTTGAGGATGGAGCACTTATGGGCAATTACTTATATAATTGCAAAAGAAAGTACGAACGAATGAACGAACGAACGAACGAACTTTACTTTACTTTCAAAGGGTTAAGAATTGGGCACGCCTGACATTCGAAGTAAAAAAAAAAAATGGATAAAGTATTATGAATAACAGATAAAATAGAATTAACATTTCTTCCTAATTTCAATATCAAAGTGAATGGAACTAGTTTAAACCAGCTCAATGAATTTAAGTAATTGGGTTCTGTAATAACCACAGACTGCAGATATTAAGGACGTGTTACGTGTAGAATTGTCCCCGTATTTCAAAAGATGAAGAATATTCGTTATTCAGAGTGAGCAAAATATTTTTTGAGAGCTGTATTAAGCAAAACCTGATGTACGGACGCAGATCATGGATAATTGGTAGACAAGTGAAGAATTATGTGGAAGCTGTGTAAATGTGGTTTTATAGAGGAAAATGATGGACCTTGGACGGATAGAAAGATCTATCAATCTCAGTGGTTCTCAACCTTTTTTGGCCCATGCTCCCTTTCACCATATGTTAGAATATAAATTCCCCTCTTTCCAAAATTGTCAGCCTCAAAAGGTGCATTCAAAATAACATGCCTATAATATTGAAAATCCTTATTTTCTTCCATATGTGTACATGACCTTTACATGCATAGATAAATTTTATAGTGTAGTTTTATAAATTTAATGGGAAATCAATATGCTGAGAGATATTAAAACTTAAATAAAAGCATTTTTAAAATATTCACAATATTTTATTAACACACCAAATTAATCATATTACAGTACACAAACAGATAAAACGTAAAAGAGTTGTAACTTAATATTTAAAACCAGAATGCCAGAAAATTGTGCTTAATCAAATAAAACGCTCAACAACAACAAACAAACCAAAAAAAAAAAAAGAAGAAGAAGG
Organism: Cepaea hortensis; assembly: GCA_963921405.1. Classification (NCBI taxonomy): domain Eukaryota; kingdom Metazoa; phylum Mollusca; class Gastropoda; order Stylommatophora; family Helicidae; genus Cepaea; species Cepaea hortensis. The sequence continues at coordinate 90,280,369 of OY992887.1, forward strand.
AAATTGTAGATTTGTAATTACCTTCATTCAACTGAAGATTGTAATTAATGAAAACACTGTGACTGTTTTTTTTTTTTCTCAGCACTACTGAAATACGCGGAGGAATGCTTGAAAGGGCACATCGGAGATCATTTCCAACATCTCTATTACGTCTTTTCGTTTTAATTTCCAACAGAGCTGAAAAGCCTGACACAGAAAGATATGTTGACGCAAATGGAAGCAATGCACGGGTTGATTTTTCTGCCACTTTTGGATAGGAATCGCATATCACAGACCAAAATTCCGTGATTGGTTTCTCATCGAACACATCTCTTGCTGCCGAATCAATTTTTACCTCAAGAAATTCATCATGACAATCATCAGAAACTTTGTCAATTGATAATTTGAATGGATATCGCACCAAATCCAAATCATCATTACTAAGTTAAAGAAGATATCACTCAAATTAATTTTCTAGTGCTTTCAAATGCTGCGAAATGTCATCTTCTTGTTTTGTTTTATTTTTCTTTCTTTTTCTTTTTTTTCTTTTTTCTTTTTTTTTTTTTTTTTTTTTTTTTTGTTGTTGTTGTTGCAAATTTTGGAAGTACTTGGTCTTTACCACCAACAAGAACGGATTACAGCTTCTAAACATTGCAACATTTTTCATATTGACCTTTCTTTTCCAATTTTCTGGCTTTCTCATAAAAGCTTTCAAAACATCCACGAATTGTATGCTATTTGTATTCTTCCTTGCATCTGAAGATTGAGTTTATGCAGCTGTTCAAAAACATCAACTAAATACGCAAGGCGTATAATCCATTCCTCATCTTCCAGCCAGGCAAAAATTTCCATCTTGCCCTGAACTTCAAACAATGATTTTAACTCGTCTCTCAGCTCGTATACTGTATACTCGCGCAGTTACATTTCCTCTTGACGGCCAACATTTGTGTGGGAAAGAAGGAAATGGAAGTCTGCATCAATGTCTATACATAATTGCTTGAAAATCCGTAAGATGAGAGCTCCTCCTTTGACATAATTCACTATCTGAACGATGTGATCCACAACCTTCCCGTATGGAGCTCGAAGTGTTTTGAAGGCCAATACCTGGCGATGGATCATGGAATGAATGCCTTTCACTTTTGGGGCACGGTTCTTCACACTAACTTGAAGTTCTGATTTGGTTCCCAACAAAGCTGGTGCTTCATCTATACAGCACCGACACATATTATCCCGTATACAATTTTCTAATTCAAGGAAAGACTAAACCTTTTCCAAAATATCAGATGCCTTGGTAGTTGTTTTAAGAGGAGAACAAAAAAGAAGCTCTTCTATAAATGATCCCGAATGCACATTCCTTGCAAATATCATAAACTGAGAACACGATGCCACATCGATCAATATGAATTGAATAGAGCCCAAATTCTGCAGACTTGATGTCCAGCACAACTTGATCCTTGATGTCAATGGCCATATTGCTGATCCTCCTTTGAACAGTATCGTTTGATAGTGAAACCGCTGCAAGTTTTTTTCTTTGATCCGTTTCCCAACAATATATCCACCATCTTGAGACAATAAGATTGCATCAGAATTTCCCCGATTGAATGTGTGTTTTTTTCTGCTTCGCTATCTCCAGTGCTACGACATAGGAAGCTTCAGTAACCTTTTGGTTTGTTTCTTGGAATGCCCCTGTTAAACAAAGTCTCCTCCTTTTGACAGCATTCCCAAGACGTTCAAAATAGGTTTTGTCCTTGTCCTTATGTTGAGGATGAACATTCAAGACATGTTGCTTCAACTTCATCGGTTGCATACATTCATTTGACAAACCTTTACCACAAATAACACATTTAGGTCGTTCTTCTCCGTTGATGATGAAAAATGTGAATTCATACTGAATATATGAATGATCATACTTTTTTTTTTTTTTTTTTTGAAACTTATCATGAGCTTCAGTTTCTGTAAAGGAAAAGGAAAAAAGTCAAGAATAACTATAAATAAAATATTTTCACACATTAAAAAAGTGTAATATTTATTCATTTTATAGATTCCAAAATACAGCTGGCTTAAAGAAGTAACGCAATCGTAAGTTGTAACGTAACAAAATTAAAGAAAGGTGTATTTTCCATCATCATTGGCACCTTGCCGTCTTTCCATCTGATTGCACGTTAATTACGAGTACATTACTAACCATCGTCGAAGCCCATATCGACGTGAGAACTCACATCATAAACGATGACTGACGATCTTATCGTGAATTGCAAAACAGCAACGTGGGATAACTACACGATTGTGTAACTAATTCCGGAAATTTTGTTCAGCAAAAGACACACAGTCATACACACACAAACAATTGAAGAACTTGGGCTCATGCCAAAACGAAAATAGAACTATCTCCTGCACAAGCCGGGCGCTTTTCGTCAGCAACATTCGAGATTTTGACAATAGCAAAATGGAAGTTCTCAATTGAGATAAGCTGTCATTTCTGAATTTGTGGCTTCTTAACGTGATCAATACTCGTGAACACATAAGAAAAACATTACAGCTCTTCTTAATTTGGGAAGCTATTTCTTTTTACTTCTTCATAAATGAAACTGGAACGCTTAAAGTCACGATCGTCAGAAGCAGATATTGCATATAACGCAAAGAAACATTTTTAAAATGCACAAATGTGGGAGATAATGGTTCATGTTAACACCACAGAAACTATAGAAACACAGCAGCCAAGGTCTAACCGATACCTGCAGAAGACCACAGAGAGAGAGAGAGAGAGAGAGAGAGAGAGAGAGAGAGAGAGAGAGAGAGAGAGAGAGAGAGAGAGAACGTGTATCCTTCTACGACAAGACTTCTTTATATGGTTAAAGATTTATCTGTGCACAACGCTCACAAATAATTCAAGAAAGGGGGATGGTCGCTGCAGAACGCGGAGGAAGGGCGCTCGTAGAAAAGGAGCCATATGAAGGGAAAGGCACACACAAATGTGAACTAAAGCGGCGCACGCATGCGCACTTTGCATTGAGTCACCGCACAATGACTGTGCGACACCAAAGACATAATAATAACTAATAACAAAACACACAAACCAGCGAAGGGAAAGCCCAGCGTGACCTTTCAGTAGAGGGGAAAGATGCACACTGTGTTTTGTGTAGCCAGTTTGTGTCTGCCAATCCCTGGTCTTAATTCTCCCACCCCACCCCAATGGAAACCAACAAATTTTCCCCCTGGGTTGAATTCCCTCTGGTTGAGAGTTGAGAGCTACTGATCTATCTTCTTTAATTATGTTAACAATCAAAGAAGGATACGCGCATCATAAGACATAACCTAACGGGTGGAGTTGAATGCCGAAACGACACCGTAAATATGTACATATTCACGGACTTCTCTGGCCCTTTCAAGGAATATGGTTCAGAGGACTCCACAGTATATTTGATACCTGTCCGGTATAAGTAATCACTCTACTCTCTCTCTCTCTCCCTCTCTCCCTCTCTCTCCCTCTCTCCCTCTCTCTCTCTCTCTCTCTCTCTCTCTCTCTCTCTCTGTCCAAGGACTAGACCGACACAAGAGTTCATGACATTACACAAAGCTTGTGTATTAAACATATTCACAGCCGCCACAACAAACTTATATATATATATATATATATATATATATATATATATATATATATATATATATATATATATAGCGTGCGTGCGTGCGTGCGTGCGTTCGTGCGTGCGTGCGTGTGTGTGTGTGTGTGTGTGTGTGTGTGTGTGTGTGTGTGTGAAAAGTGGAACTAGTCCACAGAATATTCTACATGAAAAACCCGGCAGACCCACGGTCAAGTAGTATGACTAAGGATGTCATCATCTCTTGTCACTAGGTCGTAGTTTGATGTCTGGAGTCAGGCAGCCTCTCATCCGATTGTGTCGAAGCTCCTCCGTCCAGTTCTGGGGATGTATCAGGACACTTCTCTTTTATGTAGAGGGTCACCAATGAAGACTGGAGACTGTAAAGACTCGGTCGCTTTAAGACGTGCTATGCTTGCAGAACTTCAGGATGTCCACTGGCCTCCACTAAAGCATAACAATAAGGGGATGAAAGGTTCTAGGTGTCTGTCCCACAAGTTTCACCTCCACTGGAGCAAAGTATAGTGAACGAAATGTTCAAACAATGTCACTTGGCACACTGTACACCATGGGTGGTGCGAACGACAACATCTTCACACTCCATCATTATAATACTGAAAGTTCATATTCTTCTTCACTTCTCACAGGCAAAAGGGTATCTTCTTGGTGAATACCTATTAATTTATGGAGTCCGCTTATCTGGCAAGCGTCTTGCCTCTGGCTGTTCCATACTAAGTAGCCAATGGGATAGTGTTGGTAATTCACCTTATGATAATAATGTTTATATAAATTAGTTTCCTTTCTGTCCCACTCAGTTCTCACATAGGCAGGTGGTTATGACGATCAATAGAAATTCGGATGAAAGGACGGACGACTTTCTCTCTTCGTCGGCCCTACAGATAGGCATGTTGTTTCGTGCACAAGGCTGAGGTTACTTGGTCATTGAATTTTATGATCTTCAAAGGTCGCAGATACATTCACCAACCAAAAAAGGGAAGCCAGAAAACAAACAATTGGGTGAACGTCCTGTGTATTACTATTAAATCACTGTCACATTCACATGAGACATATTAGGACACAGCATCAGCATCATAGAGCGTAATCATGTACATTCATGACTATCACTACCAGATCCTATGGCCCGGCTGGCCGAGATGATCAAGTACATAGGGTCGTCTACTTCTGGTCGACTGGAATCGCCTCGTTTAGTAGACTGTCATATCGTCTTGTAGAGATCCAGCTCGTCGAGACAGCTCTTGAGTATTGGAACCCACTTATACAAGCGCACACTTCATCCTGACCCTTTCACACAGTTATCTCTCATCCCTAAGGACTAAATGTTGTTTGGTTTCTTTGAGGTTGGGGAAAAGAGGCGCCCCTTCTGATATTACATTATGCAAATATCACCTCATGACCCAATATTCTTGGGTTGTGTTTACAGAAGAAAAGTAGTACAGATAATAAACCAACTGGGCTGGTCGAGCGGCTAAAATGCCTGACCCGGGCTCGATCCCTCGGTAAGGTGTGGGATTATTTTCTGTCGGGGGCAAAAAGACAATTCTAACCTGCACAGTTCGCGGCGACTGCACTAGCAAGGCAGCCTTAATTGCTCAGGCTCAAAGACCCATCTGCCATACACCGCAAGGTACTATGTTGGCAGTAAATGACAGTTTATCTTCAAGTCACACCCAAACCCGTTACCTTTCCCCTTCTTTCATATACTAAGAAGAGAGAAGAAAATGTAATTCATACATGTATGTGCACCCCATGTAGAAGAGTTACCATTAAAAGGATTCCATCCATTATCTCATTCCCAAATGCACGGAGATTAAACGCTCGCTGGCTCCTACTGGAGCTAAGTAAGTGTATGCCTAAGGCACGCACTAGTTGATGATGAAATATAAATTCACTTTCTGCCCTATGTTGTTTAGGCTTAAATGAAAGCTGGAGTGTTGAGGAAATCAATGCCATAATTGAAAAAGAGCATTGATGTAGCTGAATAGCACAATAGATGGATCATTATTTAGATCATAAAGCCCTACATTCTGACCATACCGTTAAATAACTGTTCACTGGACCATAGGCGGCAATGAATACTTGCGTTACTTATTTACCTTTGCGTGTTGCACAGTGTGTCAAATTGCGGTAGCTTCCCTTGTTACCAGATTCATATAACTACCCAATAAAGAAAGATATATTAAATACCTTCTTTTGGGAAAAGCCACACCATGTCCATTTTGAATAAATTCGATGTATGTAACAACTGAAAACTTCTTCTTGTGTAGTAATAAACTATCACAGCTTTACTGAAAAGGACTTGAACATGTTATCGGTCTGCAGACTGAAAGGTAACTGCTCTCCCGTTGACAGTAGCTCAGCTCTCGTATCCTCGACATGAGGATCGTTAACTGTTCACGTTTTCCCCAACCGTCAATGAATTATAGTAGACTGAATATTAATAGACGAGATTAAGTGAACAGAACTTGTTCACCGTGAAATAGTATTCTGTGAGTTATATTTGTGAGAGAGAACTAGTATATTCTACCCACTTCGTGAAAGAAAAGGAATCCCATAAAGGTTTTTCCCTTGCTACATTTAGCGCGTGTCCCCGTTCTAAATCTAGATTGGGGTGTTTGTAAACCAGATATTCAAATGGAACCCGCTGATTTCGGGACAGCAATAAACATGCTTTCTTCATGTTATGAAAGGGGGAAGCTGGAGTATGTAGCCACAACGGGAAAGTTGTATTGGAGGAGAGGCATGGGGAGCCCAAGAGAGAAGATATTGGATTGTTCTACATCAAGGCGTGAAGGAACATAAGTATCAGATTTGCAGTACACGAGACAGAAACCCAAGGATAAGCAGTATTTCAGAAGATAAAGAACATTCTTTGTCAGTCGAGTAATCATTATAACATAATCACCAACGCCACACCGCATGGACAATAAGAAGAAGACAATTCAGAAATACTGTTATTACTGTTTAAAGCACCTTGCTGTGTAAGGCAATCGGGTCTTAAGCCGGGTCGTAAATTAGGCCGCCTGGCTAGCGCAGTCTCCTCGAAATGTGCAGGTTAGTGTTGTTGTTGTTGTTGTGATGTGAAAATCGAAACATTTGAACTTAAATTTGCATAAAAATTATTCGAATGTCTTGGGTCAAGAAAATAAAATTACGGACGTTATAGAAGATCTGAGCATGGAAGAAAACTCGCTCATAAACAGTATCATAGCTCGGAAATAATGTGTTCATAATAACGTCACTGCTTCCGACCGAACTGACGTGAAAGCCACATTCGACATAATAAATAAGCCAAGTGCTGCACTGAATTCATATGTTTATTTTAAATGTGTTTAATTATGACAAGGCTTGTAACGGCATTCATAGAAGGTTGTTGTGACACTATAGGATCCCAATTAAATGCATTAATAAAGGACGACATTAAAATTTGAAATGTAGTTCTTCATGAGGAGGAAAGACAGCGGATAATTGGAAATAAAAATAGGAGTGCTAGAATAATGTCTTTTGTAACCATTATTATTCTTACTGACTATAGACTGGATATTGAAGACAACAATAACTACCGCTAGAAATTGAATTCAACGGACTGAGTTGAGTTGAGCCATGAACCGGCACCACAGCAATCGGGACATTTACCTGCCTGCTCCGTCCTCATCTGCAACAGCCAGCGAAGAGTCCTAATACTAGTGGTACCAGTATCAGTCTGATGATATGTCCGTCTCGCCTTTCCTCTGAGTCTTGAGTGTCGGCCAGATCCTCTGGTCACTCCCTGCAGTACCATCCTCTCCGAGCCTTGGCGATATATCCATTCTTCTACACTATATACACGATTCCAAAAGGCCCCGACAACATCTGCCTTATCTTGTACCCATACCCCACCGAGGGCTACTGTGGAGGGCGGACGCGCCATGGACCAGGCTGACATTCTGAATGCTCTACGAGAAGTAAGACTTTTGCGAGAACCAAGCGATGACTGTTTATCTACAACCATGGCCAGACTGCGAGAACAGCAAATTAAAAGAGGTGTGGCCAAACAAGAACACTACGCAGGAAGTCAAAGAAGATTGATAAACCAACACAGAACTGGTGTCATTAGCCGCTATACGCTGCGGGATTTGCTGAGGAGGGGATCCGAGCACTTATGGACTGATGTGCAATGAGAATGATCTGTCGACTAACTAACTATCTAACTAATTAATACCCCACCGAGGGGTGCAGACCCAGCCAAACTAACCTTCTGCTCGTTTCCTATCACACTGGTATGTCCTGGGGGAAACCCAACAGATATTCAGTGAATTCTGACAAATTAACTTGTTGATTCGGTCTTTGCCAGCGACACCGTTCTTCCGTCGTACACACAACACACGTGATGGGAGGAGGGGGGGGGGGGAGGGGGTCACAACAATGGAGTTAAAATACGTAGCGAAAAGACAAAGGTAATGACCTAGCAATTAGCAACCCGATCTCCCTTTGTGAAGCCTGACTTCAAGAGGCGGCAGTACCGTGCGGTAGATTTTCTCAGTATGATGCAAGTCTGTCTTCTAAATACCGCCCCCTTCCATGTTTATTTCTTTAAAAATGCCGCCCCTTATGAAGCCCCCGTATTGTGCCGCCTGATGCTGCTGCCTCTCTGTATCATAGCACTGTACGGCCCTGAGAGGCGGTATTATACACTTATTCTGGTAACAATGTTGACCAAGATGTCCTAACAGAAAAATATAATAAAATAATAATACGGAAAGCCACAGGCGCTTTCATAAGACTGGGACACTCGTGGAAGTCAAGAGATATTACACTTAGCTCCAAACTTAGAACATTAAACTTCAGTTATAATGCAATATTACAGGGTGTTTATAAAATCTCACTATACTTTATATGCAGAACAAATTTGAAAAATGAAGTGCATTATGTCATCAGAAAATGTGCTCCACAGTCCAGAGAATGACTGTCGTCTGCATTCCAGAGTGGTCTTATCAACGGAAGGATATTTTTTGGTTGAACAAGTGTTTTGAAATGGCAGTCAATACACATGAATGGTTGTTCAACGATTTATAGCAAGATTTCCTGATAAACAACCTCCTCATCTCATTACGGTTAGAATTTGTTGAATAAGTTTCTTGCTGCCGTGGACATTTCCAACACCTGTTATAATGAATACTTCATTGGTACTTTCCAGCTTTCTCAAAACAACGTTAGACGAAAGCAGTGACTATTATAACTAATTAAATGAATTGATTAGCACATTTTTAATGACATCATGTACCCTGTTTTTCAGATTTGTTCTACATACAAAGTGTAGTGAGACTTCACAAAATCCAGTATTTGATGGGTCAGAAAAATGGAGAACGACCAAAAGAAGAATTACTATTAAATTACGAACATTAATTATCTGTCGCCTGTGCCGAAGAGTGGAATTTGAATGGTATGACAGGAACATCGATGTATTGCTGAATGAGAGAAGTTAACACACTCCAGTAAATCAATTTACCAGTAAATACGCAAATACCACCTTGCCAGTGAAGATAAATAAGAAAAAGCAATTATCGATAACCGATGAAATCTTGAGCATAATAACTCAAAGAAAGAAAGCAAAGAACACTCCAGATTAAATATTAATAGACAGAGAAATACAGCACATGTGTAGAATTGCCAAAGGAGAGTGGTTGCAGAAGAAAATGCAAAGAAACAGAGGATCTAGAAATAAAACACAACACGAATTAAATATAAAAAATAAAATATATAAAATATTTACAAAGAAGAAAAACCGGAAGTGGTTGTATCGGAGTGGAAAAAATGAGAAATTATAATTGACAATCAATCAATCATGTGCCATGCCCGAAAGCATGGGCGGTAATCACTCGCCATTTCATTCGATCACCAGCGTCGTGGATCAGCTCAGTGTTTCTGTCTCGCCCATGCCATATGGCCAAGCCATCCAGGTATTTTCCTCTCGGTCTTCCTCTTGGTTTGTTCACTTCGATCTTGCCAGTTGTCACTAAGTTCTCCAGTCCATTTCTTTTCATAACATGTACAAAAAATTTTGACTGTCTACGTCTAATTTCTCTAATCAGTTTACCATTTTTATTTGTCTCCTGTAGTACTTGGTCATTGGTTTTTCTGTCTGTCCATGGTACTCTTTGCATTTTCCTCAGAAACCACATTTCTGCAGCCATCGGATGTTTTTCAGCTTGACTGCTCATTGTCCAAGTTTCACATCCATTCAAAATAACAGTCTCTATGTATCCCCTAAACACTCTTTTTCTCGTTTCAGTTGACATCTTTTTATTGGTCAGAATGTTTTTTTATCTTGCTAAAGGCTACTTTCGCCATGGTGATTCTTGTTCTAATCTCTTCAAGGCATCTCCCATCATATGTTATGACTGTTCCGAGATAGTTGTACCGATTCACTTGTTGAAGAATATTCCCATATACTTGTTTATTACATTGTGGTACTTCGTTCTTCCTAGTGACGACCATAACCTGTGTCTTCTTACAATTTAATTCCAACCCCAGCTGCTCACTGTGTACAACAACCGCGACAACTAATTATTGTAGATCTTGTTCATTGTCTGCAATAAATACTGTATCATCTGCATATCTAATGTTATTGATGTTTCGTCCTCCAATGCTGATTCCATTTATATCTTCTACATTTGTGAAAATATTTTCACTGTATATGGAAAACAGATCTCGAGACATTACACATCTCTGCCTAACACCTCTCTTAATAGGTTGATATTGTCCCACTTCATTATCAATCCTTATGGCAGCTTGTTGTTTCCAATATATGTTTTTTATAAGTCTAATGTCCTTCCCTTCAATTTGTAGATATGCAAGCATATCGGCCATGTTGACATGTCTAACTCTATCAAAAGCCTTTGTGTAGTCAATAAAGCAAAGGTGTATATCCTTGTTTACTTCTATAGCACGTTCAATAACTGTTCGCAGCATATACATAGCATTTACTGTACCCTTTCCTTCTACAAACCCACATTGTTCTTCCCCTATTTCAGGTTGTATTTTCTTCCTCACTCTTTGCATGATAATTCGTAGGAAAATCTTTGTGATGTGACTCATTATACTAATTGTTCTATGTTGATCACATTCCAAGGCTCCTGATTCCTTTAGGATTGCAATACATTCAGAGTTACATAATTAAGAAGGGATATCTCCAGTATCATATAATGTGTTCAGCAGACTGGTGACTTGATATAGTCCAAATTCTTCTAAAGCTTTAGTCATTTCTGTTGTGATGTTATCTGCACCGGGGGCCTTGCCAGATTTCATATGCTGAAGAAAATTTCGAACCTCCATCTTCAAAATTGGCGGTCCTTCATTATTAAATCTAATATCATACTGTTCTTCTCTGTTATCATTATAAAGGTTTTTCAGATAATCTTTCCATACATGTAGAATCTGATCTTTTACTATTATGATTTTGCCATCTTTAGTTTTTAGACAGCCTGTTGATGTACTTGTTCTTTTATTAGTAAGTTCCTGAATTATTTTGTGCACTAATTTGGTATTTTGACTGTTGTGTTGTTTTTCAATGTCTAAGCACTTTTCCTCAAGCCATGCTTCTTTTGCCTCCTTACATAGTATTCTGACTTGTCTGTGAATTTGTCATATTTGTCAGGATTATTTTTGTTGAGTCTTCTTGTTTCCATTAGTGGTAAAATTTCTTCAGTCATCCATTTCTTACGACCCACCTTCGTTAATTTTGGAATAGTAGTTTCTGCAGCCAAACTGATTGAATTCTTCAACATTTCCCATTGATCAACCACATCTTTAAATCGGATCTCTAGATCAGACAATATATCACATCTGTTCTGTACTTCTATGTTGAATTTGTTTTGATTTCTTTGTTATTACTCAATGTACACAAATCATATTTAGTATTTCCTGTTATATACTTGACTTTCTTCAACTTTATCCTGAATTTTTCTGTAAGTAATCTTGGAACTGTTTTTGTAATTGTTAACGCATTTCGAAACTTTCTGCTAATCAGAATGTAATAAATATGGTTCTAATCCTGCTCTCAGGACTGCTCAAAGTCAATAATCTTCTAGGGTGTTGTTTAAACCAGGTGTTCCCTACAATCATTTCCTGCTCTTTTGCCAACTCTACAAGTCTGTATCCTCTTTCGTTTCTCTCTTCCAAACCATGATTTTCTATTGTGTATCTATCACCTGTATTTCCTACTTTTGCATTGAAGTCACGATGTTTATTTCTGAATTTGTACATTTCTTTAAAGCAGTCTCTATGTCATTATAAAATTCCTCTACACTATCTTCACTGGATTCTCCTGTTGGGAGCATATATTTGAATAATGTTTATGCTAAAAGTTCTGCCCCTTAATTTCACTAGTAGAACTCTATCTGACACAGCCCATATCCTTGAACAGATTTTGATGTTTACCGATCTAAGATAATTGCTACCCCCCTTTATCGATCTTATCCTCCAGAATAAATCATCTTACAATCTTCATCTATCTTAATGCCTGCGCCTGTCCCTCTCGTTTCGCACATCCCTAAAATATTATTTTTCTCTTTTTCCATTTCTTGTGTGATGTTATCTAATTTTTCGTCGTCGTTTAACGTCCTAACATTCCATGTTGCTAACTTTAATGTCTCTGTCCTTGCCTTCCGATGATCTGTTATTAGGCGAATCATAATATCATATATATTCCAATTTCAATTTTTGAAAGGAAAAAAAAATTCCAAATTCGGTCTCGTCTAACCTGCTTTCTCAGCATCGGTTATTGTTGAGATCCGTGGTTGTGTGGATTGTTAGTCCTAATTTATACTGGTTTATTGGTTCCGCTCTGTTTGTCGGATAAAGTTCTTCTGTGCTGTCTGGTAATTTTCTTCTGTCTTATGCTGTGTTGTTCTTACCGGGGTTGGTCCCGGTCACGTTCAGTCCTCATAAGAACTCGATATTGACAAAGACTGAGAATTTAAGTGCAGACTCAAGTTATTCCCCCGGTCAGCTGTCCGTCCTCCTCTACGTTCGCTTTCTTGTTTTCGTCATCGGTGTATGGGTTGGTGCGACCACAAGACCATAAAAAATAAAATAAACATATAAGTATATACAATGTAGGGAGGTTATGTGGCCTTCCATGTTCTGCAGATGAACAGTTTGACCAGCCGCTGTATTTCTGGGTTGCTATTTGTGTGTAGGCACTCAGTCATTGTCATTTGAGTCCCAGTTTTGACGAAGTGATCTCTTAGCTCCCTTCTTTTACTATTGTACTTGTCGCATGCTAGTAAATAGTGTTCAATGGTGTTGTTTTCTAGCCATGCTCTGCAGAATTCTCCACAGCTGTCTGTTTGCCGGTGCTTTCATGTTGGTCTTGACTTGTGGCTTGTATCTGGGTTCACCCAGTACTTGGTATGTATGAAGACCTTTAGCGCTTTCTCGCCACTGTTTCCTCCATTCCTGGAGTATGTAGTTTTTGACGATATTCTTTCCTTCTACTTTACCTAGGCCTGTGCTGATTGTATTACTGCTGGTTAGTCCTCGTTTCGCCGCTCTGTCTGCTTGTTTGTTTCCCGGCATACCCCTGTGAGCTGGTATCCATCCGATGGGGACTTGGCATCCCATGTACCTGAGGTTGGTGGCTGTCGCTAATATCTCCTCTTTTATGTCGGGTCTGTTTCCTCTAGCGAAGTTCCCGAACGTTTGTACTAAGGACAGGGAGTCTGTTAATATACACAGTCTCAGTGATGGATTTTCGGCTGCAATCTCCAGGCCTTTCAATATGGCTATCAGTTCGGCCATGCATACTGCTGTCTGGTCAGGTAGTTTGAACTGTTTCTTCAGCTTCCGGTCTGGGACCACTACTCTTGCTCCTGCCTGTTCGTTCTTGGACCCGTATTTGTATATTATGAGATTGTCTTTACTGATTTCTTGTATGTACGCCTCGGTCGCGTCCCTTGCATCTGCCCTCCGTGTCCTTGGTGATGGTCTTTACCCGGTTAAAGTCTGTGAATGGGGCTGTTATTTCCCATGGTGGGATTGTTGGCTTGAACCGTCTTGTCTGTTTCAGGGTTTCTACTAGCTCGATTTCTTCCTTCATCATCTCTGCTGCTCCCCATCCTGCCGATCTTTGCAGTTTTACTATTGGGATGCCCCCCCCCCCTTTTTGTGTGCTGCGGTTGTCATTGAACGTTTGGTATCCAGGATGGTCTTCGTCTTGAGCTACCTTTAGCCAGTAGTTATATGTCAGCTGTTTACGCCTCAGACTCAGTGGTAGTACGCCCAGTGCTACCTCCATGGCTTCTTTGGATGTCCATTTTCCAGCTCCCAGGATGGTGTTTAGCGCTTGGGTCTGTATGGTGTCTAGCCTCCTCTTGTTGGCTTCTGATGCTGAGTCGTACACAATGCTGCCATATTCTAGCTTGCCTCTGATAAATGCTTTATAGAACATCAGTATTGTGTTGGTGTGGGCACCCCAACCGTTACCTTTTATCACCCGCAGTAGGTTGCTTGCTTTCTTGCATTTTTCTAGTGTCTGACATATATGTTTTGACCAGTTCATCTGTTCGTCTAGGGTCATTCCTAAGAAGACTGTGCTGCTTGTTCTATTAATGGTTTCCCCTTTTATCTCTGTTTTGTAGTCCTTGTTAGAATTTATCTTCTTCTTGCTGCTAAATACAGTACTGACTGTTTTATTGGTGTTGATTTTGAAGTCCCGTGCAGTTAGCTTGTTTATCTGTTTTTGGAGGGTTCTTCGTGTAGTCTTTGCCGCCTTACCACTCCTCCATATGGCGCAGTCGTCCGTGAATTGAGTCTTGTTTTCTGGTCTTGGCTTTCCTCTGTTAGGTCATTCACCAGTATTGAGAAGATTGTTGGTGAGATGACCGAACCCTGGGGGATGCCGTTCTCTTGCACATATGTGTCGGATACCTCATTCCCTATCCTCACTGAGAAGCTTCTATCTTTGAGGAATTTTTCTATGTATTTGTAGGTCCTTTCCACTATGCCTACTTTCCTTATCTTGATTAGTGCGGCTTCTCTCCAGCATTGATCGTACGCCTGGGCTAGGTCCAGGAATACAGCCAACGTCTTTTCCCTTCTCTTGAATGCTTTCTTTACATGGTTTTCCAGTTTGATGATCTGGTCCATCGTGCACCTGTTGGCTCTAAACCCGGATTGTGTATGGCTGTACAGTTAATTCTTCTCCAAGTAGAATGTTATTCTTTTATTTATCACAGTCTCCATAACTTTGCACAGGCGCGATGTCAGCGAGAAGGGGTGGTTTGATTCTACCCTTGTTGGCTCTTTGGCTTGTTCCTTGATTTAGATCACCGTAGCTGTTTTCCACTGTCTGGGGATCTTTCCAGTCTGCCATATTACATTATACAGCTTACTAATTGTTTTTATGGTGTTATTTGGGAGCTTTTTGAGGATGGTATAGTTTAGAATGTTCGCACCAGCCGCTGTTTCGGATTTTTCGTTTTAGCGCTGTCATCACATCATCTGTTGTGATGTCTGCATCCATAAAGTGTTCTTCGATGTTCTCGTCTGCTGTGTCTTTTAACTCTTGCATCAAATCCTCCCTTCTTTGTCTTTCTTTGCTTCCTAGTCTTTTGTTAGAACAGACTTTGTGGAAATATTCTCCGAACACCTTGGCTTTTTCTTGGTCTGTAATTGCTAGGTTGGACTTTTGATGGTTGGTATTTTGCTGGACTTTTTATTTCATTGAATTGCTTTTATTTGCTTCCATACCTTTGTAGTCGGGGTATCTGGGCTGAGTGTCTGACAGAACTTTTTCCACTCCTTTTCTTTTGCATGTTTTACTGCTCTGTTTGCTTCGTTTCTACATTTCTTGTATTCTTCGAAGTTCTCTTCTGTCCTTGCCTTTCTGTACTTCTGCAGAGCTCTTTTCCTATTCTGTTGTACCGTAGTGCACTTGTCGTTCCACCTGGCCAATGGGTTTTTGTGCCATTGTTTTTGGGGTGCTTGGGGCTCTTTCTTACCCGGTCTTAGATTTTCTGGCATATTCTTGTTAGGGATATGTTTGATTGCTATCCGCAGTATGTTTCTGGTCAGTCTCTCCGTGTACTTATCAATATCTTCCCGCTCCTGTTGCTTCAGGTCTGTGTTGGTCATCTCTTCTCTGAACTGCTCCCACTTTGTTTTATTGAAGTTAAAGGTTGGCCTGTTGTTGTTGGCGCTTAGCTGCGGCTTTGTTCTGGTGTTAATTACTACAGGTAGGTGGTCTGTGTTCGTGTCCTCTGTCACTTCCCACTGGCTGTTTGCTAGACCTATAGTGCCTATTGTCAGGTCAATAGCTGTGTCTTGGCAGTTTGGTCTGGGTTCTATCCTGGTTATCGTCCCATCGTTGAGCACGGCCAGCTGGTTGTCTTCGATGAGCTCCATGAGTTTTGTACCAGCCCTGTCCTTCTGTATAGCTCTCCATGTGGTGTGGTGACAGTTGAAGTCTCCCACTATTAGGGTATCTGATGTAAGTCTGGCTTGGAGGACTTGAGTGTCTTCGTCCTCAATTATTCCTTTGGAACAGTATACATTAATTTTTGTTAGGTTTTTAGGGTTCCTTTGATAGTTGCACTGACACACTCCAAGTTCTTGGTGAGGAATGTTTCCTGTGTCACAATCTGG
Source organism: Cepaea hortensis (assembly GCA_963921405.1). Lineage (NCBI taxonomy): Eukaryota > Metazoa > Mollusca > Gastropoda > Stylommatophora > Helicidae > Cepaea > Cepaea hortensis. Next base: position 90,296,592 of record OY992887.1, read on the forward strand.
AACTGTTCGTGTACTAACAGGGCAACCCCGCCTCCTTTCGCTTCTTCTCTGTCCTTTCTAATCACCGTGAACCCACGGCACCTATACTGTTGATTTGGTTTCAGGTGGGTTTCCTGCAGGGCATATATGCAGTTCTGGCTCCCCAGTTGTTTCATGATGTCTAGGAGGTGTGGTTTAATGCCTCTGCAGTTCCACTGTATTATTTTCATGGTTTTGGTATCCATATTTGGTACTATTGTTATTGTATAGAGACCTTCAATGTCTCTGCTTGTTCTTCAGTCCTTTATCCTTCAGACTCTGAGCTGGTTTCGTTGTCTTGGTAGCTGTTTCCTTCCTCTATTATTAGTAGTCTTTCACTCTGCCAGTGTGGTGCGGCCTCGGCATTACTCTTCGGTGTCCTTTCTCTCCATAGCGTTTCTATTTTGTTTTCCATTCCCCTCAGCTGTCTATTCAACCACATTGGTTGTTTCTTTCTCATGTCGGAGGGGAACATATTCCATATTTCTGTGTGTTCTCCTTCCACTTTTCGTAGTTTGGTTTCCTGGTCTTCCACCTTCTTACTGATGACCTTTAACTGTTCTTCCATGCTTTGGGTGGTTTTTTCCATCCTTGCTGTGGCTTCTTCCATATGTTTGGTGGCCTTTGCTAATTTTTCTTCTGCTTCCTGCACTCTTTTAAGAGCCTGTCTTAGGTTCTCCTCCTCTGGTCTTGTGTCTGATCCTGCTTCTTTTTGTGCCTGCTGTCTGTTGTCTGGTGGTTTGTCGACTGTCTGTGCTTTCAGGTAGGTCATGGCTGTCTGCATTATCCGAAACTTGGATTGCAATTCGGAGCTACTTTTCGGGAGGCTCTGCTTCTATTTAATTATTCTGAGTGGTGTCTTAGTCAGCACTAACTCCCTCCAGGCTACCAGCTCTCTTTTATATGCAGGACACCCCTTGTATCTTGCACCATGGTTGCCCCTGCAGTTGGCGCAGGTTCTTTTGGGGTTGTGTTCCGCATAGTTTGTTTCACTTTTTTGCGAGTTGGCAGTCACTTCTCCAGTGCGGTCCTCCAAAGAACTTGCATGTTGGATTTTTCTGTCTGCATGTCTTCCAGAAGTGGCCATATTTCTGGCAAAGCGTGCACTGTGTTTCTGGGGGGACGTATGCTTCAAGGTGCTTGGGTTCCTTGTTTAGTGATATATGGCTCTGTATGTCTTGCACTTCACATTTGACTTTTATTACCGATGTGGGTTTTCCTTGTCTGTTCATTATTCTTTTTCCGTCTATGATCGGTGCATGGTTGTTGTTTTTTTCTTAAGGTCGTTTATGATCTTAGGCATGTCCCATTGAGGGCTGGTGCCTTTAACCACTATGTCGCAGGTTGGTTTGTGGATGTCGATGTCAACATTGATCTCATGTGTTAGTTGGATATTGCAGGGTTTCTTTGTATCTCTAATCTGTGTGATGATTTCATCCATTTTTTCTGTATTATTCGGATAGAAGATTGCCGTCCCTTGTTTTGTTTTATATAAATTCTTAATGGTTCTGTGTCCTATTTTGATTCCCAGCATCGATCTTATCTGCGTATCCGTCAGCGATTTGATGGATGCCTGTCATGGCTTTTTTTTTTTTGGTGTTACTTCTGGTCGTGTTTTATCGATCTCTGGTCTGTCCGCTGGTCTTGTATTTTGGGTTTCTCTGGCTGTGGAAACGGTTATCACTTCTGTTTGTGCTGGCTGCCGGTGCTGTACCGGCTGTTACCGATTTCTGTTTGCCTCTGGTAGGTCCACTGCTTGCCTTCCCCCATATGGTACTCGGTTTAGGGCCGGTAGCTGCCTTTTCTGAGTACAGGTCCTTGCCTTGAGAGCTACTTCTGGCGTTGTAAGCCATTTTGTAGAGTTTGGGGTATTCTTCTGGTTATTTGGGTTTATCGCGGTGATAAAGTTTTATATGTAATAAATAATGTTACTACTCACGTTTCTTGATTTCCCTTGGAAATAATGGCACAGTTGTCACAATCGCGGTAATCCAACAGTGCGGAGAAGACACGTGCGACTCCAGCGATGAAATACACACGAGTTTCTTGTTTTTCCCTCGGAGATAATCGTAAACGTGTCACAATCGCGATATTCCAATAGTGCGGAGAAAGATTTGATTTGGTCAGTCGTGAGGGTCTGTTCAAGGCACTAAAGAAGATTGGCTGCCCACCAACTCTTCTGTCCATTGTGGAATCGTTCCACACAGGCATGAAGGGTATAATCAAGTTTGATGGTGCAACTTCTGAAGAGTTTGAAATCAAGAGTGAAGTTTAGCAAGGTTGTGTACTAGCTCCCACCCTCTTTGGAATATACTTTTCACTTCTACTGAAATATGCCTTTCGTGCTCAGGATGGTGGTATATACATTCACTCACGCTCAGATGGCGGTCTCTACAATGCTCAGAGATTGAAGGCCAAGTCCAAAATTAGGAGGGTACTGATCAGAGAGTTGCTTTTTGCAGATGATGCTGCAGTTACGACCCACTCTGAGAAAGAATTACAATGTCTACTATCTGCATTCTCCAATGCTTGTTCTGAATTTGGTTTAACAATTAGCAAAAAGAATACACAGATTATGTCACAAGGTGCACATGAGGTACCATCAATCTTTATTGACGACGCCGAACTAGAGATGGTAGACCATTTTACATATCTAGGATCAGTGGTAAATAGCAAATTATCCCTAGATCAGGAAATCAACATCCGGATTGGTAAGGCAGCAACAACAATGAACAGGTTAAGAAAAAGAGTCTGAGAGAACAGGAAGCTTACTGCCAAAACAAAAGTTCTTGTCTATCAAGCCTGTTTCCTTAGTGCTCTTTTTTTATGGCAGTGAAACCTGGACAACTTACTGACACCAAGAGAAACGGTTAACCAGCTTTCAAATGCGGTGTCTGAGAAGAATTCTTGGTATTACGTGGCAGGACACAATCACAAATACTGAAGTATTGGAAAGATCAGGTTGTGTGACGGTTTATTCCATGCTCAGTCTTCGTAGACTTAGATGGATAGGACATCTTAGGAGGATGGATGATGGTAGAATACCAAAGGACATATTTTTGGTGAATTACAGATGGGTAAGAGATCTCAGGGTTGGCCTCTACTACGATACAAAGATGTGTGTAAGCGGGACATGATTGATACAGACATTGATAATGCACATTGGGAGCAGGTCGCCGCTGAACGTGTTGCATGGAGGGCAAACATCAGAAATGGAATAAAGACAAAGGAGAAAATTATTGCAGATAAGTCACACACCGAGCGTTTGAGACGTAAGATGGTGCATGATGGTGGAAATGACCACGTGTTCACATGCACCCACTGTGAACGGACATTTACAGCGCAAATTGGCCTTATCAGTCACACTCGCTACCGCCATAGTTAAAAGTTATTATGCCTTTTTAAAGCACAAAAGTCTGTCAAAACGGCAAGGTGCCAATGGATGGAGAAACAACGTGCTACTCCAGCGAAGAAATACACACGCGTTTCTTGTTTTTCCCTTGGAAATAATAGCACACGTGTCACAAACGCGATAATCCAATATTGCGAAGCAGAAGAAACACGTCTACCTCCAACCATGAACCACACTCGACTTTATATATATATATATATATATATATATATATATATATATATATATATATATATATATATATATATATATATATATATATATATCATGTGCCATGCCGGAAAGCGTGGGCGGTCATGACTCGCCATTTCACTCGATCACCAGTGTCGTGGATCAGCTCAGTGTTCCAGTCTCGTCCATGCCATGTGGCCAAGCCATCCAGGTATTTTCCTCTCGGTCTTCCTCTTGGTCTGTTCCCCTCTATCTTGCCAGTTGTCACTATTTTCTCCAATCCATTTCTTCTCATAACATGTCCAAATATATATATATAACTATCTAAATACCTAAACTAACTGCTTATCAACTAACTAACTAATAAAATAGCTTAAAAAATAAATAAATAACTAGTTAACTAACTAACTAAATAACTAACTACCTGTCAGTCTCACACATTTGGGTGTAGGTTAGTGTGCGATGACTGTTGTCAGGCAGATCTATTGTGTTCTCACTGTTGTCGTTAGGAACACATTTCCGTACGGATGGTTGCTTGGCAAGATGAATTTAACGAAGGAGAAATGGGATGAAGAATCATAGGAATAAAGAAAGAAAGAAAGAAAGAAAGAAAGAAAGAAAGAAAGAAAGAAAGAAAGAAAGAAAGAAAGAAAGAAAGAAAGAAAGAAAGACCGACTGACCGACCTAACCGACCGACCGACCGACCGACAGGAAGGAAGGAAGGAAGGAAGAAAGAAAGAAAGAAAGAAAGAAAGAAAGAAAGAAAGAAAGAAAGAAAGAAAGAAAGAAAGAAAGAAAGAAAGAAAGAAAGAAAGAAAGAAAGAAAGAAAGAAAGAAGATGTTTTAATAGTAAACACTATAAGATTAATATTGTTTTGCTGGATACAATAACTCGGTTGATGATTATTACTTGTATTTTTAGACCCGAGATACTTTAAGATCTTTCTGAGCTAGCAAATCACATGTAATATCATCTTTGAAGTAAAATAACGCTCCACAGGTATCCCAGTATATCGTCTCTTTACTGTCTTGATAATTTACGCTCCGTCAGATTTTTGACATCTTCTTTTCAAGATGATCTTGATCTTGGTAAGGTATGAAATATGAAACATAAAATATGACACCAAGATTCAACATCCGTACACTATGGATATTCCCACACTTGACCCTTCCCTTTCTTCAGTAGTTGAGTTGAGTTGAGTTGAGTTGAGTTGAGTCAAGAACCAACATATAACTCCCGGACATTCCCATACACGTGCCGTCCTCATCGTCAACAGCCAGCAAAGAGTCCCAAAACGAATGGTACCAGCTGCGGTGTGACCCCTTCTTCAGTAGCCAGCGAAGAGTTCCCATTCCGATAGTACCTGTGGTAGTCTAACTGAACGTCCGCATTCGTTTTTCTTTACCCGTTGAGTGTCTGCTGCTGACCCCCGCAATACCAGCTTCTCTACGTGTGTCGTTTGCTTGACCCCAACCAGCCACTCTAGAGTGGGTCGTTTGCTGTCCCAATCCGTACCAGCCTCTCTAGAATGGGTCGTTTGTTTATTTTGCTGCACTTTCACTAGATCCCTAAAAGCCTTCATCATTTCAGCCTTGCAAAAATCTTTCTTACCACACAATGGAGGGACAACAGCCAGTCTATCAGCCAGTTCATTATCTCGCCAACCCGCGTGAGCTTGACATAAAATCCATGATGTGCTCGTGACCTTTCTCTATTCGAGTGATGAAAGCCACTCCACATACAACATTATTTATATTATAATAAACAGCATATATCGTTATTTATATTATAGTAAACAATAGTTATACGACATACATCATTACTTATATAACATTAACTGATTAAGTGCCATGGGATAATAAACAGTGTTTTTCAAATTGCCCATTACTGTCATTTGCTTATAAATCAAACTATAGATAAAATATCAATACATTAGTTTTCCCTATGCAACTCCCTTTAATTTGATATATTAGACATGTCTACTACGTAGTTAACAAATTTTAAGTCGTAATTATGACAAACCCCTACCTCCCAATTTCCGTCATTCATTTTTCGTTTGTCCAAACCTACCTTTTGTTTGGTACTGAAGCTGTTAAACAGCCATTATACAACATCCACTTGATTTATTGTCAATATTTTTTTCCTTCCCTTTGGAACAGCAATGTTTATATTACATTAAACGCTAGACTGGCTACGTACAACGCTACGTATATTACATTAAACGTTAGACTGGCCCACGTACAACGCTACGTATATTACATTAAACGTTAGACTGGGCCACGTACAACGCTGTGTATATTACATTAAACGTTAGACTGACCCACTTACAACGCTACGTATATTACATTAAACGCTAGACTGGCTACGTACAACGCTACGTATATTACATTAAACGTTAGACTGGGCCACGTACAACGCTACGTATATTACATTAAACGTTAGACTGGGCCACGTACAACGAATCGTATATTACATTAAACGTTAGACTGACCCACTTACAACGCTACGTATATTACATTAAACGTTAGACTGACCATGTACAACGCCAAGTATATTACATTAAACTTTAGAAAGACCACGTACAACGATACGTATATTACATTAAACTTTAGAAAGACCACGTACAACGATATGTATATTACATTAACCTTTAGAATGACCACGTACAACGATACGTATATTACATTAAACTTTAGAATGACCACGTACAACGATACGTATATTACATTAAACTTTAGAATGACCACGTACAACGATACGTATATTACATTAAACTTTAGAATGACCACGTACAACGATATTAATATTACATTAAACTTTAGAATGACCACGTACAACGATACGTATATTACATTAAACTTTAGAATGACCCCGTACAACGATACGTATATTACATTAAACTTTAGAATGACCCCATACAACGATATGTATATTACATTAAACTTTAGAATGACCACGTGCAACGCTACGTATATTACATTTGACGTTAGGTTGACCACGGAGAACAATATGTATATTACATTAAACTTTAGAATGACCCCGTACAACGATATGTATATTACATTAAACTTCAGAATGACCACGTACAACGATATACATATCGTTCCTGGCCTAGAGGTTAGTGACCTTTCTCCGTAATCTCGTATACTCTCGTAAGTAACGTCACGACGGTGAGAATCAGCAGTGGTTCGAATCACGTCGGTAACTTACAGGGTATGTGAGCCGGCCGCTCAGAAAGCAATGGCAAACTACTGAGAGTAATCTTGCCAAGAAATCAACAATCATCTGAAAGATGCTGATGTTGACAGCGATGTCCTGTAAAGGATATGCAAATATTTTTTTAAAAGGCTTGCGAACGCGGTTCGTGAGCCGGGTACCAGGCTTTAAATTTACATTATCATTTATATATAGCGAGGGGACTTAACTTAAGAAAAGTTATTTCAATGGGCATAACTTTTAATAGCATTGCTATATATTTTATATATAGATTGTTGCATTGTTTTCAAAGATTTATAAACTCTTTGTCTACAGTTATTTACAGGCATATGAGTTATAATAAATAATGATATAATTTTTAAGGCATTTTTAAAGTTTCTATAAAAATAATGCATCTGTTTAAATAGTGAAAATTTTCTAACTCATCTTTTTTATTTTTCTTCAACAGCACATTAATTTTTTTTTAACATTCTCATATGTATGGCGCGTTACACCCACGTTGGGTATTTATGATGCCCATGTTAAACATTTCCCCAACGAGTTACTTTTCATGCATTTTAATGCTTATTGTTCTTTTGTTGCCAAAGAATTGCTTCATAAGAGATGTTGAATGAAAGAATGTATGAGAGGAAATAGAGAAGAAGGGCAGAATGTAGGACGGGCTTGCGAAAGATTTTCGTTCGTTAAAAAAAAAGTAATTTTTTGTGAGAGAAAGTTAGTTGCATATCGTTTGCAGTACTCTGCAGTCAACCCACCGCCCACCATTTATTGGCTGTTCGTGATATCTTGGTAAGTTTACTTTAGATCTCTTCCAATCATATTTTCTACTATCAATCGATCTATTCTTCTATTCTATCTATATTTTTAACGGGAACGGGCCGAACATAGATAGACAGACAGACAGACAGACAGACAGACAGACAGACAGACAGACAGACCGACCGACCGACCGACCGACCGACAGACAGACAGACAGACAGACAGACAGACCGAACGAACGAACGAACGAACGAACGAACAGACTTTATTTTCAAAGGGTAACAAATTGGGCACGCAGGCCCGTCTTACATTCGGCCCTTCCAATCACTCATCTTTCTTTCATCAACAGTGCATAGGAAAAAAAACATTGTCACATGAATTTTGTAAACATAAACAATGCATATTACTATGTTATGAGACACATCAACCACCCACCCACACATCTCATTTTCCCTCCAACTCCACCACCCAACCACACACATACCCACACACACATACATGCCCCTACCCATCCACCACATCCCTACACCTACACATCTCCCCACCCACACACACCTCTCACCCACCACACACCCCATCCACCCACACCCCAAGCACACATACATTCCCCAACCCACACATCCCCCACCCACACACATCCACCCACCTACACACATATCCTCTACCCGTCCCATTACCCACCAACAATCACTCACCCACATATCCTCCTCCACCCACACCTCCAATCACACAGCCAAACACACATTCCTCAGCCACACATTCCCCACAAACACACACATCTCCCCGTCAACTCACATATTCCGCACCTACCCACACACAAATTACGCACACAGCCACATAATCTCCCATCTCCCCCAGGCCACTCACAGATCCCGAGCCCACCCCTACAAACATCCCCCACCATCTCCTAACCTACAAACACTCACCCACCCACATATCCTCTACCCACCCACACATCCTCTACCCACCCATCCCCCAACCAAACATCCCTTAACCACACACCCTTACTCATATACAATCACCCACCCACACATCCTCTACCCAACCACACATCCTCCACCCACCCATCCCCCAGCCACACATCCCTTAACCACACACCCCTACCCATATACACAAACATCTCAACCCACGCACAATCTCCCCGCCCATACACACATCCCTCACACACATCCCCATCCACCAACACATCCCCCATTCACAAACACACACCTCCCATCCACGCACACACAACCCACACATACATCCCCAACCCATACACTCATCCCCTCACACATCCCTAGACACACGTACTTATCCCTCAACCACTAACACCCACACATCCCTCACTCACTCATCAAAACATACATCTCCTATCTACCCACCCACACTCACACACCCCAACCACCCATCTAAACACACATCCCCCACCCTCACACACGTCCTTCACCCACCCGCACACCCAATCACACCCCACCCACCCACACATACATCCTTTATCCACACCCAGCTCCCCTCCCACGCAACATCACACCCACACACATCCCAAAGACACATCCCTCACCCACACACACATCTCCCCACACATCTCCTACCCATCCACACATTTCCCAACTACAATCACCCTCACTACCCACACATACATCCTCCATCCATCCACACCCCCCCCCCCACCCAGCCAGACATATCCACTACCCACACACACATCCCCAAATCCATCACCCACACCTATCACGCACCCCTCCCCCAACCCACACATATCCCCCACACACATTCACCCACACATCTCTCACCCACACACACACTCCCCACCCATCCACCCAAACATCCCACACCCATACACATCCCTCACCCACACACACATCCCCAAACCCACAACCACCCCACCTGCACACATCTCCCACCCACCACATATCCCCACACCCACATATATCCCCCACCCATCCCATAACCCACTATCAATCATCCATCAACATATCCTCCTCCACCCACTCACCCACAACCACCTAGCCAAACACACATCCCCACCCACACACACATCTCCCCGCCAACCCATACATCCCGCACGTACCCACACATAATCCCCCACCCACCCACACAATCCCACCCCGCCAACCCACACATCCTGAGCCCACCAACACACACATCACCCCATCCCCCAATCTACTATTATGATCAAACTCCCACACTTTACACACACATACAGTGACGATTGTCGTGAGCATTGTCGCAAAATTGTAAAGAAAATGGAGAAAAATTGTACATATACATTTTGTAACTTCAAATTTAGTGATGCAATTCAACTCTCTCTCTCTCTCTCTCTCTCTCTCTCTCTCTCTCTCTCTCTCTCTCTCTCTCTCTCTCTCTCTCTTACACACACACACACACACACACACACACATATATATATATATATATATATACATATATATATATTCCATTGGCACCTTGCCGTCTTGACAGACGATAGTTTGTGCTTTAGAAAGGCATAATAACTTTTAACTATGGCGGTAGCGAGTGTGACTGATAAGGCCAATTTGCGCTGTAAATGTCCGTTCACAGTGGGTGCATGTGAACACGTGGTCATTTCCACCATCATGCACCATCTTACGTCTCAAACGCTTGGTGTGTGACTTTTCTGCAATAATTTTCTCCTTTGTCTTTATTCCATTTCTGATATTTGCCCTCCATGCAACACGTTCAGCGGCGACTTGCTCCCAATGTGCATTATCAATGCCTGTATCAATCATGTCCCGCTTACACACATCTTTGTATCGTAGTAGAGGCCGACCCTGAGATCTCTTACCCATCTGTAATTCACCAAAAAAGATATCCTTTGGTATTCTACCATCATCCATCCTCCTAAGATGTCCTATCCATCTAAGTCTTCGAAGACTGAGCATGGAATAAACTGTCACACAACCTGATCTTTCCAATACTTCAGTATTTGTGATTTTGTCTTGCCACTTAATACCAAGAATTCTTCGCAGACACCGCATATGAAAGCTGTTTAAATTGTTCTCTTGGTGTGAGTAAGTTGTCCAGGTTTCACTGCCATAGAGAAGAGTACTAAGGACACAGGCTTGATAGACAAGGACTTTTGTTTTGGCAGTAAGCTTCCTATTCTCCCAGACTCTTTTTCTTAACCTGTTCATTGTTGCTGCTGCCTTACCAATCCGGATGTTGATTTCCTGATCTAGGGATAATTTGCTATTTACCACTGATCCTAGATATGTAAAATGGTCTACTATCTCTAGTTCGGCGTCGTCAATAAAGATTGATGGTACCCCATGTGCACCCTGTGACATAATCTGTGTCTTCTTTTTGCTAATTGTTAAACCAAATTCAGAACAAGCATTGGAGAATGCAGATAGTAGACATTGCAATTCTTCCTCAGAGTGGGTCGTAACTGCAGCATCATCTGCAAAAAGCAACTCTCTGATCAGTACCCTCCTAATTTTGGTCTTAGCCTTCAATCTCTGAGCATTGTAGAGGCCGCCATCTGAGCGTGAGTGAATGTATATACCACCATCCTGATCACGAAATGCATATTTCAGTAGAAGTGAAAAGTATATTCCAAAGAGGGTGGGAGCTAGTACACAACCTTGCTTAACTCCACTCTTGATTTCAAATTCTTCAGAAGTTGCACCATCAAACTTGATTATACCCTTCATGCCTGTGTGGAACGATTCCACAATGGACAGAAGAGTTGGTGGGCAGCCAATCTTCTTTAGTGCCTTGAACAGACCCTCACGACTGACCAAATCAAATGCCTTTGTGAGGTCGATGAAGGCAATAAACAGTGGTTGATTCTGTTCACGACATTTTTCTTGCATTTGTCGCAATGAGAATATCATATCAGTGGTAGACCGGTTCTGTCGAAAGCCACACTGTGATTCGGGGTAGACTTGATCTCCTAGGACTTGAAGTCTGCGCAGAACAATTCTGGCAAATACTTTTCCAACAATACACAGAAGTGAGATACCCCTATAGTTGTTGCAGTCGCTCCGATCGCCCTTGTTCTTGTACAGTGTTATGATGCTTGAATCTTTGAAATCCTGTGGGACTTGTCCTTCACGCCAGCATAGCTCTATTAGCTGGTGGATCTGTAGAGTGAGTGTGTCTTGCCCACTCCTGATAACCTCTATTGGAATCCCATCCTTACCTGGAGCCTTGCCAGATGCAAGTTCATTTATAGCACACTTAACTTCTGTTATGGTGGGAAGTGTGTCCAGGTGGTCAAGAGTTGGTAGAGCCTCTATGGCGTTGAGGGCATTATCCGCTAGTTTGGTCTCACTTGAGTAAAGCTCCAAATAGTGCTCTACCCATCTGTCCATCTGCTGTTTCTTATCAGTGATGACTTCTCCAGTCAAGGTTTTCAATGGTGCACTTCTTTTGATCACTGGACCACAGGCTTTCTTTATTCCTTCATACATGCTTCTTATGTCTCCCTTATCACTTGCGATTTGAATGGACTCACATAACTTGATCCAATAATCATTTGCACACTGCCTGGCAGCCTTTTGCACATCCTTCCTAGCTTGCCTTAGCTCACTCAGAGTGTTACGCGTTGGTCTTTCCTTGTTTCTTAAGAGAGCTTTCTTCTTCTTATCAATCAAGGGCTGCAGAGTCTCGCTGTTGGCCGCAAACCAGTCCTGCCTCTTATGATCCACAGTGCCGTAAACCTTTACGGCAGTTTTACAAAGAGTTTCCTTAAGTTTATTCCATTTATCATTTACTGTACAATTTTCTGGTGTATCAGTGAAAGCGTCTTCAAGTTGCTGTTGAAACTGAAAGCACTTTTCAGGATCATGAGTGTTAATAATATTAATCCTGGGGCTAGATTTGTGTTTAGCTGTGTAGATTCTCTTTGGTCTCTGTCTAACCCTTGCAACAACCAAAGAATGATCCGTATCACAGTCAGCACTGTGGTAACTACGAGTCAATGATATATGGTTCAGATGTTGTCTCCGTGTGATGATGAAGTCCAGCTGGTGCCAATGGCCGGATCTTGGATGTTTCCATGTGACCTTATGCATCTCTTTTGTTTTAAAAAAAGAGTTTGTAATACATAGGTCATTACTGGTGCAATGCTCCAGCAGCCTTTGCCCATTTTCATTCATGCGACCGATGTTGTATTTTCCAAGGCACACTGGCCATGAACTCGAGTCCTTGCCCACACGAGCATTGAAATCACCGAGCATATAAATGTAGTCGGATTTTGGAACTGCCTTGATCACAGAGTCTAACTCCTCATAGAACAAATCCTTCACATCATCAGAGGAATCGAGTGTC